>JALBCR010001395.1:0-193654 GCA_030710515.1 Abscondita cerata | reverse complement strand
GTCAAGATAATGTGGCCGCTTTAGAGCTACTGTGGAAATATTACGAGAGCAACAATAACCACTCGTCTGCGGCAAATATTCTTTTGAAATTGTCATGTAAAAATGGGTAAGTAGTCAATCTCGATTGAGTTATATGGTTATATGAATAAAAGACAAAGAAAAACTTGTAGTCTTGGCCAATACTTGTTTATTGTTAAATTATAAAAAGTTTACTAGTTTCACCACATAAATATACTGGTGGTCATTCTCAGAACTAACTAACTTATTGAATTAAATTATAAGTACATTAAAATTTTTAGTAACAAATTCTCAAGTAAGAAAAAATTATTTATTCAAACTATTAACATCGAAAAAAAACATGTACGTCCGGTGTATGGACGACACAATATATGGTTATAGCCCAGTCAAGTTAGACAAAAATATGAGGAAACATGGGAAAAATTCCGATACGGCTAGATCTTTGTGTACGGCTAGATATGGCCATTATAAAGGGCATTGATGGTCGATGGTAGGTTAGACGTTTATGGAAAATGGGGCATAGGAGTAATCTAAAAATTTGGCTATTGCATAAATAGACACGATCTATCTTTTTAAAATATTTTCATTTTGGCGGTGTTGCCGCTTCTACCCAAAAGTAGTAACAACTTGTTAATTTTAAATGAAACACCCTATATATTATTCAATTTTTAGAATCGCAATTTCTTACTGATAATTTTTTCTGAATAGTTCCCTATACCTATCTACACCGATTTTCGAGATAATAATTATTTTAGGTTATTTTTCTTCAAAATATGATCCCATCAAAATTTAAATTTAGCTGCTATTTGAACCCATATAAGGCTGAAATTTTAGATGCAGTTTGCTAAAGCCTTGTATTTAACAGCTACTTAAATAAATTTATTTTATTTTGTACAGGGCGGTTTAAAAATGATTTTGACGTGACATACCAAAAGGTCAAAACTTTATTTTTTCAAATGCCTTCGAATTGATATAGCATAATGGTATAGCTAACTCGTCAACTTTTGAAATAATCGCAATAATGATAAAAATCACATTGTCTTTACATAATTTGCATTAGTTAGCCATGAACGCTATGTGATTTGACAATTGCTCAATTATTCACTGTGTTTGACAGATGTCAAAGTTTTGAGATTGTGATTTACTACTTAATACGTATTCAAAAACAAAGTACAATAGAGCGAAATAATTACTCGCATGAAGTTTTGATGAATCTAATTTATTCTTTATGGAGAATGTGACAAAATTGTGGCAAAAACATGTAGGAAATTCAATGAAATGTATTCTGATTTGCAGCCAATGAACGAAAGAAAGTTTAATGAGAATACAGGAGACTTTATCAATTATGGTTCTAAGCTTAAAGCATAAATTTTCTTTCGTTCATTGGCTGCAAATCAGAATACATTTCATTGAATTTCCTACATGTCCTTCCCACAATTTTGTCACATTCTCCATGAAGAATAAATTAGATTAATCAAAACTTCATGCGAGTAATTATTTCGCTCTATTGTACTATTTGTACTCAAAACTTCGACATCTGTCAAACACAGTAAATAATTGAGCAATTGTCAAATCACATGGCGTTCCATGGCTAACTAATGCAAATTACGCGAAGACAATGTGATTTTTAATCATGATTGCGATTATTTCAAAAAGTTGACGAGTTAGCTATACCACTATGTTATATCAACTTAAAGGCATTTTAATTGTCTATCAGAATTTCAAGTAATATACATGGTGTTCTATTTGAAAAGATACAGTTTTGACCTTTTTTGTATGTCACGTCAAAATCATTAATTTTAAACCGCCCTGTATAAGATAAAATAAATTTATTTTAGGTAGCTGTTAAGTACAAGGCTTTTGCAAACTGCATCTAAAATTTCAGCCTTACATGGGTTAAAATAGCAGCTAAATTTAAATTTTGGTGGATCATATTTTGAAAAAATAATCTAAAATAATTATTATCTCGAAAACCGGTGTAGATAGGTATAGGAAACTATTCAGAAAAAATTATCAGTAAGAAATCTAAAAATTGAATAATATATAGGGTGTTTCATTTAAAATTAACAAGTTTTTACTACTTTTGGGTAGAAGCGGCAAACACGCCAAAATGAAAATATTTTAGAAAGTTAGATCGTGTCTATTTATGGCAATAGCCAAATTTTCAGGTTACTCTTTTCCATAAACGTCTAATCTACCATCAACCAACGATCTGACCCCTGCTAAATTTTTTATGTGGTGTCAAAGAGAAGGAAAATCACTTTTTGTAAAAATCGCGCAAACTACGGGGTTTTTGAAAAGAATAGCGATTAGCTAATTTGTAGCTTAAACACTTTGGAAATAGATGGGTGGGTCGGTTTTTCCATAAATTTTAACATTATCTGGTAATCGATCGTAATATGTTAAAACAGCATACTTTGTTTAAAAAATTCGCCTGTTCTACTTCACACTTTAAAAGTGATTTTGCTTTCAACGTAATTCCCTCAGAGACTTCAGTACTAATTTTATACAATATACGTTAAATCGAAAGTTCTTTAAACTTGCTACCAGCTAATCTAACAACGGGCTTTAAGTTCTCTAATGATCGTTAGAAAAAATTCAAATTTATACACTCCATTGCTTAAAAGCATTTGTCAAAAAAGTTGCAGTTTACACCCTAAACGAAAGAACTTTTTGTTTATTCTTTAAACTCAGCCCAAAACACTTCTGCCAGGCTCAATTGCTCTATATGGGTGGGTATCATTATAATAAAATTGCGTTGTCAATGATTTGACATCTGTTCTTCTTGTGGAAAGGAAAAAGTTTGGCGAAGAATATTTTTTCCAAATATCTGTTAAGTATGTGATCCTAAAACGAAATAGTTTTATGGTGTTCAAAGCTTATAAAATTTGCAACAAAAGAGTTCCAACACATTTTATTAAATCTTTTAAGTTATAGAGCAAAATAAGGTAAACTTGTTACACCATCACACATTATTGAAAAAATTGCTCCTTTCAACATCATTCCTGAACTTAGATGTTGTAAATGATTTTATTTTTTATGTGAAATCCCCTACAGCCCTAATGTATGGTGATTTTCTGCAAAATATCGCTGTCGAAAAGTCGGTTTACGGTACTCTTCAGTTTGTAGTCATTGTTGTCCCCAGTCTTATCTAAAATTTTACAACTGACGTTGACGATGTTAATTCTGACTAAAAAGTTTAACAGGGGTGAAATTGTAACACGTTTACCTTATTTTAAGAAAAGGTGTTGGAACGCTTTCGTTGCAAATTTTATAAGCTTTGAAGACCATAAAACTATTTCGTTTTGGGATCACATACTTATTTGTAAAAAATATTTGTCGCCAAACTTCTTTCTCTCCACAAGAAGTTTAGCAGACGTCAAATCGTTGACAGTTTTTGACACAATTTTTATTATAATGATACCCACCCGTATACAGCAATTGAACCTTGCAGAAGTGTTCTTTCGTTTAGGCGGACTGTATGTAAACTGCAACTTTTTTGATCATTTACACATATAAGTGTTGACAAATGCTTTTCAGCAATCGAGTGTATGAATTTGAATTTTTTCTAACTATCATTAGACCTTAAAGCCCGTTGTTAGGTTAGCTAGTAGCAAGTTTAAAAAACTTTCGATTTAACGTATATTTTGTATAAAATTAGTAGTAAGATGACTCACGGCTCTTAAGGAGATTACGTTGAAAGCAAAATAACTTTCAACACCTCCATTAAGGTGGGAAGTTCAAACCGGCGGATTGTGTGCTGTTTTAACACATTACGCTCGATTACCAGATAATGTTGAAATTTAGTGAAAAACCTATCTATTTCCAAATTATTTAACCTAAAAATTTGCTAATTACTATTTTTTTCGGAAACCTTGTAATTTGCTAGATATTTACAAAACACTGATTTTCTTCCTCTTTGACACCATATAAAAAAATTAGCAGGGGTCGGATCGTTGGGGACTTTGGCACAATGTATATAATGGTAATATCTAAAAAATTCAGTCGTATCGCAATTTTTCCGAGATTGAATGCTAATTTGAATGGGCTATTATACCAATTTGATAATGTTTTATTTATACATTACTTTGTTCAACGTATTTAGGAGGAGTAAAAGTTAGGTATGGACAAGGTCACGTGTACAATATACATTTTGTTACGAATTTGAGTGATAGTAAATGGTTTTTTTGACTTAGTGTGAAAGTCTTGGGTTGGAATTAATTTATATATTTTTAGAATTGCATCAAACAAAATTAAACTCAATGTGTGTGTAAGACTGTGTCATTTTTGGCTTGTCGTCAGGTTGGGAATTGGTTACGATGGAGAGTTCTGTTGTGAGAATCGATAGATTTAAAAGCCTACGTTCGTTTTTAAAAATTGTAGAACGCGCCTCATTTTCAACGTCCTCAAAATCACAATCTGCGATAAATAAACAATATGTTTCAGGACAGATGGACATTTTAATCAAAACTAGAAGAAACTGAAAGTAAAGTATTGGTCTTTGTTGATAACATACCTACAAATATTGATTTCATTTTGAATATCAACGGATCGGTAACATTTTTCTGGCCGTACTCATGGTATTTCTGGAGATTCGTATCTACTGCGTCAATTCTTCACCATATTGATCACTTCCGATCATGACACTCATAAGCTTAACTCCCAAGTGTAGCTTTCGGTGTTATTTTGTGGCAATGCCTTTCTACCCGCGTCTTGCATAAACCACCCGCATTGGGGTTTACAGTTGATGGAAACCACTATATATTCTCTGATGGAAATAGTGAGTTTAAATTAAATATTGACTGTCAATAATGAGACGTCGTTCGTCTGGTGTGTATTCCAGCAAATCTATTTTGTAGGAATTATCTCATATCGTTACGAATAGCCGATTATTTTTCTCAAAGAAAAAGTTGCTGCTCTTTTTCCTTGCCAATAAAATGTAAAATTGGTACCTGTGTGAAGTACATTCTTCTCATTCTTGAATCTAGAGGCAAGTAACTCAGAAGACTTCTTTGAAAAGTTCAAGTCTCTAATAAGATTGATCGTTTCGTTATTTTTGATGGAAATTTGCGGAATCTATTTCAAAATCAGTTTTATCAATCGTTCATGTTCGGATTGATACATTTGATATTTTTGTTGCTTCTGAATGCAGTAGTAATCACCAAAGAATACAAAATGTGTTGCGTAGAGCAGGCGTAGAACAAATGTTTTATATTTAAATATAAGAATGTTGGGATTTACAGTAATGGATAATCGCCTGCTGTAAAGTCGCAAGAGATTGTACAATTTCTAACACCGAGAATTACTCGACAACTATCTCGTCACTCTTCAGGAGTGAGAAAACTCGAGTGTAAGTTCATAATTGTACAACATGCGTAGCTGTCGACTTATTACCCATAGGTGTACAATTTTGAACTTCCACTCTCACTCTTGAAGAATACCAAAAGATCGAAGCAGCTGTCGAGTGATTCTCGGTATTTGTTCGCAATTGTTCAATCTCTTCCGAATTTACAAGAGATGATTCAAGATTGTTGTTTAAGCGGCCTCGGCCTGCAAACCATCCTCGCATTCACAAAAGGTCAGTTTCTTGCCTAGTGATAAAAATAACTATTTTTGCTCGAACATTACTATTTGTGAAAAAAAAATTCCAAAATTTAGATTTTTTAGTTTTTTGTTTTATTACATTATTTTTCACAAGGCTTGTTTAAAAAAATTGTTTTGCATGAGTAATTCTCGTTTATTATTGTTTTTGTGTACATTTTCTTCATTTTACGGTGCATTTTTCTAGGTTTCATGGCACACTACTTTTTAAAATGGTAGGAATCTAAAAGCTAAAATCTATTTTTCTGCGACTGTTTTTACTCGACCTTACTATTTTCGAAAATTATTTGTTTAGATTTTTATTTTTTGGTTTATTAAATTCTTTTTCCACAAGTTTTGTTTAACAAAATTTTTTGTACACGAGTAATTTCTGGTTCATTATTATTTTTGTATGAATTTCTTAAAATTTTACTTTGCATTTGTCTTGGTTTCATGGCACTCTACTTTTTCAAATTATAGTCATCTAAAAGCAAAAATCAATGTTTTGTTACTATTTGTACCCGAGGCCACTATTTTCAAAAAAAGGTATTTTTCAATATTCAGATTTTTTAGTTTATTAACTTAGTTTTCCACAAGTTTTGTTTAAAATAATTTGTTGAGAATTACTAGTTAAATATTCAAAAATATTTATTAATGTTAATGGTATAAAATTCCTAAAGTAAATAAACAGGTAGCTTTTGCTCGTGCATGTAAATTCATTATTATTCCTTTAAAATAGGGTTTCACCATTTCAACGTATTGATTCATTATATTTTTGAGATTGATAGCTTAACTATACGAATTTTTTGCTTATTTTAGAGTAATGTTGCTAGGGTGATTTTATGAAAAAAAGTTCATAGTAGCAATATGTCCAAAAATGTGGGGGCGTTGAATTTTAATTCTTTTATTATAATAATCATGCAAATTACTAGTGTTCCCTAATTTTAAACAATTACTTTATTTTTACTATATGCTTAGACCTAAATAACAATACCGTAATATACACGATTACTGAAGTTACTTTTCAAAATGTAAAATTAATTACAGTAATGGATTAACGTTAAAAGATCGTATTGAACGTCTAGCAAGGGCAGTTATGTGCATGAGAGCGGACAAAGCAGGGTACGCTCCACATCTAGGAATATTCCTTAGGGATTTGGAGGACAAGTTAGAAATTGCGAAAGTGCAGGAGAAAGTGTTAGATGCTATTACTAATCTTCAAGCAAATAGCGCTACTGCCGAAGAAGCAATTAGTTTACTTAACAACAATTTGTACGATTTAACCCAGGTACCTACTATCACTAAGCCAATCATTATAAAACATATCTAATTTTTAGTTGTACGAAGAATTTTCCGATCCGTTCAATTTGTGGGAAAGCAAACTAGCCATAATCGATTGTGCAAGTTTCTCAGATTCGGTGGTAATAGAAAACGTTTGGCAACACATTATAGAAAGTGAATTTAGGATTAGTTGCGGATCTGGTGATGACAAGATAACTCAATTAGTCAACAAAGTGTTATCATTGATTCGTGTTTTCAAGAATTCTTCGAGCACCGTTCCTCTTTGTACGTAAACCTAATTCAACCTCTTATTCTAATTATTATTTTTCAGATTTCATTGTACAAAAACTGGAAATGATAAGTATTTTAGTAAGGGCGAATCCATCGATCATTCCAACTTTAATGATTACAGAAGTGTCTATGGAACATATGGTGGAACTTTATAAGTAAAGATTAAAGTTTTCGGATAAAATGTAATTTAAACATTTTTTTTTCTAGTTTGGTCGTTACTTCGTCGACAGATAGTTTTTGGTCTTTGGAAGAACATCAATTCCATTTAGCAAAAACGTTTGCGGCATTAGTCAATATATTTCTTGATAATAAAAATAATTACGATCGCTACTTACGGTTTGTATTTGATGTTTTCTTACAGTAATATTCTGTTATTTGAGTATTTGCAGAACGAGAATTAAAGCAGTAAGTGAAGATGCAGTCGCAAAATTATTATCTAGTTTATATAGTAAACCTAACACGGACGACTTAATTGCGGTACTCAGAAACATTCAAACAAAATTATCGAGATGTTAATTTTTTCTGCTGGTAGTGTATGTGAGGAACGTTGTTAAGAAACGTCTAGGTACGCGATAAATCGTGCGGCAATGGTGTTTCGTGTTATTGTAAGTTTTAGATTAATAAAATGCTATTATTTTGGTACTAGTTTTTGATTTTTGAAAAACTACAACACACATTTAAGTAGTTAAAACAAAAATATCTTCCGGGATTGGACCGTGTTGAAATGGTAACCGTACTTGCCAACGTTTCGCCACCTATTTATAAGGGGCTTCTTCAGGGCGAGAACTTTAAAACAGACAAACGAAAGTTCATGGTCGACAAGTAAAACTTAGGTAATCAACTTGTCAACCAAGCCAGATTCGTGACTGAAAGAAGTCTGAGTAATTAGGAAAATACTTCCGTATTATGTAGAAGAGAAACATTCGGGTAGTAGACCCTCGGAGCTGATTGGTTCGGAAATAGTAGACGATGGAATCCACAAAGGTGAAAGTTCGAAACCGCTGTCGCGATTGAAGTTGTTAAGATGCTTTATACTCTCCCTGATTTTTCTATTGAAAAGAAAAGATTTAGCAACCAAAGTAAAATTATCAAAATCTATCTTGTGACCAGAATGGACAATCTGTGTAAGAAAACGGCATAAAAGAAAGTTTTTCGCATTGAAGAAGCCGCCATGTAATAGGGGCGAAAAGTCGGTTATTATAACTTTATAAAAAGACTGTCTTTTACCTCCACTTTTGGAAGATCCCAAAAACCATAGTATACATATAACCGACCAGTAACGAAACTTTTCTACTTTGATGTTTGAATTATGTTTTTAGTGACATTGACGTCATTTTAATAAATGTACATTCAACAAATATTTTTAAAAATACAGTAAGTGCATCGGTGTAATGTTGGTTGCCGCATATTTGATTTCTTAACATACATAAATAAACAATAATGTATACACCTAGCTTCTAAAAGGTAAAATATGACTTACAATAAACTTCGTTGGACTAGTCGAATTAAAAATACACTTAGTAATACGCCTAATGTGCTTACTAAAATAAATAATTTCCTTACTTGTACTTAAACACCACTGATCGACAGCTTCAACATTAGGATAGGCCTCTGCAAATAAATTATTATTTAAATCGTTAACGAACATATGATTCTTGAAATACTTATTCCAAACTCGGGCCTATTACAACTATTAACCCAGTGTTTACACCTGCTTCAAAAACAACAAGAATTAGAGGATAATATTTAAATTATCTGTTATCTAAAAGTTACTCTGCTTCATCTCTTGGAAATGAAAATAATTTTATGGTTGATTTATGCAATTTTCGTGATGATAACAACCTTACATTGCTTAAATATACCCCGAAACTTGTTTAGGCATATTAGTATGTATAGTAAAAACAAAAAAATTGTGAAATTAAATGAATAGTACTGTTATCAAATAAATTAATTAATAAATGCTTACCTAAACTTAATACTTAAAATAGTCAAAAAATTAGTGAATGTCTATTAATAATGTTGAATACTACAAAACACAAATCAGCTTGATAGCTATACCCCATTTTGACTAATGTGTATTTTGACGCTGTCCGTTTTTGAGTAAAAGATGAAGTTTCGCTACTGAACGTTAGTATGTATACTGTAGTTTAACATTGGTGAGTTTTAAAATAGAACAGAATAGTTCATTGCTTTTATTATTCTCTTTGATTTTATTTATTCCGATTAATCGATGAATCAAGCGCACATTTGTATATAGCTATCCTTTTTTATATATTGAATACAACGAATACGGTATTAGATAACGTATTATTTCAAGAATGTTCTTTTTTATGTTTCATTATTAACGTAAATACTTACAAGGATAACATCAACAAAAACTTCGTTTCCTTGTATGAACAGTTTTGATACCAATAGCGTCATAGTAGGTATATGGGAAGCATTAAAAATTACATTTTTTGTGTGATCGGGGAGTAAACGGTGTTGGTTGGTAGTTACAGTTATTAAAATTTTTTTCTTAAAAATTACATGTATTCATGTGATCGGAGGTAAACGGTATTGGTTAGTAGGTTACCGTTATTACAATTTCTTTTTTTAATTTTTTTAAAAGAGCACCATTAGATTTAGCACATTTGAATTAGTGTACATTTTCAAAAGAATATGTCAATGTGAGGCTAATATTCCGTACCTTAACGGTTTGCCATAACTGAACATCACTTAAACACAATATATATTATGACAATTCTTTTTTGGTTGTCAAATCTCCTTTTGCTCTTCTATAGAAAAATCAGAGATAGTGTGGCTATGACTTTAAAATTATTTAATATAATAAATTTATGTCTTTGATAACTTCAGCTAATTAATAATGCCAATTGATCGTCAGTGTTAATCAAATTTTTATGAAAAAATGGTGTTTTGTCAGAACATACAAGATTTCTTGAATCTTACTTCCGTAGTGGTGCTTTCAATAACAGTGAGTGGGCATACAGCACTGTTGCTTGTTTGGCTGAATTTCGGGAAAGATTTAGATGCATGGTATATTCAACCAACAATACGCATTTTGTTATCAAAGAGATAAAACATTTCGGAATTTCAAAGTCTAAAAACTTTATGATCCGCTCGGTAGAAATCATGAAGCATCCAAGAACAACTTAATCGTGACCGCATTATCGAATTTTCACCTTTGTTGAATCTTGATTAACTCTATTTCTTATTTTAAGTTCCAACCAATCAGCGACTATTCTTCTATTTACTTACTCATTCAGTCTAAAATCTGGCTTGGTGTGAAATTTACAGATTACCTCACTTTTAACTGTCTACCTTGAACTTTTCGTTTTATTGTTTCAAGATTTATAGTTACAATAATTTTAATAGTTGTGTAAACAAACATAAGGGTAGCGGGTAGATACTCTCAATCCCGATGAAGATAGACCTACTTTATGGATGCGACCCTGCTCACGCGAGTCTTGATTCTTCTTTAATCCTTGAAACCGAAGGGGAATCATGTCCTAACTCTAAATTCCATCCTTCCCAATCTTAACTCCACCCACATCCTAACCAGTCGCTAAAGGTGCGTTTTTACGCTCACGCAATTTGCACAAACAGACTTGTGCATGCCAGTTTACAACAAAATCGTTGACTTGCACAAATGAATAAGTTTGACTTGAGTAAAATTTAACCGGCCAGATAATTTGCATGCGGTTGGCACAAATGCATGAACGTGTAAACAAAATTTGGAGAATTTGCACCAACTTCTGCGGACAAATCGCCGATTAGTGTATAGGGAACAGTGGTATACAACCAAACAGGCTAACTGATTCCTTTTGTATAATTGAATTGAAAATGCGTCTGTGGACAAAGCACCGAATGTGGTCAGAACTCCGAAAATTAGAAAACGATGCTTACCGATCGTAACCTGGCATCGTCCTTGAACTGCTGCAAAACGCCGAAAATGCTTCTGCGGAGTACAGTACGTTGGCTCGTAAGACGTTAGCCCGATAAGCCACCAAATTTCCAGTAGTATTCAACAATCTGCTCTATACTTCTATACAAAAACAATACTTAAATTGATTGAAACAGATTTTACATAAACAAAAAAGTTTGTTTTTGAAATTGTTATTATATTAGTGTAATTTTGTAAAGAAAGAAATTGTAATAACTGTAACCTATCAACCAACACCGTTTACCCCCTATCACATAAAAACACTTAAATTGATTGTCCACAGAAGCATTTTCTTCGATTTGTCCAGAGAAAAATGTTCAGCAATTTATCCACTGAAGCATTTTCGGCGTTTTGTTCGCTAAAACATTTTTGACGTTTTGTCCTTGGATTCAGATGGAGTTTGGGGACAACGCCAGGCTACGATCGCTAAGGCTTCGCGTCGTTTTCTACTTTTCGGCGATTTGTCCACAGAAGCATTTTCGGCGTTTTGTCCGGATTTTCTCCCAACATAAGTTCTCTGTTTCGTCCATGCACTGGTAACAACGGAAATCATCAGGTTTATTCTGTAAGTGGCTCTTTTCAATAAAAATTTTTACGACCTTGTTTTCTTTTTTAGATTTTTTAATTAAACAAAACAACAGGTATTGCTAATAATTTTAGTCTTCCTGGTCCATCGTACTTGCCATTTCCTGTGAAAATAAATGCGACCGATTCATTTTGTGCAAGTTGACAAATCTGTTTGCGTAAATTGCATGAGCGTAAAAAAGCACTTTAACACGCCTGTCAAGCGCGGCGTTTAACTGCCAGAACTCTTAAACATGTCGATAGTAAAACGAAGAAAGATCGAAATACCGCGTGGGTAAGTAAAAATAAACGCAATCAAAGACTCTGATGGTGGACGCAAAAAAATACAAACAAAACGCACGACTGCATAAAACACTATTTAGCAATATACAACGTAAGATTCATGGCAAGTAACGAAAAACTACACGGACTAGAGAATGTATTTAAAAAATATAAAATAGGACAAACTGGTACTACCGGTAATCAAAAGAAAAAGGCATAGGAAACAGACTCTATTGCGAAAAAGAAAACGAAGCTTATGGAGGAATAGGATTTTTAATAACAAAAAATTTAAAATCGCAAGTATCACAGCTCAAACTAGAGCTCAAACTATGTCGGACACTATATCTCAAAATTAAACTGACTAAGGTCAAAGTAAAGACGGTTCAGGTTTACGCATCAACAGCTACATAACGAAACCAATTGTAATTACAAGCGATTTTAACGCCAAGGTAGTCAAGAAAAGTAAGCTCGGCACCTACCTAGTACAAGAAAACCACCATAAATAATTTCTTTGAAATCCAATCGAAAATTAACATGTAGTTCACAAATATAACAAGAACATTTTTTTTGAAGATGTTACAACCCTGAACTGACTTACAACTGGAAGCGATGATAGGATGTTACGTGCAAAGATTAACATCCATAAGAAAACACAAAAGAGACACTTACAAAAATAGCACAAATAGATCCATACATATATAATATTTGAAATAGATCCGGTAGAATTAAAAAGGCATTAAAAGGAAATTGGAGAGCAAGAAGAAACAGGAACAGATGTTAATCAAAGAACCGTAAAACACAGGAATCAAAATAGCTAGCAAAACAAAGCAGAAATAGAACAGATAAGTAATACCGCAAAGAAATTAATGGAACAAAGAACATAGCTTAAACCAAAGGCAAAGGTTGCAGAAGAAATATAACAAGGCAAGGATTGAAAACAAAAAAGCAACTGGTCAGATGAGATGTAAAGAGGTGATACTACAAATCCTTAAGACCCTGAGATCCGTAGAGACTGGAACGAAAGCGCAACCATTGTGCAAATATATAAGTAAACTGTTTATGAGAATATCACCAACCGACTAACTTACAAAATAGATGCATGCCAACTAATCGAACAGGCTGGATTTCGGAAGAGATATGGCATATTAGACCATCTTCTCACGTTAAGAACTCTTGTAGAAAAGCCTAATGAGTGTGTTCTGTTGTTGCTGTTATTCAATATGAGAAGGCGTTTGTAAGAATACAGTAGTTGGCGTGTAGAAAACGCCAAGCTGTAGACAATAGATTCTTCTTATACACAACAAAAGTCAACAAAACCCAACAATAGCCAGCGACCATGTACCAATAAGGAGAGGAATCCGACAGGAAGACGTGATTTCACTGAAATTCTTTACACTAACCTTAGAAAATAGATACGATTTGTTTAGAACTTTGAATTGGACAAAATACATAATTTACATAAATATCTAAAACCTCTAATACCTTTGGCTTTGCGGACGACATTGTTCACTAAACATTTGAGAAACTACAAAACTGTCTAATTAGCTCTCAGAGAAGAGAGCTCATGAATCTCAGAGAACCAAAATATGACAAATACGGAAGAAATCAGTAACTCTAAACGACAACATTATAGAGAAAGTCGAAGCGTATACCTAGAGTTCATCTCACTAATCAACGGAAATCAGTCAGCTGAAGTAACTAGAAGAATGATGCAGGCATGAATGGGTAACTGAAATGGATACTTGAAAATCACATGATACCTAAATTCCTAAAAAGAATTATTAAAACAGAGATATCTATAGAGAAAGCAATATTGGAAATAAAAACTGGCAAAATTCGACACTTTGCGTTAAAAAATGGCGTATAGCTTTTAGCGCGGCGTCGAACAATTCAAATTTGAATCAAATCTCTTTTCTCTAAAGCCACCGCAGTTTAAAAATTTCAATGTTACTTTAATTTGATAATATTCTAATCTGCTTTAGCTGAACCATGTTAGACATTTAAATGATCGTCTTCTTCCAACCTGTTCTAATAACTTAATCTCTCGTATAATGAACGTGTAAGCTGAGAGACCGTTGGTGCTCACAACTGAAATGGTAGGCGGAATATTCTCGTCAACACCACATTCATTTAGTTTCGAGACTAATTCCATAAATCGCAAAATAAACAAGATGTCTCGAGTTTTTTAAATTTATTATTCGAAGTATTCTCCTTTCGCTTTAATACACTTCTTACAGCGATTCAATAGTGATTCAAATGGGTGCTCCGCCTCATTTTTGTGGAATAGCTCCCAATGCTAGTGTCGAAGCCGTTCTGATGGTCTCAATATCTTAAAACTTTAACTTTAACTTTGGAAACAAGGAGAAGTCACACGGCGCCAAATCAGGTGAATACGGTGGGTGGTTCCAACACACAATTTGATTTCGGGCCAAAACTAACGAACAATGATTGATTGACTCGGCTATTAAATGCTTTAAAACTTCGAGATACAACGCGCCAGTGACCGTTTGACCAGTTGGAACATAATCACGAACTTTTTTAATCATTTCGGGTGTGCGAGCTGAAATTGGTGTCCCTTCAAGTTTGTCATCCTCTAGCGACACTCGGCCATCCAAAAGAAAGCTTGTGCCACAAAAAACATTTGTTTGAGACAAACACTGATCGCCGTACACTTGTTGCACAAGTTGGAATGATTCTGATGCACTTTTACCAAGTTTTGCGTTCAATTTAATGACCGCGCTTTGTTCCATGTTAGAATTTCAACGTCAGATTAAAAACTGTTTAGTGAGAACTGTCACATCCTTGTTATTTGTCAACCAAATGTAATGAAATTTGACACGTAGATAGAGAAAGGTTCAAGCTTTAAAATACGCGTTCGAACACATAGATAGCAATATTATTTGCTCGTCTCTCGAAACTTAATGGACGCACTGTGTATAAAAACAATGGTTATATTCACCATGTGACCCCAATTCTTTTACAAGAATGACGGCAAATTTGGTTTCTTAAATGGAACACCCGGTATATATTCACCCATTTTTTGAAATCCAGAAGTTATTCTGAATCTGAATGCAATAGCCCCACTTAAATATCAAAATATTTCACTAAATGACTTTTTACTGTTTTCGAAAACGTACATAGAGAGTAAGGAATTTGAAACAAAATGAAAAAATGGTACTTCTAATGAAAGATCCCCGTCGGTGTGTTCATTTTTGTCCTATTCGTTAGAATAATAATGCCTGAAATTAAAAAAAGAAGAAAAAAGATGTAAATACTGAGACAAAGAAATAAATCATATTGTGTAAGTTAATGAGAAAATCACGACCTTAAGATTCGTAATAATATGTACCTATCAATTTTTTGACATTAAAATATGCAGGATAAGTGTTCCATGTTGCATTCAGAATGATTTTTAAATTTCAAAAATAAGTAAATATATCGAGTGTATCAACCACGTATTACCTAAATGTCCTAGGTTTAATATGTGCATGGTTTTATTTTGGAACTTTCGTCTAAGACAATTTTACCCTAAAAATGATTACATATTTAGTGGTTTCTTCTAATGTGGAGTACATTTTAAATTTGTGTTTTTTTGTGTGAATGAAGGTGTTATGTAAGAGTGTCCCATTTTAATGTGTTCTATAGGGTTTCTCGCTTATGAGTGGAAATAGAAAAATAGTTGGCTACTTTTTCATGAAACAAAAGACGCAATAATTACATTTCTCCAGCTCTCTTAGTCTTTGAGCTACAAGGTGGAATTAAAAATGGTCACTTTTGGAGGACCCCTTGTATCTCGACTATTTAAATATTTACCATCGAGACTCGAGGATATTTACATGTTACAAACGAGATTTTTTTACTAAAATCTAGTGGTCTAATAGAATTTTTTCTAAACACAACCGCTTTTAGTTATTGGCTATTTTTTTATTCTTTATATTCACACTTTCGATACGCTCTTTGACTTTTATTAGTATCTGGGCGATGTGAGTTCTGCGGTAAAAACGTTTGCTTTTAATGGGACATTATATATTTTTTTCTAAAATCGAATCCGTTCTTCACAAACTTTCCAAAAATACAATATATATATATATATATATATATTTGTAATAAAAATCTTTGGGGTTTAAACACGTTTATAAATATTAAAAATTTAAACCCCAAAGATTTTTTATTACAAAAATGTTTACACGTGAAAAAGATAAAGCATTATATATATATATATATATATATATATATATATATATATATATATATTCTCTGTATTTATTTTATTTATTTAGAAATATTTTATTAAGTTTCTAAAACATGTTGCTAGGGACCGATTCAGCGTACACATTTGATTGTTTAAGCATTAATTAAATTTTCTTAAAAGCACATTAACATAATGACGTCATAAACTTGGAATTCACTGTATAGTAATTAAACTTTTTTTTTTAATTTTATTAATTCCAAAACTCATTATTAATTACTATATACATTTTGAATGCTTTTTTGCAGGAATTTTTAATATTCTGCATAATAATGTTTTTAAAATACAGTAAAAAAATCGATAATAATTTTTTTTTCCAAAAACTATAAATTGAGTTATTTAAATTGAGTTTTTCGTCCATTATTACATTAAATAGAATAGGGCTGAGTACTCCTCCTTGTCGTAGTCCCTTGGTCGGTACGAATTCTTCTGATATTCGTTCTGTCTAAGTTCTGGTGGGACATAGCAAACTTTATTAATTATCTAGACCTCTTTTCTTAGGCGCTCCAGACAATTCCAGGGACACTGTGAACGCTTTTTTAGTCCAGAAGGCTATACAGGAAACAAGTCTGGAAACGCTCTTTCTCACAAATGGGTGTACGAATGTACAACAGTACAATTGGTAGTTTTGGGTAGAGTTCCGTTTGTATCGCAATGTTGCGGTTTTACTTGAATTTTTTGAGGACAGTTTTTTAGCTTCCGACACAATTGAGGTATATGGAACCGATGAAGGGGACATCCTAGAAGGGACAAAACAAGGATAAGGCAACATTGCAGATGTCAAATCTGGAATCTTCGTATCCCAAAATATACTTATCCAAAATGTTGTACAATCTGTACTACCCATTTGTGAGATAATTGAGCGTTTCCAGACTTTTGTTCCACTCTGTATATATTCTTATTTTTCTTGATTAGTTCCTTCACTGAAAATATGTGGTCCTGTACTCCTCTACCCTTTCTAAAACCACATTGTGATTCCTCGAATTGTCTTTCAATTGTTTCTTCTAGTCTTCTCCCCAATATCCATTAAAATAATTTAGCTACTATGCATAAGAAAGTGATCCCTCTGTAATTAGAACAAATCTTTTTATCTCTTTTTTTATATAACGGTAGCACTATTCCTATTTCCCAGTCTTGAGGTATTTGCTCATTTCTTTATACTTTATTTAGTAGCTTCACTATTATCTCTCTGGTCTTTGTTCCTAGATTTATAATCATTTCTGTGTAAATACCATCATGTCCTGCTGCTTTGCCTCTTTTTAGTTTATTCATAGCTTCTGTTACTTCTTCTGTTGTTATCGCTTGTACTTGCCCCAGATTTTCTATAGTACTCTCTTGTTCTCCTCCATATTTTTCGGGATTGCTCTTTTCAGTCATTAGCGGTTCTTCGAAATATTCCTTCCATCTCTTTATTATTTCGTTTTCGTCATCTAGTATTTTCCCTTTACTTTTAATGTACTTCTGTTTTATTTGATTTACCTTGTCTCAGGTTTTTTAATACTCTGTAAAACAGTTTCTGGTTTCCGTGATAGTCCCTTTCCATTGTTGAGCCAAATTCCTCCCATGATTCTTGTTTGGCTAGTTTCACCATCATTTTCACTTTACATCTCTGTTCTTTTGTACCTGTCATATTTTTCAATAGTCTTATTTCCTAGATATTCTTTTCTATCTCTCCTTCTTAGCTTTTAGTTCTGTTTTTATGCTCTCATTCCACCTCCTTGTTTGTTTAGTTGATTCGTTAATTTTTACCATTCCACATGCAACTTCTGCTCTCTTTAAAATTCCTTTCAATAGTCTCCACATCTCTTCTACATTAAGGGTATCCACATTTTCTTTTTATTTTGCCTATCTCTGCTTCCACTTTCATACTGTAATTCTGTGTGTTGTCTTTTTCTTTATTTTTTTTTTTTTTTTTTTTTTTTATTTTTTTTTTTTTTTTTTTTTTTTTTTTTTTTTTTTATTACCGGTATCCTTACTTTAGAATTGACAAGGTAGTGATCTAAGTAGATTTCGGGTTTTCGTTGCACCTTTGTGCCTTTGACTTCCTTCCTGTGGTTTTTATTTATTAGTATATAATCAATTATGGATCTTTCATTTCTACTAATCACTTCTCTTGTGAACTTGTGTATGTTTCTGTGTTCGTAAAATGTGTTAGTTACTACTAGGTTATTTACAAGACAGAAGTCAATTAGTCTTCTTCCATTATTGTTTTTATAGTTCTCTCCAAAATGTCCAATTGTTTCTCCAGTTTCTTCATTTTTTTTACCTACTCTTGCGTTAAAATCTCCTTCCTTTATCATTTTCTATTGTTTCAGTTAATGTATCCCAAAACCTGTCTTTTCTTTCTACTGTCTCGTCATCATTCGGTCCATATACAACTATTATTAGTGTTTTCCTATTTCTGTCTAGAGTCATAGAAGTAATCAAGGAAGTCAAAGGAAAGGTCAAGAAACTGAAAGTGGGTTACATGAATATGCAACAAGTAGAAATAGCAGAAAGTGCATTTGCGGACGATATAGTGGTATATGCTAAGAATAAAGACGATCTACAGTATAATCTAAGCAGTGGCGTAGCGACAGAGGAGCGAGTGGAGCGACCGCTCCAGGGCGGCGCGGCGGACAAGGGGCGGCGCCGGGCGGGCGAGGGCATGCAGAAAGTTCTTGAAACGTTCATTGTTCACTACGGAGTGGCGCACGGGAAGCAGCCCTCCCCACCACCCTCTAAGCGCAGTCGCGCACCACAGTGTCTTCATTGTCACTCTTCTTTCAGTTTGGTCAGTGACTGAGCTGAGACAGTCCCTTACAGATCGACCGGCCGGGTGATTGTATTTTGTTTCGATTTGCCTTTGCGTAGTATTGATTTAGAGAAACACTTTAGTGCAAAGTACGTATTCATATTCATTTTGATGTGATTTATGTGTTATTTAGCAGCTGTTAATGTTAAGTGTTAATATTAATATTATCGTTACTATCTTTGGTAAATAATGTCCAAAATACTAAGTGGTGCAGAGTATCGGAAACGAAAAAAGGAAAAAAAGGACGAAAAAAATTTCGAACTGAAGAAAGTGAAGAAGTTATCTTCCTACTTTTTGAGGGAGCCTTCAGCAGTTGTAGTTTTTCAAGGACCCAGTTGCAGCTCACATGATCCTACAAGCGTTGAGGAGTTGGAGCAAACATCTGTACCTGAACACGCAGGCCCATCAGGCATTCCTTCTTCTAAGGGAGTTAAAGATACCGAGTTTCATCCTAAAGAAAAGCTAACACAGCAGGTTTCCTTATCACCAAATTTGGTCCATTTTGATACTGTTGAGCTTGAGCCTGAAAACGTAGTAGAAGAGTTGGGTGAATGTCCAGGAAAACAGATTAATGAAGCTGTTATAAGTTCTTTGATAAGGGTAATTTTAAAGGTAGTCTTACAGCCGAGCAAAAAGGTTAATAATTAAGTTAGGCCCTCATCAGCCTAAAGGACCGTTTCAAAGAGAAAAAGATGGCAGAAATAAAAATAGGGGGTTTGACGAGAAATGGTATTTCCAAAAGAAAAAAGAAAACCAGTTGACTATAAAACGTAATTGGTTATGCTATTCAAACATCCTCAATGATTGCTATTGTCAGCCTTGCTGGCTTTTCAATATGTCATATAGTGATGTGGGGTTTACGAAAGGTACGTCTGATTGGGCACATTTAGGGCGAAACATAAAAGATCATGAAGAAGATTCGCAAAGTCATGCAATTGCATGTGAAATATACTACCGCTGGCAATTAGGCGTAACGGTTGATAGTGAGAATCTGGAAGAGATTAAAAAAGCCACTGATTACTGGAGACAAGTTTTAAGACGAGTTGTGGACGTCATTATTACGTTAGCAACAAATGACTTACCACTGAGAGAGCATAGATTGTATAATGATGCAACTCAGTCGAAAGGAAATTTCCTTGAGATAGTACATATGCTAGCAAGATATGACCAGGTTCTAGCAGATTTAGTTAAGCTACCCAAACGTAGTGTTAAATATCTTAGTCCTCAAATTCAAAATGAGCTGATTAATCTAATTTCCAATGAGATAAAAAAAGAAATAAAGGAAACAATGAAGAAAAGCTCCTATGTGTCTATTATCTTTGATACAACTCAAGATATACGGAAAATCGATCAATTGAGTACAGTGTTTCGTTATGTAAAGATAAAAACGGACGAAGATGAGAGGCCAGTACAACTAGTTATAGAAAAGCGTTTGGTGGCTTTGTGGATGTAGAAAGCCAGAAATCAGAGTACTTAGCAAATGTTGTATTACATATTATAGAAGAATACTCAGATATATCTAAAGTTCGAGGGCAAGGCTACGACGGAGCCAATAATATGAGTGGTATTTATTCAGGCCTTCAAGCAAGAATAAAAGTAAAATCCGGCAGCTAAGTATATTCACTGTTGTGCTCATGCACTTAACCTGGTAATTAACGACTCAGTAACAAACATTCCTGAAATCAGGAATTTTTTTGACAATGTTCAAAGTCTGTATGTATTTTTTAAGCCGTATCTAGATGGGCATTGCTGACAAAATCGGCTATGTTGGAAAAAACCTTGAAGAAAGTATGTCTAACAAGGTGGACTTCAAGAAATCAAGCTGTCGACGCCCTTCGTTGCGGTTATTTTGACATAATGAAAGTACTTTCTTTCCTAACGTTGGAAGGTAAAGACCAAGAAGCAGTAAACCAAGCTAAATCACTTTTAAAATATTTTGAGCAGTTTCCTACAGTCATTTTGATTGTTATTGAAAGTGTGTTGCTTGAAACTATGGACATAATATCCAAAAACTTCAAAGTACCGAAGAAGACTTAGAACACGCAACAAAAATGCTTTTGAACCTTAAAACGAAAATCACCAAACTTAGAACTGAGTGGCAAACAGTCAAAGACGATGCAACTAAGCTTTGCTTAAAATGGAAAGTTGTACCACATTTCATTGACTCAAGAACAAGAAAGAAGAAAAGAATGTTCGACGAAGTGCAAGTTGATGATCCCATTATAGACAAGGAAAAACGTTTCCGGGTTGAGGTGTTCAACCGCAGCTTTGACATAATCACAACACAGCTGACAGAGCGTTTTGAGGCTGTTACTAACATAACTACGAGTTTCCAATGTCTGAAGCCTTCTTTGTAGTTGAAGCAAGTGACGAAGAAATTTTAGAATCAAGGAAAATTTTGGTATTTAACTACCTAGATGATGTTATTCCTAACCTAGGTCCACAGCTTGTAAGGCTAAAATCTTGTTTTTCAAGTCACATAGAAAAACTCAAAAGTGTAAGGGATCTTGCAGATACTTTGATGGTGCGTGCTCAAGTTGGTCCCAGCTTTCCGGATGTTGTGAATGCTTGTTTAATTTTTTTGACATTACCTGTTACAACCGCAAGTGCAGAAAATCATTTTCAAAAACCAAACTAAGCTCAGTAAGATGTGAGTTGTTTTTGTAACTATGTTCATGTTTTTACATTACATTATGACTGACATTATAACTACATTAAAATCATATAGTTATTGATTTTTTTTTTTAATTGTTATTTTTATACATTAGACTCATTTATCAATGGTTATCAACTCGCCTATAAAAGATTAGACAGTATAATGATTGATGGTGTGGGTGGAGGAAGGCGCCAGGGGTTGAGTCGCTCCAGGGCGGCAAAATCCTTGCTACGCCACTGAATCTAAGTATATGGGCTAAGGCACTAGAAGAACGAAACCTAATGATTAATATTGAGAAAACAAAAGTGATGATTGTAGGAAAAGTCGATGAAGAAATTGATGTACAATTTAGATGGTCAAGACATAGAACAAGTGGACATATTTAAATATCTAGGCGTAAAAATACAGAATACAAGATCTATAGAAGCGAAAATAAATGATAGGTTAGAAGCAGCAATAAGGGAAAGAGAAGTCACAAAGAAAACGAAGCTCACAATATATAAAACCATATATAAACCGATATTACTCTATGAAAGCGAAAGTTGAACATGAAAGCAAACTACAATTAATAGAGATGAAGTTCTTAAGAGAAATATTAGGAGTAACTAAGATGGACAGAATAAGGAATAGTAAAATACGGGAAGACCTACAAGTAAAACCAATCAAAGACGATATAAGAAGCAGACAATTAGGATGGTTTGCACACCTGAAAAGATGGGAAAAGGAAGACTGGTTAAGAAAATATAGCAAACAAAACCTCAAGAAAAAGAACAAGAGGCAGACCAAAGAAAACCTGGGATAGGCAGCTGGAAGAAATATTAAGAAAAAAGGGAATGGCATTATTTGAGGGGAAGAGATTGGCACGTAATAAGAAGGAATGGACTAGGAGGATATACGACACAGAGGAATTATGTTTTAGTTATAGTAATTTATCATAATAAGTAAGTAATAACTTGTTAATTTTGTAATTATACCTTAACACCAAAAGGTAAATAAGGTTTTTTTATATATATATATATATATATATATATATATATATATATATATATATATATATATATAAATTGAGTTCTGTTGCAAGCGGCTAGTTCATTTTTTTAAATCTGTATATTTATAACTTACTTGACCTTTCGCAAATTCGCACTTTCCAACCAAATTTATGAGCTGTTTCAGCTTACCCGATTTTTCCCAAAATTAGTTAACTGCAGTACAATGGCGAGATTTCTCAAAATCGTATTAAAAGTTCTAAAGAATACAAGCCGTCCGTCCGTATGTAAACACGGTATTAAAAAAACCAGGGTATGTGTTTAGAAAACTTGGCAAATAGGTGTTATTTATAATACCGCAGACCTGATTAGATTTTGGACATAATTTGTCGAGGCAAAATGGCAATTGACCTACAAAGAATCTCCATCGTTTTACACATTTTTCCGACAAATAAAAATTATTGTTTTACACAATTTTTAAAATAATTTTTGATTTAGTAAGTAATTAGTACTGAGATATGACAACCAAGTGACACTTATTGTTTTAACTTTATCTCCCAAAGATATTCATTAAAGAAAAAAAGATATGGAGAAAAGTTGCTGTAAATTTTATCTTTTATTTGAAAATTTTTTTTAAATCCAATTTTCTTTTTTTCTCTTTCAAGTATGTATTTTGAATTTTAGTTTTTTCTTAGTTCGAGAGGGAGAACCCGTCATTGGTTTCAGGAAATTGCTGGACTGCCTCTATAAATAGTTATTCCGTATATTTACACGTTTAATTTTTTTCGAAGTCTTAAGTTCATTGATAAACTATCGTTACGGTACTTTTTTTTCCAACCATTATTTTCTGTTGTACTTCTAGTCTTAGAACATGTTTCAAAGGGATGGGCGAACCACCTTGTTTAAATAGCAAGTATAAGGACTTGTATGAACGCTCATCGTATCGTTTTTTTATTTTTACTTTTTCTAACAAAATTTTTATAATTTGCAACGCACTTTGTATACCCTGTTATATGTTTATTTTGTTATTCAAACAAAATGTTTTATGTCACTGCACATTTTCTTTCCCTTTTTAAACGTTTTAAACACAAATTTGAATCCTATTTTGTTAATAAATGTAGTAATTTTATAATGTTTACACATTAAATATTTTCTTGAAAGCTTTAGTAAAATTTTATTTGAAACATTTTAAAATGTAAGTCGTTGGATGTGGAGTTATGATTCATAGTTAAATTAAAAATTACATGCCTTTGCTTTGCTTTACCAAAAACCAATTAGATGGGGAGAAAAGGGATTTATAAGTATGCGGAATATTAATGATTGTACGGTATTCAAAGGTCCAAATTAATGCATAATACTTAAGAGTCATGTTAAATCTTCCAATCGTAAACAAAAAGTTTTTTTTTAAACAGTGAATACTTTAGTAAATATTTAGTGCGTAAACGTAACGGGTTATTAACCAGATTTTACGATTGCACAAATTCATTAATTTCTACAACTTCATTAACTTGACGTCTTCTGTATTTATGATTTTGATACACCTTTTGGAGCGGTAACTTGAGTTCTATTATTTAACACAAAAGCAAAGAAAGTAATAAAAAAATATTTTATTTTGTATAAAACAAATAAATTTTGTGGTAAAACAAAACCACTAATGAACAATTTTTGGTATCACCCCTAATACATTTCGTATGCGTACGAAGGAGATGGTACTTGCGTCGAAACTGATAAACTCGGTGTAATTCCGGGTTGACGAGTCAAATTCTGCAACTCCAAATCTGAAACTATCGAGCAAACTCGCGCTTTTGCTAACGCACGATAATATGGATCCATTTTTTTAACGGTTTTCGCTAAACTATAAAATAACGAATCGATTTCATCTTGTTGATCGAAAACTGTGTTTTGGTGAGATCGACGTTTTTCTTTCTTGAAAGAATCGAGCGGTTCTGAAACAGATTCTTCTTCTGATTCCTGGGGCATGCATGTATCTTCAGGGGTCGGTTCCGGGTCTTCAGTATAAGAATTATGACCGCTCGGTGATGAGATCGGTCTTTCTTTTAAAAAAGGCCTGAGAAAATTCATTTCATCTTCGTACTTCCACTTCTTTGTCGAACTGCCACCTAAGGATTTTTGTTTTTTAAGCTTCTTCTAAAACCATCCCGTAATACCGTCCAATGTTTTTTGCAATTTGTGTCTGAAATAATTTAATTATTAGTAAAGAACGTCTTATTTGTTAAGCAAAAGTGTTATATCATTTAGACTATTGTATTAAATTTGATTCTGTGATTTGAATGCGCATTGGTTACGTGACGGATCAATATAGTTCTTTATTATAAGTTCAAGATCTGGTGGCGTTTGACCTGGTTGGATCTGCGCGGCGGGGTTTTAAACAAGCGTATTTTTCGAATATGTAACATCAATTTAAGTTTTCTGCGCATGGAGGGGCATTCGCCAGAAGATGTACACATTTTTCGTCAAAAAAAATTGTTGTTTTAATTATACACAACTTTTAAAACCATTTTCGATTTAGTAAGTAATTAGTACCGAGATATGACAACCACGTGACACTTATTGTTTAAAACATTATCTCACAAGAATATTCATAACAAAAAGATATGGGAAAAAGTTGCTGTATCATTTATTTAAAAATTTTTATTTAAATCCAATTTTTTTTTCATCTTTTTCAAGTATGTATTTCGAGTTTTGGTTTTTTTTTAGTTCAAGAAGGAGAACCGATCATTGGGTTTAGGAAACTGTTACACTCCCTCTATACAGTTATTAGGTTTTACACGTTTAATTTTTTCCGATGGCTTAAGTTCATTGCTAAACTGTCTTAAAGGGTTTTAAACGAGCGTATTTTTTGAATATGTAACACACCGATTTAAGTTTTTTGCGCATGGAGGGGCATCCGCCAAGAGATCTTCAACTTGTTATACCTGCGCAGTCCTAAATTGAAATAAATTTGCTAAATTGTAAAGACAACAAGGGCCAAATTTTATACCAGTAAACCGTAATGAACTAATTGCAGCCATTGATACCGCATGGGAAACGATTAATATTAATTATATTGATACCTTGATAGCGTCAATGAGCAGACGCCTCCAAGAATGTATCAATAATAATGGAGGTCACACCCATTATTGATTTCTTATATTTATTTATATAGTAATACCTTTATTTAAAAAAACGTTTTCATTTAATTTTAAACTATAACTTGGTATCTTAATTATAATTATGTAATAAATTCTTGTCAAAAACTAAATATATACGTTGACAATAAGAATTGCCTTAGTTTTTATTTTCACTTTTTATATTAACTACAGAAAAAATGAAACGTCATAAAATATACATTTTGTAAGGACTAAATATTATGAATAGAGAGTTTAATGATTTTTTTTAATAACTTACAATAATTAGTAGGTTAGATTTATTTAAAAATAAGTAATAATCAGTCAACCCAAATAACCATGTTTAGTTTTTTGATTTAATTTAAAAGTTATTGCTTGTAGACGTTTTTTAAATCAAAATTATTTCTAATTTTATTTTGTAAACATTTCCTAAACAAAATTTTGATTCGATAATTAATCGAGCTATGGTGTTTAATTAGCGATACCTTCAAATATATTCTTTAAAGAAAAAATAAGTAAGCAACGTAAATTACCTATTTTCTAAAACGTGCTTAGTGTAATGATTCATTCTACAGTCCTTCTATAAGATAACCCCTGCTGAGACTACCTGCTGTTAGAATTGTAAATGATACCCTTAAGCCCGCTTCACAATGTGCAAACTTTTGTTTACAGAAATTGTGGTGTCCAAGTTTTAAATTTCATGAGTGTACATCCTAATTTCCCAAGTAACTAAAACTATTAAGTACTGACCATAGTTATTACTAAAATGTACGTTCAAAAAGCATTTTTATCATCTCTAATAATAGCATTCAATCAGAATTTAAATTAAAAACTTCGGGTTAAAGGAGATATCGATCTAATTTTTCATATTTGCTAGTGCCTCCTAGATTTTAAATTTCAAATAGCACTACAACTATCTGACATTTCCAGAAAGCTTTGAAGTTAACTTCTAACATTTTTTCACATATTTGATGTCATAAAACTTCGATTGTACTGGAAAGCCAGAACATATTAACTAAAATGGAGTGAAGCTCTGCCTAGTCACAAAACTTCTAAATATTTTGGCATATAACAAAATGATTATACTGTTCTGCTTTTCTGGATTGGTAGTGAATGTCACTTTCTCTAACACAATATGGGTTTTCATTCGACTAATAACGAATGATATGGATATTTATTATACCCATTCAACTACTAGGTACTTTAGAAAACAAAATAGAAAAATACTATTAGTAAATGTTTATTTTTTTCAACTCTTAATATTCACAGTGCCAGTTTTCCTTTAAACGATAAATGTTAATTCTAGAATCTTTCTTTTTGTACAAATTCTATTATTTCCTTTCAATTATGTAAATAATTTTCATTCTCAAATAACACTGAATTGAATTTTAATTTTGTTAACTTTAATTTCTTATTTATTAAATTAAAATGAATTGAATTTCTATTATGTACATAACTTTAATTTTTTAAATAAAAAGTAATTGAATTTCGATTATATACAGGGTAGGTAAATATAAGCAAGGTAAGCGGCTGTATCTCAGAAACCATTTACAGTATCGACTTGCGGTAAAAAATTATATATAAAAGTAACCAAGAGAAAATGCTTGAAATTATTATCCAGTTTCTAAAATTGTTATGGTTATCTAATGACGTAAGAAGTCCATATATCTAATTGCATTTATTTTTTTTTCAGAAAATTATTTTCTTTGCGATTATGCCAGAAAACGCCATTTGGTGTCAAGAGCAATTCCAATCACAATTGATAGCCTAAGAAAAGCACTTTGTACCGGCGCCAAGTTTATTAAAATACTTTAAGCATTTTTGGAATTATCGACATTTATTTTCAAAAACCTCGTCGGGCGTGACAATGGTATTGAGCTTAAACAACATTAGATGGTATGGGGTAGTATGACATTTGAAAGGAGAGTTGTAATTAATGAAGATACAAGAAAAAAAAAATGGGGGAGGGGAACTCTCCCTGATTTTCTATTGAAAAAGAAAGAAGATTTGGCAATCCAAACTGAATTATCAAAGTACAACCACGGAGGACCATTACCAACAAGTTTAGCCACAAATTGAACAGAAAATAATGAGAGTATTATTGTTTTTTTTTTTTTTTTTTAAATAATTTTTATTTTGTTGATATGCAATTATTTAAATTCAATTATCAACATAACTTTAATTATTGAATAAAAATGAGTTACATTTTCATTATGTCCTATAATTTTCTATGATGTACAATTTAATTCTTAAGATGAAAATAACGTCATTAAATTTATCACTATCTTAGGGAGTTTAGATTTTAAGTGTACATAATCATAAACCATATTCGGCATTTGTGTGTAGAAAACTAAAACTCTGTAGATGTTAGTGATAAATTTAATTCGATTTAATATTATGTATATCAATGGTTATTTGTACAAAAATGAAAAAATTCTAAGATTAACATTTACCGTTTAAGAGAAAACTGGAACTGCGTATGTTGGAGTTAGAAATAAAATTAAACATTTACTAATAGTAATTGTTAGCATATCGGTCATCATGTGTTCATTTTTAGTATGTCACCTTTCAAATAGGGTAACGCTGTAGAATGCAAACACATAACTCGTAAATACCTAACAAATAAATATGTGTAACAAAATGTAGCATGTCCAAGGGATCAGTCCGTAGTTAGCTCCCAAAAAGCATAAAACACAAACCCACTCCGGTCTTGCTGAATATTATTATTATTATATTATTAGTTGAATTGCTCTATGCGTATAATTAGTGGAACCTTTAAATCTACTCCTCTCGATTGGCTTCCTGTTCTTTGTAATATTACGACATTAAACATTCAACGAAAAGCTGCGTTAAAACGAGAATGGGATAAATGCCAACTCAACAAAAACTTGCCAATTTGGACATTGAGAACCCTCCTGCCAAAAGACTTAACTCTCGAAGTCCTATATGGTTGGAAGACTACTTAAGTACGGCTTTTTCTGAAGTTGAAGAGTGGAAAAAATTATGGTCTGGAGTTGATGTTTTCAATAAACATCTCATTGATGATCCAACAATAGAAGTCCCGGGCTTTGATCAAAACAGAAGAATTTGGTCAAAAGTAAATCGCACAAGAACAGGTCATTTACACATATTTTGTAGAGGATTGTCAATTAACAAAGTTTAAAAGAGGATTTGTAAACATTCATAATTTAACGGATGAAGCTATATTATGGCTTACGAATTGAAGGACATCTGAAGTTCAGCAATTTTTTGTATTTTCTGTCATGATTATCTGTTTTTATTTTTTTTTTTTTTGCTATTTCTTTAACCTACTATTTTTTCGTCATTGTCGTGACTGGCGCTTGGACCGGTCCATTATATGTCGTCATGCAATGGCTGTGCTGTTATATTTTATGTTCTTATTTACCTTCCATAATGTTTACACACTTAATTAATATTATTACATATGAATACTAAGGTGGGTAAGGTTGGCATTAAAATCTTGAAAATTAAGTTGATTTTATTGTCACAGGCCTCCAACTTAATTTTCAAGATTTTAATTTATCACCTCCAACACAAAGCATGGATTTTCAACGATTTAAGGGTTGGCATGTTTATGTTTTAGTGGTTTTCCTAAACCTTGAAGCAAATGCTTTGCCAAGACGAACCAATCCTCAATTGCAGACGATTTCGTCACCATACTATACAGGTTTATAGTGATTTTCTGGGGCACCATACATAACACTTACATCACAATACAATATTTAAAATGTACCATACGAATAAATAAATAAATAAATTATTATTATTATTATTGTTTAGTTGTTTTCATTATTAAGTGTATAAACTTTATATTGAAAGTCAATTAATAATTAAATTTAACTTTCATTGCTAACAGTAATATTTTCTGTTTCTATTTTTGTTTTGTTTCGTAAATGCTATTATTATATTAAAACGTACATTTAAAATTAAATTAATTTGAAAGAAACAAAATCTGTACTTAAAAAGTTAAATAAAATTATGTATTACGAAATTAACATTTTGAAATGAATAATATTTGGGCACTTAAAATTTTGTTGTTTATTATTTTATTTTTGACATTAAATATCAAACTGCGTACCATATAGTGCTGTTTGTAATAAACAGTCAATTCATAAAAGTTTGATATAACATATCCAATATCCAGTATTAATTTAATATTACACAAATAGTACTGTTGTTACAATAACAATATATTTTATGCAATTTATAATAATAATAATATTTATTCCAAAATCCTTTTACATATTGTACAAAAAATGTCCAACAAAAAAATGAGTCATAAAAAATTTAAAAAAAACGTCTATTAATTAAATATCCGATTTTATTTCCAACTTTTATTGTTAACTTATTGGGGGTGTATATGATACTGTCTGTCTCACTTTACGTTGGCTTCAAATACCACTTACTAACAGAATATGTAATTACTTGTTTATGGTTTGACTTTGAAGCAGTGACAACGAAGTTTGATAGTTTAATTCAAATCTAGATTAGTGACGCCATTGGTCAAATTGTTTGATAAAAAGTTGGGCGAAGAAGATGATGCCGAACAACAAAATATTAATTTGAAGTATGTTAAAATTCATTGTCATTAAAAGTCTTCAATTATAAATCGCTATAATAATGAAACAAAACGAAATTTAATTTTTTTGTTTTTCAATTAAGCACAACAGCGTAAATAAATAGGAAAGAGGAAACCTTTCAACGTCATAAAAGTTGAGTTCGCGTCGTCTTGCCTGTGGTCTTTGTTTTATTTCCAAACAACGCAACGCGACGTTGCCGTTAAATAATGAACGTGTGTATGAACCGTATAAAAGGGAATATAGGTATATAACATTTAAATGCAAACTGAATTATTACTCACCGCTTTGATTTAGTGTTTTTCCAATTTCCCTCCAAACAAGGTTTTTTTTCAAAGTGTCATGATAATATTTATCATTGCAATTATATAAAAACTCATGTTCGGAAATTAATTCAATTAGTTTTTCGACATCCATTTTAAATCTAATGTTAATCGTTCTCAGATAAGTCGTTTCAACTAAAACTTTTAAGTTTGTTGTATGCAAACCTTCGTGTACTGAGCTGATCAACCCGGGTAACGCGATCGGGGCGGTCGGGCATACACCGGCACGTACTGCTTCATAACGTCACAGAACGTACAAAGTCGGTTCGTTTTATCGGTTCGCTCGATACATTTCTATATTTAACGTTTGTCTGCTGCCACGAGTGTACCGAGCAGGTAACGTGCTCGTTTCGATCCCTTTTCCTTTAATAACCAAAAATATTGCGTAATAGTTCAATGTTTAAGTTGCAAGTTCAGTCTAGCACAAGCACTTACGAAAAATTTATCGTTCGTCCTGACGTGCCGTAATAGTCACGCTTTTAAATGAACTTCGAAAACGGATGCTAGAATTAACCTTTTACTTTCTACGTCCGTACTCTGTAGGATAATGTTTATGAGTTTCTTTTTCAAATATTCATTGACAAAAGTTTATTTAAACGATGTTAATAGAAACAATAATATGTTTTGGTCAATTGCAGTCAAACCAGTGGCGTAGCTTCCGCGGTGTAACCACTGCAACGCACCGGGCGGGGCCCAGGGCTCAACTGGGCACAGAATAATAAATATATTCATTTCGTTCAATCTGTGTCTACAAACGACCAGGCAAAATTTCGGGTAGCTTTAGGTTTTGCAAAGAAATCTGTTATTGAATTTACAATTTGGATGCGGATCATCGTCCTTCAATTGAGAAATTTTTCTGGCCCTAATGCGCTCTCTGCAGGTGTCTGCCGACGACATTTAAGTTTAGCCTTCGAGGAAGTAACCCACTCAGTCAAACATTTGTTTGTAAACCTCCGGAGTCGTCTACTAATTCGCTAATGAATTTGTTATTAAAATTGACCGCCAAAAATTAAGATTAGAAAGGTACTTATTACAATGTCCCGAAATAGTTCTACTCTGACAATAACTAGAATGGGCTTCTATTACTGTTTATTTATAATTTTTTTTTCAAACGTCAGTAACTTTTGACATTATTCGTCTGAGTAGTCGGTTGCATCAACAATTTATTTATTTTTTTTTTTTTTTTTTGATTCAATATTGACTACATTCACATCCCTTGTACTTTGCTCTCGTTATATAACAGGTAATCTAGGTAAATATTTTATTCATATTGCCCTAGTTGTAATAATAGCTATAATACATTAACTGATAATCAAATAATTTAATTTTTAAATACAACCTTTATCATAAATCAACGATTCAACCTTTATTATAAAATAGGTCAAGTACAATGCGAAATTGTTGCAATTTGAAAATTTAACCCGTGCAATACTGATGTAGCATCTCGTTGTGAATTTAGAGTTGCGTTTCAATGGTGATAATTCAGTGCATTTCTAGTGGGTATTTTTTTCAGAAAATTTCTAGTAACAGAGAATATATCATGCATATGCAAATATCGGGGTATTTTCAAATGTAAAAATTTTTAAATTAACAAACTGGCTATTAATTATCACATTTTTAGAACGATAATTTTGACACAATCGACGTTTCATATTTTTTATTTATTTTTTTTTCGCTTGAGGTATCATAATTACAGTACTTTTTAAATTAATTTCTATGATTCCTCTTACAATAAATGCGGAAATATGTAAAAAACCTTAATAACATTTTTTAGAAAAAATCGAAAAATTTTTTGATTTTTTTGTTCATTTTGACGAGACGCTTACTTTGCCTGTATTAATTAATAGTTTTTATTGTTGACTGTTAGACAAAAATGGTTTCCACAGATTTGGCTATTGTTATTTTGATTAATGTCATTTTGACAAAATTGTAGGTATAACTGACATTTGATTGATCTTGTCAAAAGACTTTTTGATTGTTGCTAAGATATGTTCAGATAATTCATTTACCTTAAAATATTCATACGGGGTATGAAAATTTATGAAAAATGTCAACTTTTTTTTTTTTATTTTTTTCTCAATATTAAGTTTTTTTGACATCTAAGTTGTTTAAATAAGACGTCGAATTTACATACGAACGATTACGATAATTGTTTTGCAACGGTCCGCATAAGTATGATGAAAACAATCTTTTTCTAATTTTGACATGTAAAGTGACATCTTTCATAATCAATGAGGGCTTTGAAACCATCTACATTTCGTAACTAGTTAACTAGTTACGAAAAATATTAACTAGTTACAAATACACTTTTCGACTACTTATTTTTTTATTTCTTATGTCAAAACCCCATTTAACCCAGATTATAAGAGGAAAGCAGTTGGTATTTCTCAAACCATGTTTACCATGTTTAATTTCATTATATACTGCATATTGTACGTTGAATTTGAAGTTTACACTGTTTTTGTCAAAATTAGAAAAATCTTGTATGTAATACGTAACGAAACATGATTTTTTGTAACTCATATGATATTGCGGGAACATTCGTTACAAAAAACCATGCGTTTCATCACTGATTACATAAATAGCTATTATAACACAAGATGTGTAGTAATTATGAAACAAAGTTGTAAATTAAGAAATTTTTAAGATTTTTTTTTTCAGAATACTTTTTGATTGTTCTTATTTGAATTATGCTTCATTTGTCTTAAGTTATCCATCGGAACTCGCAATAAATACGATTATATTTTTTGTCATTTTGTTTAGGTGGTGGGTGCAGGGCTTATTCAGTACTACCACAGTTAGTATCGAATGATACATATTTACTAAATGTTAATTTATTGTTTCTTAATGTAATTTATTTATGAGAGTTATTGTGATATGGAATTCTATGATTTTACTATTTTTATTGGTACGTCTTGAACTTATTTATCCTACATATTTAGTTGTCAAGATTTGACGTACAAGTTTAATACATCAATCATAAATATTCCACAGAAACAGAGTCACACCCCTAGTGAAGGTCATTCAATTGTGAAAACCGTCTTAAACAAATAAAATTTCTCTGGGTTTGGTGTGGTAATCAGTTATTTAAGAGGTATTATGAACGTTTAAATGAGAAAGTTTACACTTGCAGTCTGTGCTTGCAGCAAGTTCTGATCAGGTGCACGATATACTAAAGAAACGTTAGAACAAAGAGAAAGTTTGAAAAAGTACAACGATAATTTATTATGTCAATTGAGATGAACGAAAAGTTTCCTGCGTTTTGTTCTTGCACCGACCTCATATTGTGATAATATTAAAATTGTAATTGGTACATATCCGTGGTTGTTGCCGATAACATTTTTGAAAAATATATAAGCTGACTACGTCAAAGAATTCAACATCTAAACAGATAGATTTTTAAAAATGTTTCACGTTCATTGTTTATCGTACAAAAAATATAAACAAAACCTATGCAAAATAAACAAAAAATATTTTGTGTAAAATTAGGTTACCTATGTGTTATTTCAGCTTTTTGGTTTTATCTAAAATCTAAAAAATTTCTATATTGTAGCGAGTAGGTACTCCATAACCCGAACGGTTAATGTAGAAATATGAATGAAATAATTTATTTGTTCTTTTTAAAATTAACAAATGATTTGAGTATCTTATTTACATTATCATACCTATAACTAAACTTTTCTTCATTCTCTCCTCCCTCCCTTTTAAACCCACCCCTCTAAAAATTTTCTTCTCTCTAACACCTCCTTCATCCAATCCTCCCTTCACCATCTTCTCCCAGAATTACCTTTCTTTCTCTTATCTCTTTTCTCATCTCCTCACAATCCTCCATCATATGCCTCAAGTTCTCCCACCCTTCTCCGCACATTCTGCATTTCCTCCATTCATCTTCTTTCCAATATTTGTTTTCCCTTTCCTCGTTACCGCACCTAAACCTTGCTTTTTTTAAACTCTTCCTTTCCAATAAATATTTCGCTTTCCCTCCGTTATTATCTCTCCATACCCTTCATAGTATTTACCTTCTCTTATCTTTTCCCTTCTTTCTTGCATCTGCGTATCCTTATCTCTCCTTACCATCTCCTCTTCCATACTCCATCCTTCCTCCCTTCTCCTCCCCACTTTTTCCGTCAAATAACCCACCCTTTCGTAATAACTTTTCCTTCATCCTCACCTCTTTCCAACATTCCATCAATATTGTGTTTTCCTCTCTATCTTTCATTTTTCTTCATATCTTATGCTATCTTCCCGCCTGTACCTGATTTTTTCTAATTTTGCCTCCTCCGCCACTATATATCCCGGTGTCTCTCTCTCAGCCCTAAGGTCCACCTCCAATACTTTTTCTGTACTTTTTCCAACGTCTTCCTCTTTCTGTCCCCATATCTCCGCCCGATACAATAATATACTATATTATAATTTCGAACAACCATCCCTTTTTACCATATCACTCCCGAACACCCTCTCCTCTATTCCCCATAACTCCCCTACTGTTTTATTCCCCTTTTTCCTAGCTCTCTAATATGACCTTCATCTTTGTTGTTATATCTCAAAATATACCCTAAATATCTCCTCTCATTAACGGTCTCTATTTTCTCCTCGCCCCATTTCCATTTAACATTTTTCTTCCTACCTCTACTTTTTTGGAACACTTTGATTTTTGTTTTCTGTACATTTGGTTTTAAATCCTTTCCTTCCAAGTACTTTTTATTATCTCTATTGCTTCTCTCATTTCTTCTTTATTCGCCACCACTACTATGTCATCTGCGTATGCCAGTAGCCAAACCTTCTCTCTTCCTATTACCACCCCTCCCCTTTGATGCTTTCTCATTTCTTCTTCTAAATCCCCTATATACAATGAAAAAAGACTTGAACTTAAAGGGCACCCCTGTCTCAGCCCCTTCTTCGTCCAAAAGATCTCTTCTAGTTTTCCTTCCATTCTTGTCCTACACCTTGTTTCCTCGTATATTTCCTGTATCGCACCCACTAACTCCTTTCTTATATGATTTTTCCGTAACGTCTCCCATAATTTCTGACTATGCACATGCAGAAATAATAGCCGTAGTAAAAGTTGTGAAAAATGTAATTTATACCTACCAACTTTTGTTTTATACTTCTTCTCGTTTAAATTATATCATTAGAGATATTATGAAAATCGTGAGTACATTACAATGAAGGATATCTTATCTCTAGAAGAAAATAAACAAGTATTTGTTTTTTTCAGTCACACATTTTTTTAAACCTTTAGATCAAGGGTCTTCTACCCGCTTGCCTATATGTTTTCTGTGGCCCGCCAACAGCACTCTCAATAACGACTACAATTAAGTAATAAAAAACACCTTTAGGTTGCCGAAATTAGTGAAAACTGCACAGCTGTGTACGTTCTTTTGTCGCTTTATTATCCTAGCCGATAGCCTGTAAGTAACTCGACTGTCGGCATCATGCATACCAAACTTTCTAAGAATCTCGTTCTTTATTTCAGAAAAAAATGCACGTAAGTCAAAACCATTTACTGGCGGTGAATTCATATAAGGATGTTTGGAGGATGCAGCAGAATTGTTATCTTTCTTACAGAAACAACTTTACTCCAAAATAATTTTGTCTGGTGTTACTGTAGCTCGGAGGATAAAACACCTGGCAGGGGATATAGAAAGAATGTTGTCGGAACGTGCGTCAAAATTTGTTTATTACTCCGTTGTGCTCGACGAGATTATAGACTTATCTGATACCGCGCAGTTGGCTGTGTTTATTCGCGGCATTGACAGGAATTTTGTTGTCACTGAAGAAATGGCTGCTTTAGTTCCAATGAAAGGCAGCACAAAAGGTGGTGATTTGTATGAATCATTCAATGCTGTCGTAAATAAATATAAGCTAAATATGTCAAATTTGGCTGGGATTACTACGGACGGCGCTCCTGCTATGGTTGGAAAAATGAAGGACTTGTTGCTTTAGTAAAGAAAATAATCCTGACGTTTATTTTGTACAGTACCATTGCATCATTCATCGAAACTATGGATCAAGCCAGTTCCAAAGATACATTACCACGTATTTTCCTTAACTGTCATTATTTCAGATTTCGAATATGGACTGCAGTTCAGGAAAACACAATTCCATTCGCGATTCTTTGATTTTCGAGAGACGTAAAGTACCTGAATTTATATGCCCGTCCATTCAGCGTTTCGGTTAAGAAGTTCTGGAAGAATTTCAGGTGGAATTGATACAGCTACAGTGCAATTCAACCTTAAAAAATAAATTTTATGTTGATTTGCTTGATTTCTATTCGAAATACGTCTCCATTACAGATTTCCCCAAAATCAGAGATCATGCACAGAAAACAACATCACTTTTTGGATCAACATATATATGTTAGCAGTTATTTTCACGCATGAAAACGTGAAATCCAAAACAAGGACCAGAATCATCGATGTTCACCTTGAGAACAGTTTGAGGATTGCAACCAGCAATATTAAACCAGATATTGATAAACTGGTTAAAAATAAACAGTGTCAGACATCTCATTGACCAATTGCATTTTATTGATTTTTATTTGCCCTTTTATTGATGTTGGTTCAATAAATAAATGTTTTCACTTATCTACTTATTTAATCACCCTGACCATTGCCAATAAAAACCTCGCTGTGCAGAAAAAAAAATGTTTGGCCTTTGATTTGTAAAACGTTGAAGACCGCTGCTTTAGATACTTGGTGAGTTTTTTCAGAATTTTTGGAATGTAAGAATTACAAATTTTTTTAATTTTTGCTCCGCATCGTATAAAGGAGACGGGTTTCCATACTAAAAATTTTGACTGCTTATTCCATTTCTATAAAACTTGCATATGGGTCTTATTTATAATATCGCAGATCTGAATAGATTTTGGGGATAATTTACTTCTAATGAAAGTTGCTTGTAATTTAATTATACACAACTTTTCTTTAAACTATTTTTTGATCCCATAAGTAATGTTTTGTGTACGGCTTACCAGTTAAATAATTTAACAATTGCTGGCCGTTACTAAATAGTTATTTACGTAACATGAGCGGAAACAGATTCTTTCGGGATTGAGTGCACGTTTGCAAACACGTGCATTAGCACGAATTCCCGAATACTGTTTACGCACAAGTTGAGTATGCTATTTTTCCACGATTTTTTTTCTAAAATTGCATTTTCAAATCTCTAGTATTGCGACGCAAATCACTAAATTTAATTAGTAAGCTGTGGCCTCGGCTGTGGCTATACACAAAAGCACATAATAATAGTTATTTGTTATACAAGACGGTAAAATTATCTTTTATCGACGAGTGAAAATGTTTTTTTAAATTTCACGAGTCAATAATGAAATTTTACCGTCGTGTGTAACATTGTATTTTTTTTTTATTGCGAAGGTTAAAGAAAAACCGAGAGAAAAACTCAATAATTTTGCAGACAGAAATAAGAAAAGCAGTCAAAAATTAAATTGTAGTTGGTTCGTTCGGTATGTTGCTATAGTTATACCAAATAAATAATTGTTTCACATCAATTTTTCATTTTTGATCCGTATGAATCTCAAGATCTAAAGAATGTGTGAAAACGAGGTAGAGAAGGAAAACATTCCGGTATGTGTGAAGAAAGAAGCGTTAGAGGCAGTAGCTAAATTATGGCCTCAAAAATCGCGATTAATATATGAAAAAGAGTACACATGTTTTCAAAGGTGGAAAATGGCAAAGAAGATTAATAGTTTAAGTGAAACGGTACTTCAGGCATATTTTTCTGAAAAAGCAAATAAGGTGAAGCCATCAACATTGTGGTCTTATTATTCGATGCTGAAGTCTACAATTTTGGTCAACGAAAATTGTGACATTTCAAAGTAAGTAACGTCAAATTAGTGTATAATTTTTTGCTAATACGAATTGTTGTTTACAGATACAGTAAATAATTGCATTATTGAAGAAACTATGTGATGGTTATAAACCTAAGAAATCGAACATTTTTGAACCTGATGATATCATTCGATTTATAAAAGAAGCTCCCGATGATGATTATTTGTTTATGAAGGTTGTGGCGGTAATGGGTTTATATGGGGCATGCCGGTCCGATGAATTGTATAAATTAGAGATGTCTAATATTGATGATAGAACATCAGTAATGATCGTACTAAAACCAAAAAAGATCGGTTCTTTTGTATAACTGACCAGGAAGTGGGTGTTTTGGACATCATAAGAAAATATATCGGCTTACGTCCTAAACGTCCTCATAATAAGTTTTTTATTAACTATAGACAAAAAAAGTGTACTATCCAGCCTGTAGACATAAACACTTTATATAAAGTCCCAAGAAAAATTGCCGATTTCCTAAATTTACCGGATTCAGAAAAATACAGTGGTCATTGTTTTGGACGATCCGCAGCCACAATGATGGCAAACTCAGGGGCTGACATGGTGACAATAAAGCTCGCAGGGGATGGAAGTCATCATCAGTAGCTGAAACTTATATAGAAGAATCAGTACGAAGTAAAATTGAAGTTTCAAAGAAGATACTACTTGGGTCAACGAGTGGGATCGTTAGTAATACTACATCTTCTGTATGCCCGTCTGTTCACCATTCTGAACACCGTTCTGTTCCGGACATCCATGTTTCGGGAAATGTGAATTGTACGATCCAAGTTATTATCAATGAAAGCACTACAGATAATTAAGTTATACCTAATAATAATTATTTCAAATAAAAATAGATACCTACTTAATTAAAGTATTTTATCTATCCTTGCTGTTAAAGTTCCATTTTATCTACCCTTACGGTTAAAATGGTACTTTAATCTGGTGTTTTGAGTTGAATAAAGTATACTTTAACCTTCGCATTAAAAAAAACATACATTTGTCATCCGACATCCAGTTAACCTATTCAATTGTCAAACTTTTAGTTTAAGATTTGAATTGTTTTACAACATTTACAACAAATAAAATGTGGGTAAATTGCATTTTAAGTGACGAACAATGTAATTAAATCAATAAATTGTCCATGGAAAGCTTCTAATGTGGAATGTTATTGGTAGTTTTTGAAACATATGTTCGGGATAACAGAGATTCGGTGCGTGTTTTACGTGCGCTCTTGATTGTTTCATAGGTAGGGAGTGCAAAAATGTATAATTCGATTTTACAAATTGCTTTGCGGTGCATATTTTTTTTTCTTAAACGTTGATTTTCATTTTTTTAAATAAAAATTTACGACGCGATTAAGCGTTTATATTATTTTTCGAGCTTTATGTCGCCGCATACTTTCGATCTTTTACACGTTTGTTAGTACAGAACGATGTGGAGTTCTGCGCAAAACGCTTTTTCAATGATACGTACGAATCCCTTTGATTCACCAACCCAATGTAAAATTGCTTTCTAGCAGCTTCTGGAACCTGATCTATACAAGATAGACATAGGTACCTCGTCGGTTACTTTTTGTGAAACGGAGAAATTCAGTAAATGAGATGAAGAAAATTTTATGCTGTACAAAAAGTTATTTACTTGGCGTATGCCTTATAGTTTTCGCTACGTAATCCGCGAAAGGTGAAATTTCCTTTTTTTAATTTATTTTTTTTTATTTAAAAATAATTTCTTCGATGTAATTTTTAGCACAAGTGTTCGTTATCTAAGTTCTAAAGAATCCATCCGTACCATTGTAGATTTTAGAATTAGTGCAAACGAATTTAAGGTCGACACTATTTGGACGAATCGACAAAAATATTCTAGAAAATTAACTACTGAAAGGTAACACAGGAAACATAACATTGTTATGCAACAACATTACTATATGATGGAAACATTTACATTTCATGACGGCTTCACTCTTCAGAATCGATGAGTTTATAGATGACATACTTAGTGAGATAGCACCGGAAACATAAGTGAAATGAAAACCGTTCTTGTTACGTTTTATGTTTTCTTCTTAGTTTCTATAACTTGCACAAATACAAACAAATTTCATTTTAAGGCATTTCTTAAAATTAATGTTGATGCCAAATTTAAATTGAAAAAAAAAGTATTCAAATACTCACTGAAGTAGTTTGTTTGTATCTTTTTTCACAAGGTAATGCAACATATAATTTTTTCACAAGTTTAAACATATGAAAGATGACTTAAAAAAATCAGAACTTATTGTGACATTTCAATATCTCTCGTTCAACCAACGAAAACTCCTTACACAATAATTTAACAATATTCTATCTTTATCAAATCTCTGAAGGAGATAGACGTATAAGCCCGAAATTTTGGGAATCAATGGCATTTGCATTTTCTACTATATTTCATTTGCGTCCAAATTTACTACGCAAGTCATTTGAATAATATATTATTCTTTATTGTAAGGCTGTGCATGTATTATAAAAAGGTTGTCAAGTATGATGGCCTTCATCTCTCTACGTCTACATCTATGTAAATTTATCTTTTAAAGTGACATCAAAGATGGAAATCTCACCTATAGGTGCCAACTCTACTCAATCCCTTCTACAGTCCAACGATTTGGAAATGTATCATTAAGGTATACTGACTGACATTAGTTTTAAAATGTGGAGGGCTCCCGTGTTGCTGGAACCATAATACGTCGTGGGGTATATTCAGATCATCCTCGTACTTCATATGTACAACGGCAATCAATTAAAAGCAATTCTCGATTAAGGAATATTAAAATAAACTTTTTAGACGACTACTCTTGAAAGTAACCATATCACAACACAAAGTTGTGTCCGAAAATGAAAAATATCATAACTGTTTCAAAACTGTTGTGATAAAACTCAAAAGTTAATAATTTACACTCATATAGTCTTAGTTACGCGTAACAAAGACCTTCGCTACAATTTTCTACCACTTGATTAAAAAATCAAGCAGGTGAACGTCTACCGAATTTGACCAGTTATTTATTTGAATCAGGGTGAAATAAAAATTAAAATTGTTTATGTTTTCAATTGTAACAATGCTTCGAATAGTAAGTTTGCAAGACCTTAACCATTTCTGTTTTAAACGTTGCGAAGCTGTTTTTCTTAACCCTTAACGAGTAAGAACGTAATTTTGTATTCTAGTAGTCTATTTACTACATTCAACACGTTGCCTCACGAGCGTAGCGAGTGAGGCATTAGAGTGAGAGTGGAAAAGGCTTTTCTCATGTGTTAGACACAACAATTTTTCCACGACATTCTCTAAAAAAATAACCTAATGAAAGAAGTAATATTGTAAAAGTAACTTATTGCTACAGAATTTCGTCACATTTTCGTACGTAAAACCAAAAATTGATAATAGGTGGATCTCAATAGTCTCGCTACAGTATTCCGTAGTATCGGTGTGGTTTCAATCTGTCATAGCCCAGCCGTGTAATTCTAACCAATAAATGTAGGGTAGCAATTTTTACGAGTCGAAATATAAGATATTAAATTAAACAAACTTGATTGAATACTAAATTAAATTGTTTAACTAAGTACTAGGCACATATAGTTCTAATAACACATTCTTACATTTTTTTAAAGAGGCATTTGTGTAACACGACATTATTTTTCTCGCTAGTAAAGAAAAACGAATTCTTCTCACTATTTGTAGAGAAGAAACGTCCGTTTTCTAAGTATGTCGTGGAAAAATAACTATTGCATATTTTTATTCAATAACAAGTGACAGAACATATATTCAGTAATTATGATCAACGAAATAATTAGACAGTCATGATTTTCTAAACTGTCAGTGTCAACTGTGAATGCAGTTGAATGCAACGTTTTAGATGTTTTGAGACAAGTATTAATTTAAATTCCATAAAATGAATAAAAAATCCAGTGAATCAAATAAAACACGATCTGTTACTTGATCATAATGAAAATTCGATCTACTCGTGGTTTTTCAGGCTCGCTCTAACACTCGCGTTCGGGATCTTCCACTTATATTGAATTTTAATTCTAACATTGTTACACAATCTACTATTCTATTAAATGAGTACATGGTCATTTATTAAAAAAATTCTAGTTTTATTTACTGTTTGGTAACCAAAAGATTAATAAGGATTAATAGTTATTTACGAACCGAGTTCTGGAAGAACTTATTCCTACACGTGTGGATTAAAAGCACAAGTGAACGAAGTGAACGGGCGCTTTAATAGCGCGAATGCTAGAGCAATCATCCCGCAAGAGGTATTACTCCACATCTTATAAAGAAGATGTCAAGAAAACCACTCGTCCGATTTTTATGAAACTTTGTATGTACATGGACCTTATTTATAATTCTGGGTATATTCTACCCAGCCATTTTACACATGTTTGTTTCAAATAAAAGTTGTTTATAATTTAATTATACACAACTTTTGTTTAAACCATTTTTTGATCCGATAAGTAATTACTGAGATATAACAATCACGTGACAATAATTGTTGTTGAAAATTCTATTGTCTACAGCTTTTGTTTGAACAATTTTTTTCTAAAACGCAATTTTATTTTTGATATGTAGTTCTGCGGTAAACGCTTGTTTTTTATATCCAGCAAATATACCTTTATTAGCAACCATTTTAGATTAATGTCAAAATTTGATAGAGTTACCATGATAAAAGTGTAGACTGCTATGAATTGACGTATTCAGTTGTAGTCATTAGCATAATGGGTAGACGGCAATATAAATTTTTAATAGTTTTCTGCTTTGTGTAGGTTTTTCCAGTATACTTCTTGTTATCATTAACAAAAAACATTGGGAAAATGGTTTTTAACAACTAAACATTATATTTGAATTACGATGTTATTATTTCAATGTCTGTGAATGCCAGTGTTTTTTTTTGTAATTTTTCCCGAACTGATGCGGGAAGAATAGCTTCTTGATTGGCTGCATACATAGAAGTACCAGACGTCATTTCCTAAGCGGCGAGTGCAAAAAGTCTATTAACTGTTAGTAGGTACTGGCGGTATTCTCCAATTTGTAAATTAAATTTTTGAATAATGTATCGTTTACCCTTGAAATAAACTTTTTCATTAGTTTATTTAAAACCCTGTGAACCATGTATTTTAATTATCATTTGTGTAAACAGATTCCAAATCCGAAAGGATTAAGAAGGTAGGTAGGTATAATGCCGGCCACGCTGAGAATGCAGTATTGCTGGCATAGGCATTGTATTTTAAATAGGAAAAATGCGCACAGCGTTGCCGTGAATCGCATAGCAGTCGCAGGGTCGGCTTTCCCTAAAAGATACTTACGTGCCGTGCAGATTTGTTTATTTTTATTTTAAACCTTTAATCATTGCTGACTTTGATGTTTATCCGTCTTTTTAATAAAATAATTACGAATAATAGATATATCGACTCCGCGGTGCCACGGCTGGCAATGTCAACGGTGCGCTCCATAAGACTCTACACTGCATTCTTAGCGTGGCCGGCACTATAGAAGTAGTACATGTATAAATCTAATGATTTTTTGAGTTTTCGGCTTAAGTACTACCATTGATTATACGAGGATGTATTGATATCTAGTTAGCCTAGACCAGTTCCTTGCATAAACAAAATATTGCGTTACCATAGCAACGAACAATAACTTATTAGAAGTGTCAGTGTAAAGTTTGACGTCAAAAAAGTAAATCAGAGTCACGCAATAAATTAAATGAAAAAGATGTCCACCGAAATTGTGGAAATCGAAAAATTGGAGTATCGAGCCATCATCAAGTATCTGTATTTAAAAGGTTCAAGAGGTAAGCAGATTTACGAAGATATGCTTAATACCCTTGGTGATCAATGTCCTTCGTATGCGACCGTCAAAAATTGGAATGCAAGCTTCAAAAGAGATAAATTTTCCATTAAAGATGATGACCGATCGGGAAGGCCAGTTTGTGTGTCAGTCCCCGAAAATATCGAAGCAGTTCATGACATGATTTTATCAGACCGTCGAATTGGGTTAAAACGGATATCTGAAGCACTGAATATTTCATACGAACGCGTTCATCATATGGTTCACGTCAATTTGGACATGAGAAAATTGCTGCAAAATGGATCCCCAAATGTTTGAATGTTGACCAAAAGCGTGCAAGGGTAGAAGCATCGCGTTCGATCTGTGCTCGATTTGAAAACGATGTAGACTTCTTAAACCGAATTGTTACTATGGATGAGACTTGGGTACATTTCTACGATCCAGAAACAAAGCAACAATCGATGGAATGGCGACACTCTGGTTCTCCAAGACCTAAGAAGTTTCGTGTCCAAAAATCTGCTGGAAAAGTTCTTACTTCAGTTTTTGGGATTGCCATGGAGTAATCATGATTGATTTTTGGATAAGGGTAGAACAATAACTGGAGATTACTATTCGACATTACTGACCACTCTACGGGAAAATATTAAAGAGAAAAGACGCGGAAAGCTATCCAAAGGTGTTTTGTTTTTGCAGGACAACGCCCCTGCACACAAATCTCATGTTGCCATGCAAAAATTCGTGATTTAAGGTTTGAATTACTAGAACACCCCCTTATTCATCCGATTTGGCTCCGTCCGACTATCACCTCTTTCCTCAACTGAAAAAAAGTTTAAAAAGTCGTACATTTTCTTCCAACAAGGAGGTAATAGAAGCTGTGGAGGTCTGGTTTGCAGAGCAAGAAGAAACATTTTTTTTTTAAAGGTCTAGAGACGTTGCAGGTTCGCTGTAATAAATGTATCCAATTAAGAGGAGAATATGTTCAGTAATAAAATATTTTGACATTGAAATTTTGTTTGGTTCTATAGTAGGCTAAGAATTTTTCAATATATCCTCGTATATACTTGTACTACAAAAGCAAACGATGTTAAAAAATAGTATATTTTACTGTAGGCAATCTCTCGAACGAAAAAAACCAAATTCATCTCGAATAGTAAAAAGTTACAGTTACCAAGCAAGATGTAAATATATAAAACTACAATGGAAACACACAACATCACATAGAAATTAGTAATGCATGTCTTCCTCTTGGTAATGATATTCTTTATCATTTCCACAGTTATTTAACAGTTCTATTTCATTGTTTACTGTTTTGTCTTTCTTTTGACAATAATTAAGCAATTCTTCAAAACGTTGTTTCTATCTTTTTATTATTTTTGTATCTCCTGTTATGGTTTCTCTCTATTTGATTATTCTTGTATTTTCTGTTCTTAAACTTTTCGGTATTCTATAGAATAATTTTGGTTTCCGTTTGAATCTTTTCTTCAAAGATCTTTCATTGACCTTCATTTGTTTAATTTTGTCTCGTTCTTGTTTATATTTGCTATATTTTTTGTTGTCTTGTTGCCATTGGTGGCAAGTAACTCCAGGATTGTCTGGCAGGCACGAGTTGACGACTGTACATTCTACCGACTTCAGATATTGCTTCTTGCCACAGTTTTAATAGAGACTTGAGAAGGAACATAATTAGTTTCAGTTACGGCAACTCCTATAGTATTCGATAAAATGAAAGAATGTTTTTTTAGTGTCCCACACTGTGCCTCAAAAATGGGATCGTTAATTATTTTTGTTTGAAAATCGTTAAAGGTTTTGATTTAGATTTCGTTCCTAATCTAGACGTCTTGTTAGTGGCAGAGCGCGCAGTCTCTGCTCTACTAGTAGAAGAAATTTTTGATCTAAATGATGAACCGCTAGTAGCAGATGATGAAAAATGGTGTAATCGTAATCTAGACTACAACCCTGCAATTCAGCTTCGCTTTTCTATTAATAAATTAAAGTACTTATTTAATTTTAGTTTCCCAACACGGTAAGTGAATGAAAAATAATTGCAGAAGAAAGTAATGCAAAGTGGCAATTTCCTATGTGGTTCGGTGAGGAAGCGGTTCGTAATTGTATTAATGGCAATAATTATGAGTTTATTATGTGTGACATTGGAACTCATAGTAGAGTTTAGGATGGGAAGTCATACGAAATACAAGATTTAATGAAAAACTGTTAACTGGTAATTGGTATATTCAAAATTTAATCCGTTCATGTGTTGCTCATGAGACCAGATCTGTTAATACATTTCAGTCAAAAGGACATAAATCGATAATGCCACTACATATGGCATCCAACGCGATACTGACGAAAAAGACCAAAAAGTGAGTGTAGAATAACTCGTTAGTGACGGGTTCAGTTTTTTCGGATGCCGAAGATTTTGTTCTTTCCGAAAAAGGTCCTGAGTGAATTAAATTTTTTACGACAAAATCGTTGGTCGCATCTTTTTCTTTTGCTTAAGGTTCTTACTTACACAGCATTTTTTTTGTTTATTGTTACAGTTTTATTTTGAGTTTACCCTTAGTAAGAATTTTCTTAATAATTCTCGATAAATTCCTCTAAAAATTCTCTTGATATTCTTCTTAAATCAGTTATATTCTTCAACATTACACTGTTTATTTCCTTAACTCGCCCTATTATGTGATACGATGATATGTTGACTATACGCAATCGATTTGATCGGATTTCATACATGTCCAACTCCAAAAACAATTTAAGATCTAACTTATTGCGGCTGTTGACTTCTGCACTAAAGTAATTTTATCGATGTGTAAGCAGGATCGAGTTTTTTACTGCTTACATATCTGTCGACAAAAAACAACCATCTTAATTTTTAATTTAATTATACATAACTTTTGTTTAAACTATTTTTTGATCTTATCAGTAATTACTAAAATATCACAATCACACGACCCTAATTGTTTTAACAATATATCGAAGAGTATTAATTATACAGAAAAAGTTGTAAAAGAAAAGACATTATTTTTTGCAACAACGCTTTCTTCATTCACTTTTTCGTGCTACATTTTTTAAGTTGAAGCGCCCTTTGCATACAATCTTATACGTTTATTAGTGTCGGGTCGATGTGGAGTTTTACGCGAAACCTTTAATTTTATATACGCTTACTCTGTACATTTTCAAACTTAACATTGGAGCGGAACTGCGTGTTTAATATGAAGAGAGTTAAAATACTTTGTTCTCCCCCGGGACCTATTGCTGTATACGCATTGGGGCAAACATTTTAAATGTCGCTGTAAAGCAATCTTAAGTCATTGTTTACCGGTTGATAGGATACGCACACTTTATTTTGTCATCTCTTTCTAACCAAGTTACCAGGGGGTTTTACTTAAGAAACTTATGAGGTGTAGAGTAGCTATTAGTTCACCACCCAGCACATCACAGCTAATTCTGTTTCTATTACTTTTAGAGTGTAAAAAAGAAACAGGTATATATTAGTCCCTCCTCAATTTAAATGAAGCGCTAATACAAATCAAAGAATTACTACAATTTCGAGTGGTGAGTCGCCTTATACAATTTGGAGAGAAATTGTTTAAACAAAACTAGATTAAATTCTCAGCTTTCATTTGAAAAAAACAACTGAATATTTAAAAAAAATTAAAATAACGTTTTCGCTCAGACTACTTTATTATTATAAAACTTTTTTTTTTCGAAAAATGAGAAAAAAATGTTGATTATGAAATCGTCGCATAACTAGCCGTCTTTCATACGTATGTAAGATGTGGAGTACGTGATTTTAAACGTCGGATTTTTCGCATTGTGTGCAGGTATTAATTAAGAAATGAGTATGTGTGGACATGAATCTCTTCAACGCGCGAAAAAATCGGGAAGTGAACTTGTACGCTCCCCGATAAAACATGGCATATACAATAAATTTAGTTCGTCTCAAGGTCTCCCAGTCTCATTGTAGTAAGCCTTGAATGATGTATAACCAACGAACGAGGGTTCTGTAACCTGACACGATTTAGTCACAAAATTCGACGCACGAAGATTTTAAACCAAAAATTTGAAAATAATTTGTTTTTGATAACCGGCGATCGTACGGTTTATAGGGTTGTGTGTGAGCGTTGATGTCAAATTGTCACCAAGAACCAAGCATCCCCCTCTATTGTTCAATCAGCCCGTGTGCGGTCGCTCGCACTTTTCTACTCTATGCTTTTTTATGCCATCAACCGACCAACAGTGTAAAGTCACGCTATAAGCGCGGCAGTTCATACTTATGTCGATTAGTAGCTACCGGTGTAGTAGAAGTTGCTCTACTTATTAACTTACTTTAGACGTGGCAATAAACAGTGACATCTAAACGTGAAACGTCGACGAATTACAAGGCCCCGAATTATATTAAAATATTTTGTCAGACTCGAAACTGTGTGGTATTTTGACGCGATGTGTAGTAATGATAATCGTGATGTTGCTGAATGAACGGAGGGTGGGGAAGGGCTAAAGGGGCGGTGAACTTATTGATTTTTAGGGTGACACTGTCAACCGCCGTTGACTTCGTTCTTTAAAAAGATGTGCAACAAAAAATTACCTTCGAACTATTTAAACAAACAAATCGATTAATTGATTTTGTATGGAAAACGATCGATTACGAGTTGGAATTTTTTATTAATAAAAGGCGGTCCGCAGTCGAACGGTGTTGTGCTATGAGTGGTTTTTGCGAGTGTTTGAATACGACGCCGGGAGATTTTGTTTTATGTCTCGGACAGCGCTGTCGGCAATGGAAGTGCACGCCTCAGCTGCAACTCGCAACGACTGCGTCATGCTTTAAAAATGGCAGCACTTGGTGGATTCTCCCAAGATAATTTTTGCAGAAGGCCGAAGAAGAAAGAAAGCTGACCTCGTTCTCGTTACGTGACGATAAGAAAAGGCCGGCGACGCTTTGGATGGAGGTGGGCGTTTCTGTGTTTTTATTAACCCTACAGTGAGAAGGGTTGAATATTTCGTCGCTGCGACAAACATTTTAACAGTGATGAAAAAAACGACGATAGTTTACGAATAACGTTGGATGTTAATAACAACACTTATACAAAAACTGTTTTAATTATTACCTACCACAATTCCAGGTATAGATCGACGCAAGAGGAGGCGTATTAATTCGGCGATTTGAAAATCCCGTCTTTGTTTCGGTTCAAGTTTGGATTCGTATTAGAAAGTTTGAATTTTGTTAGGTTCGCGGTGTCTTTTAAATACGGGCCGGTAATGCTGGTGCCTACCCTGTGTAACAAAAATGGCGGTAGCGTAAACATGCGCTGTGGTTTGAGTTTAACAGTGTTTACTTGATGTGTTTCTTGAGATGTTGTATTTAGATTTTGTGATTGATAAATTTACGCGAAGTAAAAAATTGTTTTAAAATTATTTAATAATTTTAAAATGTCGGGATATAACAGAGTGACTGCGTTTGTGGAAAAATACGTGTTCGATATAAGTTTAGTGCAAAACCTACAATGTTACAACAGCTATACATCAGTTCGTAAAAGTAGAGTGCGGATTTTTCTAAAAATTGACTCGAAAAATCTTGAAGAATGAGACAGGGGCGAGTGGCACAACGTAAAACAAAATGTAAACAATTTTTCTCTATGAATTTGTGTATTATTTACTAGAATATTGACTTAATTACGTGGCTGTAGAGGTTAGAAACAGCACGTACTTAACCTCACGTTGTAAAATTCGTTCGAACGTCTATCTGGCAGCGGTTCTATGTTACGGAATTCGTTTGTTGTAGGCCTTAGCCGCCGCGTAGCGCCCCCCATCACGCTGCCCGTCACTCTGAGGACCCCGCCACGACCTGGAAGGGACCGCCGCCCGGCTCGAGCCCCAAAGCTTCGCCCCAAATTCCAACTCGTTTTCCGGCCGCCGGCGGGCTTCCAGGGGCCTTCACCATTTCGCGCCCGCCGGCGGGTGCAGGTTCTCCAGCGGGTGCGCCACCGTACCAAGGTCCACCACCAGGTTCTACGACTCCACAATATACCGCGTCGCCGGCACCATCCGGATCGTCTACACCGGGACCTGGACCGCCACAATCGGTTGGCAATGCTGGGTTTCCGCCACCCCCTAATAGTGTCGGTCCACCTTATAACGGTCCCGGGCCCGGTCCATTCGGTTCTCCATCGGCTGGCGGTCCACCTTTCGGAAGGCCCGGATCATCGGGACCACCTTTCGTCGGTGGTCCAGGACCTGGACCCGGTGGTAACCCTCATTTCGCTTCGCCGGGGCAACCCTTTGGAGCGCCCGGATTTGGAATGCCACCGGGATCACCTTTTGGACCAGGACCAGGCCACCCCATGTCCGGTCCCATGGGACCCGGCCACGGCATGATGCCAGGTCAAATGACTGGACCGTCTCCTGTAGACCGGCTAGATCCAGGGTGAGTACCTACATTAAAATAACGCATGCTTATCACTCATTGTGCATACAATTCTAATTAATATATTTCAAACGTATAAACAGTCTGGCATTAAAACCCACGTCCGCATTAACCTTTTAGACAAAAAATTTTTTTTTTTCGAAATCGATTATCCCGAAACTTTTTTTTTAAATACAAACTTTATTATTCCGAGTATTATTGCTAATTAATCAATACGAGAAGAGGGTTTAATATCAGTAGGATATGTAAATATTTTTGTCGGCGCCTGTACGGCTCCCTCCACCCTCTACCCTAGCTGGGGGTTGGTGTGGGCCGTTCAGGAGGTACAACGCTGCTAGCTCAATAAGTCTATATGTCAGTCGTCGCGTCAAGTCCTCTATCTTTATTTTTCTCCGTGTGTCGAATACTATTTATACGACACTCTTTGTTCTAATTTACCAATTTTTAACAAAATAAATTTTAATGAAATTACGTATTTAATTTTCGATAGTGACGCATAATTTGTGTAAAATAAAATACAACCAGTTATCTAAACAAAAAAAGTACTTCCTGCTAATACATGTTCCGGAAAGTCTTTTTTATTTTAAAGAACATTTCGCTCTCCGACACCACATTTGTTTATAAAGTGATAAGGCTTTTGTTTCATTAAATAAACTCTGCCGAATAAAGAAAATACGTACGCTCGCAGTATATAAAAAGTAAAATAAAATAATTGTAATAGGGTTTAGGCTTGACTTGTCGACCGAAGTATATACTATAAGGGGATGGTTATAGCTCTGCGGGGCGCCAGAGTAGCGCTACATCCCGTGCAACGCTGCTCGCACCTACTCTCGCGCCGGCCGGTTTACAGGTGCATAGAACCACGTGGACGGCCATAGTAAAAACATCTTGCTATGAAGCAACTACTCTTAATGACCCCCAACATTACGACCTGACTTTCATATTTTATTTGTAGGCAAAGGAAAAAAAATCAATTCTTGGTACCGTCAGCATTCTTTTTCACGTAGAAACTTCGAATGCAAGAAAAACTAAAAATTTTTAATTTATTTAATTTCTTCATTGACTACCTTTTTTTAAAAGAAATTTAATGAGAACAAAGAAAAAAACTTGCTGTACTCGTTTGATTCTATCGACAAGTATTTATTACATAATAAACTAAACTTGTACAGTACCAAAAAATATGTCTTTGTATATATTTTAAAGATGAAATTACGAACCGTTAACACTGACAAACACACTTTTATTTAAATTATTTCTAATATTTATTTTCTTATAAAAAAATGTGTTCAGTTACTTTAGTTTTTGTTATCTCACACATTTGATAAAAATTATGCAAACATTACCCTATTTTTCACAAGTTGAGCAAAAAAATGCTGCGCTCGTCGTGCCACTTCTCTTGAACAATAGACTGCTTATACAACTAATTTAATAATATACTATTTTCCAATTGCGTGATATAATAAGTTATTATTTAACCCAAATGAGTTGAATACTATTTTAAAAACGCGCTCTATATAAGTTCATAGCATTTAGCGACAACATTATTATGCAATTGGAAAAAATATATTCACTAGATTGTATAAGTGAACTATTATTTTACTGGTTCCTTTCGTTCAATAATAGACTGCTTGTACAACTAATTTAATAATATATTATCCCTTCGTATGTAAACCCAATATCACAATAACTACTAAAGCTTTTTTTATTAAATATTTTTTGTCAAAAACCATCGGTTTAGATGTGCAGTTCTGATGAGCAGCATTCCTTGTATACCATTTTACGTTTTAACTAACGTTTGTTTGATAATTTTTCTATCTTCTGTTCAAAGAACAGTTCAGGTTTATATTTAGAAAACCGGGAAAAGTCAGGGTATTTTGAAGTAGTCTGAGAATGGTGATTATTTTAAAAGATTTAGTTCAGTTGATCATAAAGCTTCAAAATTTAAATATGAGTAGACAACTTAAAAATGTTGATTTTAAGACATTATGAAGTCAAAACGTGGATTTCGATCAGAATTATACGGCCTTAAAGTGTATTTTGGAACTGAAAAAAACTTTTTACTTGAAAATTGACCTTAAAAAATTGTAGAAAAATTCTCTTGGGCTCTTTTTAGGCAGCATCGGAGAAAGAAAATCCGATAGACGATGGAGAAGTAACTTTAAAATACATATTCATGTACGTCAGTAAAGTTGCCACCACCACTTTGTGCAAATTAAAAAAAAACTAGATGAAAATTTAGCAATAATTTGTACCCAAAAAGTTACAGTTTGTACTCAAGTAGATTCACCGTAATACCGATTTTTAAAGTGGGGGCGCAATAAATAAATTATACCCATGTGAAGTTACTCACAAATCCATCACAAAAATGTGTCTAATGTTTTTTTGAATTATTTCACTTTAAAGTTACCATATGCTATGAAGGCTAGTAAACTAGAATATAGTTCGTCTCGGTTCGTCCCATTATAAATTGTATTTTGATCTTAGTGATGTATTTAATTATTGTTAAATTATTAATTTATTTACATTTGTAATAACGTAAATGTTCACTGAATGACGTAATTAAAGTGCAGTTCTTGAAATATACCTAAGCCTCACATGTCTTGATAATAAAGACCGAGCAACTGGTCGAAACGTCGGCAAATAAAGGAACATGGTGTCTTATGATCCATTCTCATTTTTTCATTTTGTCCGTTTTGTTTTATATATGCAAAATTTTCAAATGCATGAAGAAATTATATAAAAACGAGCTTTCGCGCAGAACTCCACATCGTTCTGATACTAAGAAAGAAAATAAAATAAACGTGTGACAGCGTCAGAACTTAATAATTTTTATAGAAAAAGTAAAAAAAAAAACTGATAAGATGGAGAAAGAAATCCACGTTTAAGACATAAGACAATGTGTACGGCGAAACAATTTTTAAAATCGAATTATACAGTAACGGCCAGCAATTCTTCAATGTATCTAAGTAGAAAGCCATTATTCGAACGCTACCTACTACGCTACAACCATTCCTTTTAAGACGAGTTCAAAATTCCGTACTCAAAGAGAAAATGAAAATTGCGTTTTAGAAAAAAATAGTTCAAGCCAAAGTTATATTCAATTTCAATTTTTTTTTTGCTTTATTGTAACTAATTCGTTAGAAAAAGTGAAAAAAATGGGTATTAAAATTTTTGGTATGGAAACCACTCATGTTATTTATAAGACTTGGAAAAAAATTAACTAATTATTGAGATTATAGAAAAAACATCATGGCTACAAATTAGTGCTTAAATTCAAGGTGTAGTTGCGTTGTTGAAATTTGATTTTTACATAGTGGGGGTGCTAGCTTAAGCTTAAATTAGTAACCCCACTTTAAAAATCGGTTTTACAGTGAATTTATTTGGGTACAAATTCTAATTTTTTCGGGTAGCTGCAATTTAGTGCTAAATTATCATCGTGTAGAAAAATAAATGTGATGGGACCGTGAGTTTGCTATTCATCTTAATATTAGGGGAGTAGATAGTTCCAAATGGGTTTTGTATCAAAATTAGTGGTTGAGGGAGGGAACTTCTTATCCTGTTGGGGTAATTTTTTTTGCGGATTAAGTAAATTTGTATATTTAAAGTATAAAGCCACCTAACACAGGTACATAAAAAAGTGTTTGAAGCGCATTTTAATTAAAAAAAGTAAAAATTTTATAATGATTTACCTCAAAACTCCGGGTTTGATTCCGATTGCGGTAACTTTTTTTATTAATAAAATTATTATCGATGTTACTATTAATACAGTTTTATAAACTGAGTTTAATAAAGTTAAATCAAAAATACTGCAAACGGAATCGAACCCCGCTTTTTTTTTTATTTTTAATTTAACATGGTAAATGCATATGTCAAATTTTCCGTTGGACACACGATGTACTTAAAAACAATAGTTCTGGGATCCATGTTAGTCAAATAGATATTATTCTTTTCTTTTTTGCAAATATGTATTGATAAGTCTGATAACAGTTTTTTTGCCATAAAAGATATTGGGTAATTTTTAATAAGTTTGAGACTCTTTCAATTATAACTGCAAAGACATTTGTAACTAGAACGGAAAGATATGCAAAATGTGTAAGGTTAGGATTGTTACGATTTTCAATTGTTTATATTGCCATCACTGTGAAATATCACATTTTTTCTATGAGTGTAGAACAAGCATAGTATACAATTTGAGCTGCAGACATTTTTCATGCTCGTGTGATTTACTTCGCGCCATACCCTCATGAAAAGGCGATTTACTGCTTTCTAAATGTAACATACTATACTTATGGCTTCTTTGTTTATTATCAGCTATATTTTTACATTTCGTCTTTTTTTGGATGAAATAAAAAAATTGTTGAAAGAAATATAAAACTTTCATTATAAATACATCAATTCTCCTAATAGCGAATAAAAAGTTATTTCTTGAAAACCGTCTATTAGGACTGTCTTTTTAAGAGTAATTTTATATTTTCAGATGAATCGTTACTCAACACTGACAGCGTTTTTATACTATCACTAAAAAAAACTTACATTTTTCAAATAATTGAATAATCGGCGAGAAAATATTTCGTAATATCATTTAGTAGTAACTTTAATACGTGTATCTCATAATGAACGGATGAGCATTTGGTGAATTGTTTTTTATAAGGACTTTAGTCTAATCCCTTGGTACACACTCTACATAAATTTGTTCCATTTTAATCTTGACCTCTACATTTGGATACAATTCCAATCTGCAATTATTCCAAAAATATATTTTCAATTTCTTCATTACATTCTAGAAATTTGTGCATAATATTTTTAGAATTTGAAGCACTACAAGTATATGAATTATTCGTGAATTAATTGAATTATTATAGTATACCTAAAAAATAAAATATATTTCTCTGCATAATGATATTGTCATATTAACGATATTGTTATGATCATGACGAGAATCAGTTTTTATTTTTTAGCGAAAACCGTGCATTGGATTGAAAAAATCAAGGGATCAAATTTGCTTAGAAATGATTGGGAATTTCAAGAATTTAATTTCAATGTCTGTCAAAATAGGCATGTTAAATTCCGTACGCACGCCACTGATGGAAATAAAAAAATTTGGTACATTACAAAATATACCTTGATACATTGTATATGTATGCCAAATTTCATTAAAATGTCTAAAACGATATTACAAGACCCAAAAATTGCTCCCTTAAATATTGATATTCAATTAGAAAACATTGCAATGTATTTTTCTATAGTTACGATTAATCTCACATCATACATATAGTAGGTATCTTATGATTCATCACTAAAAAATTAAAGGTTTAAGACTTTCAGAATACTTACTAGAAATGTAACCATTTATGACAAAATAATTATTTACGATAAAATTTAAATAAACCACAAGACCGACTTTTAAGAATAATGCTCAATCACCTTTATACATAATTATAATGAACGAAGTTGGAATGGTTTTTGAATTACTAATTTCAGCAATATTATTGTTCTAAGTAACTTTAAGTGAGAACCAAATCAATCTTATTTACATTCCATAACTATGCTCTTCAAATAGGTGTACATTATAGTAATAGATTTTTGTAGCACACTTTTAATTTTCTATGATGAAGTGACAACATTTTTTAATGACAAACTTTAAAGCTACCAACATTCTACTAATCTAATCATAAACAAGCGTTTTGCGCAGAACTTCACGTCGTTTTGATACTAACAAACGTGTAAAAGAGTATCACAAGTGTCCGGCGACAAAACATTTACATCTAACAGCGTCAAAACGAGGAACCGCGCGCACGTACCTTTTAAGAAGGGTATAGGTTATACGATAAATTATTGTTGGAGATATTGTTACAACAATTAGTGTCACGTGATTGTTATAGTTGAGTAATTACTTATCGGATAAAAAATTGTTTGCTTCATTATAAAGCACTAACTCAAATTTCTAATTCTAATTTCTGTTTGGAAACCGCTGTATAACTCCCATCTTATTTATAAGATGTGGAGTAAAAAAAGTAAAACCATTACTTCAAGTACTTTGTCGTAGTAGAATTTTGCATTATTTGCCAATATATAGAAAATAATATGCTGCTCAATCACCTTAAGTAAGGCCATTAATTTAGAATATTACACATTCTATGAACTATCAAATATCAAGCATTGAAAAGACAGGACTGATTGGATTTTTTAAAAATATGTATTGATTTTTTAAATCGTTCAAGGATAATTAGATTATTTAGGAATACCTAAAAATTAATCCACTGGTGATTATCCGTATTATTATAATCGAATAATTATAATCTCTAGAGTTCTAGAAAATAAACAACTAAGGTCTGGTATTTTGAGTCCTGGTTAAACAGAGGGTTAACAAATCAAGTTTTTAAGCAGACCCAGTTGATGGGATATTTACTAATTTGATCAATTTTTGAAAATTAAAATCGTTTTTCTTACTTTGACTTACTCGCATGGTGACTTATTCGAAAACCAGTCAAACCGCAATTTTTTAATATTGAAGATTATCTTGGTAAATTTTTAGTGTAGTCACTTCCTTTTGTATGTAATTCTTATATGAAATTCTTATAGATACTTGGAATACTTTAATAAGCGTTATCCCTTCATTCTCTCTGTAGCATCATAGAATCTACAGCGCTTAATTTTACCAGTATGATTTATTTTTACTTTGTAGCGAGGATAATACAATGCATTTTTTTAATTTGCAGTGTTTATTACTAATTTGACACTATGTATATTATTGCGTTTTTATTGACCCTAAAAAATAGGGTATACTTTCATTAAGGTGTCCTATATCTAAATATAGAGTGTTCTGAATTACGTCGACTTTTCTCAAAATATGGAGTATTAACAAAAATTCAATATCTTCCAATCTAACAAATCATAACAAATTTAATCTTAAGTCTAAATAACATTCCATTTAAAATAAGGTTCATATTATATATTTAATTATGTAATAATTAACTTGTTACTATGTGGACACCCTGTAAAGATATGTTAATATTTAATCATGGAATACATTTGGCATGTTTAGGTTTTAGTGGTTTCCTAAACCTTGAAGTAAATGCTTTGCCAAGACGAACCAATCCACTATTGCACACGGTTTCGTCACCACACTATACAGGTTTATACTGATCTTCTGGGGCACCATACATAACACTTACATTACAATACAATATTTGTATAATGTACCATACGAATAAATAAAATAAATGGAATACATTCATCAAATACCCAACTATTTAGACGTAAGAGTAAATTTGTTATGATTTGTTGGATTAAAAGATATTGAATTTTTTAATACTCCATATTTTAAGAAAAATCGATGATTAAAAATTATTCCTATTATTGAGCTTTAAGTTAATTGATGCGATAAATGAAGTGGTAAAACATTGAATTGGTTTCTGTGGAAGCCTTGGACCTTAAATAAATAAAAAGTTTATTGTGTGACAATCTGATAGTATTGTTACGGAGATGCATTGGCTGATCTGAAACATTTTTCCAAACATTATGTGTTTATAATAATTTATTTTTATTTAAGCAAATACTTGAGAGGTGAGAAATTTATCATAATGTGCCTAGTCAATGCTTGGTTTAGTTTATGTTAATTTCTTTGAAAACGCACTAAAGTAAGCTACACTAACAGTTTTGGAGAAAAAATTTACACATTAATAATGTTCCTAAACTTAGACTCTTTAAAATGTTTCAATTTTATAAAAGGATTGTCAACCTGATAGTCACGATAGGTAATTGATTTATCAATATTTTACCAAAAAAATTAGATCCAAGATTGTAGGATTCGGCCAACTTAGCAACAGATAAACCGTCAAGCTTGATTTTCTTAACGTGCACTTACTCGATACCTCCAAAATATTAAAAAAACCAACTCACTGACAAATCTTAATCAACAAATTGTAAGCCACATTAGCCTTAGAAATGTATAAATTTATTTGATATCTGTAGAAAACCTGGTATGTCACTGAAAACTAGAATTCTTCTAAAAAATAACTCTGTTATGCATTAAAACTTCAATAAATTGAAAGAAGAAATAAGTACCAAATCTTCTTTATTCTGTAAAGTGAAGATAATGCTGCATGCTCGACGAAAACCACCTTCTTAGTTTTGAAAGTCTGCATTCAAACGTAATAACATTTCATTTAGATGGCGGTATTCACCTGATTTAAGGGGATATTACCTAGCTTCGTAGTGTGGCAAATACAGTTAACTCTCACTTTTCTTTCAACAATCCTCCGACTAATAATGTATAGGATTAGGACAATTACTATTAAAATTTTGTGGAATTGGCGGTAAATGTGTGGTGTATCTGCTTTAACATTTTCATCGTTGTCTCTAATTGCGGGTCCTTGATATTTCATACCTAGATGCTTTATCGCAATATCAATATCTTCACCGTTGTTACTGTGTTGAATGAAATTATGTGACTACCCCTCAAAGAACAATTTTTGGCTTTTTGTTGTCTTAATAAACAAGGCCATTTCAAATTCCCGATGACATTTCTCATTTTTAACCACAACATTAGTAATAACGATGAAATTCGACTAATGGTAGTGAACACCACACTAACTTATTAAGTTGAAGACTCTGTTCCTAAATTAAATATTATAAATATTTTTATTGTTCATAGACGTGGTAACAAAGAAGTTTGTTTAACGTTCGTCATACATGGGAAATCATAGGTTCGTGTAGATTACGTTAAAAATTAAACGATGTCGTTTATACTCGATATTGCTACAATTAAACATATTTTTTGTAATAATTGTTTCCAAGTGCAACGTTATGTCAACAGCTAACGGACGGGTCTGTGCTGATTCCGTAACAAGTGATTCTCGCACGTTGTTTTAGAATCTAATTACTCTGTATTTGAAAATTCATCTAGAATGTTGGTATTTTAGAATAGGAGTAGAAAAAATACATAATGTATTTCACATAATCATTGTTTTTTGCGTATTTTACTAGCATTATTAAATTTTTAATAAACTGGTCGACTATGAAACTTTGAAATATTTTTTTTAACTGTTGAATCGTAGACGTGTCACAACTTTATTATTCAAGTTTGAATTTTTCAGATCTAGATTGTCATTGTATTTGTCAGTTTGCTCTGTATATAAAAATGTTTCTTCACGACCATTAGTTAATGTATAATGTATTATTCCGAAATCATTTTTAATAATAGAAAGTAAAAACTCTTGCTATTGAGATTGAATATTTATTCTGAAACACTTGGTTTTTATGGGAATTTTCATTCTACAACAAGTGACAGAATGAATATTCCATAATTGAGCTCAACGAAATAGTTAGACTGTCATGATTTGTTAAAAAGTGTCAGATGAAGAAGCAGTCAATTAATTTTAATTTTAAAAAATGAATGAAAAATAGAGTGAGTCAGATATGGCCGTGGGATCGCTAAGGCGCTAGCGTTGGGAATATTACATTCGTATCGAATTTTCATTATAACCTTGCAATCACAGATAATTATCGAACGTTTAAGTTTGAACATCTTCTTTGTTACGTGTCTGGATTGTCTTAAATTCACCGAGTTTTGTATTTAATGAATGCTTACTTATAGTAAAATTAGTTCTCTATGAATTTAATTTACTATGAACAAGGCTAGATCATATTCTTTGTTGACTGAAATGAAACTCTAAACAACTCCTTCATTAAATGCACGCAGAGACCACTTTACACTATGTAAATATTATAAAAACGCAGAAATACCTACCATAATATAAATTTGCACACATTTATATGGAGCTCGTTCGGTTCAGTAAGCTGTACATTACAATTTGTATTTTCGTTTTAAATGTTTTTTTCTTAGAATGAGGTTTATCTAAATAATTTTTTTTCTTGATTGTTTTAAAGTGCCTAACTGTAAACATCTGAAAACTGTTCATTTAAAACTATGTATTTTTTAAGACACAGCAATATTGCGGCTTATCCTTATTAGCAATAAAGGTAGGAGGGAAAAAAATTAGGTGTTGCCTTTTTAGTTTCCATGTAAAGAATTCAAAGAAAAATTTTTGGGCGAGTTTCTACTTTTTATCACCTGAAATCATAAATTAGATTTAATAAAACAGTTCTGGAAGTTTTTAAGTTTTCATATTTTTGACTTTTTTTATTTTCTCTTACAGCATTTTCTTGTGGACAAACGAAGAAAGAACATAATTAAACTTTTTTTTCATAATTATAACTTTCGATATAAGGGTTTTTTATAGAGGAAACAAGTGCAAACAAGAATCATTTTTTCTATGACACTTTTCTAAAAGGTGTTTCTACTTATTTTATATTCATTTCACTGATATAAAATCAGTTTTTCCTGTTTATGTTTTATTGGCCGAAACTTCTGTTCTTTGTTATATAAGCTATTTATTGTTTGGCAATACCAATTTCTTAATATGATCCAACAATTCTATAAATTGTTTGAAAAAGCAGTATAAATCAATTTGTTGGGGCTTTATGATATTAATTGATAATAAAGTAGTGTAAAGACGGATACCTAGCGAAAGTAAAACTATTGTTATCTGTCGAAATATGTTGAAAATATACCAAATCGATGCTTAATATTATTCTTTCCAAGTGATTGATCCGTGTATTGACAACATTGTTTACAAAAATGTTGAAGAATTTTCAATCAACGAATTTGTTATTGATTTTAGAAATTCTTATTTCGACTAATATTTTTCATCTCGAATTTGTGTAGTTTTCCGATCAGATAATCTATCCCAATATGTTTAACAGTTACTTTCTGCACGTTGCATTGGATGTTATTTATATATTGGGGTTTAAATGATTCAGTTCCTTTTTAAATATAGAACTAGTACTACTATTCATGTTATTTTGTAGAGGAATTCTTTGAGTAAACACGCGGCGTAGATTTGAATAATTTTGTTCTTTACAAGAGGTTCTTTTATAGCAAACAGGTGGAAAAGTAACTGTACGGTATTCAAATAATAACATTTTTCGTAGACGTATTAGGAAGAAATTATTAAATGAGACTGAGGCACTTGAATTATCATTTCACCGAAAACGCGCTCTAATGCTTCAATGCTCTTAAACAAGTATCGATATGATTGTTTTAGATTATGTCATAAATTAGTTTTTTATATTTGACATTTTTAGTGGTTTTCATTCCCTTTTTGGTTTAATCATACATTTTTTTGTAATACTAAATACCGTATCTTCAAACCTTCTTTAGAGTCCTTCAGACTTTCAATAATTATTTTTGCTTTTTGAACCAGAAGTTGTAAATAACTTACTTCTAAAGTTAGCAACTCCTTGTTAATTCGTGTAGAACTCGAGAGATTATTTAAAAAGTTGTTCAACAAAAGTGATAGAACTTTAAAATGGAATTTAAAAAGTATGATATCAATGAGTACTTTGTTTATTTGTCACTAAATGTTACACTACATTTGTAATAAGTAGTACATTCATTATTTAGGATCAATTTTAATCCATTTTTGCTGAAATGTGTTTCGATCTATGCAGTTTACTGGTTCAATTACTATTTCTGTTGTGAATAAAATTTGTAGAAAGCCTTTTAAATAACGCTACATCGAATGTAAACCAATGGCCAGTGCGAATTTCCAGAATCATGTCATACATGGTTTCACCTTATTGAGGCTCATTAGTGTAGGATAGCTAGAACTGAAATTCATAAGAATTTTAAGATTTAATACTAAACATAGTGTAGAAATTCCGTTGTCATTATTTTATTTTAAATAATATATTTGTGTGGATGTTGAATATTTATGATGCGTTATTTTACCAATGATCTCTTTTTCTTTTATTTACTTCTAATTTGTATTTGTTGGCTAATCACTTTTTGTTTATCTTTTAAATGATTTTTTATGTTCTCAATATAAGGCACCGACATTACCTTTTTGCTCTAGAGCAGCGGTCTCCAACCTCTTCAATGTGTTGAGCTACTTTGTTAATTTTGGAATAAACAGTGAGCTACCCACACTGAAGCCAAGTAACGCAACGCAAATGAAATAATCCACAGTTAATTTATCATTATATGTATTTATTTTACTATTTAACTGGTAATACATAATACATAGGTACTAATAATAAACTAATAACAAAATAACTAATATTACTAATACGTACTTGTTCATAGCTACATTCCTACCTATCAAACGAAGGTGTGAACATAAACATTGAGAAATAAAAAAAGCACATTCAATGAGAAGGCTGACACTCAGACTCATCGATAATTTTTTTAATGTTTGCAGTATAATTTGATACAGCCATTCGAATACAATTATCCAAATGTTCATCTGTAAGTCGATTGCGATATTTGTTCTTAATAAACTTCATATTGGAAAAAGAAGATTCACACAAATAGGTTGAACTGAATAATGCTTTCACTTTCAAGGCAACACGGCATAGAACTGAATATTTGTCTTTACTTACAATAGGCCAGATAGATTGGTAGTTGAGACTAACGATTTTAAGACTAAATCATTTTGAAACTCAATTACTTCCATTTCTGTTGCAGCGATGTCTTCGCCAAAGTTTTGCATAACACAAGTTGAATATCAATTTCCATAAAGGGTGAAACAACAAACTGCGCTACTAAAGCCATTTTGTTGAAATCCTTAAAACGATTTTTGAAGTTATCCTTCAGGGTAGAAACTATTTCTACATGATATTTGCTGTCATAGGGTTCAAATGGATTTTGAGATATCTTTTCTGAAAGAATAGGAAAATGCTTGGCATCGCTGTTAATTAGGTTTTGTTCCCAAAACTCCAGCTTTTTGATAAATGCTTTTATCAGAAATCATTTCCGTTAGATCTTTGTCTCTCTCCTGAAGCTGCAAATTAAGTTCGTTTAATTTCACTGTAATGTCCACGAGAAAACGAAAATCTCTAAGCCAGATCGAATTTTCTAGTTCCGGAGTCGGATCATCGCGTTGTTTAAAAAATTGAACTATGCCAGATAAGACATCATTAAAACGTTTCAGCACTCGTCCTCTACTTAACCATCGGACTTCAGAGTGAAGAAGTAGGTCCCCGTATTGACACTCAACTTCATCGGCCAAGGTTTTGAATAATCTTCTTTGTAACGCTTGAGCTCTAATCTTGTTCACAATTTTTACCACCAGTTTCATAACGTTGTTTAGTTTCAGGAAATTTCCACATAATGCTTGCTGATGGATAATGCAGTGGTAACTGAGAAATTGCGGAAAACTTTCATCTTTACGACATAACGCCACCAGACCTTTATCACAACCCACCATCGCTGGAGCGCCATCGGTTGTCAAGCCTACCATTTTCGATATTGGAATTTTCTCGGAAGAAATAATATTTTTTAAATGAGAAAACAACTTCTGACCAGTAGTGTGTCCTTTCAGTGGAATAAACTTCAAAAGATCTTCTTTAATCGTAAAATCACTAAAAACCATCCTGACGAACACGGCCATCTATGGGCATCTGTTGATTCATCCAGTTGAAGTGAAAAATAAACACAGTTATCTAAGTCAGTTCTTAACTGTAAAAAAATATCATTCCTCGTTACTTCTACACGTCTCATCACCGTATTAGCAGAAAGTTGCATAGATTTTATAGCTGAAACTAGTTCTTTATTTCTAAAGTTGGCAAATAACGAATCAGCAGCTTCTAAAAACGACTGTTTTATCAATTCTCCGTCTTCATAAGGTTTCTTTTTTTGTGCAATTATCTGGAACACACGGTACGATGCTTCAGTTGCAGCCTTATTTTTGTCGACTGTTCTTAAAAATATTGATTGTTGTCCAATTAACTGCTTTTCTAACTGTTTCAGTTTCTCCTTTCTGGCGGCAGAATGTTGTGGGAATGATTTTTCAAAATTAGATTGTACAGTTTTATGATGTCTCTCAATATTTCCTTTTTTAGCAACGGAGACCGAAGTATTACATAACAAACACACATTTTTACCTTTAACTTCTGTAAAAAGTATTGTTCTTCCCATTCCGAATGAAAGTGGTATGTCTTTTCCTTGTTACTACTGCTTGCCATAATATTATTTTTTGTTGTTCTCTACTAACCCAACCGCTGGATGTTGGTTATGCGTTCAGTTTTAAACTAAGCGCAATGTCGCCGCGCCGTTTCTTCCTTTATCGTTCAAGAATTCCGGTCGTTCTCGAAACCGCTGGTTGGCTGGTCCCCCTCCCCCAGCGGTAAGATGTCACGCAACGATGCGTGTTATGTTTACTATTATGACAATTAGATTTTTTGTGGTAATTTTGGGCTTTCTGGTTTTGCAGTTTGTATTTTTAAATTAAATCGTTGTGGCAAGGTTTTTTTTCCTTTTTGTTTTTTGGTTTTTCGAATTTAAAAGGTCGGGGGCTTAGCAAGATCTATTTTTTAAAAAAATTTTTTTAATGTATTTTATTTCCATTCCAGCTGATGAGATTAAATAGGACTACTTTTTATCTCTTTTTTGTATTCTAGATCACTTTCTTTTGTTTCTTTTTTTATTCCGATTTTAAAATTCATATGATGACATAACAAGGATGTTTGTTTTTTCTTGAATTTCTTCTTATTGTAAAATATCATTATGCAATAAACTCATTTGAGGGTATTGTAACCAATGTAGTTTGTTTGTCTTCTAACAATTATAAATATTATATAAAAGCTAGAATTCAGTATGTAGAGCTAAAGTTATCACTAAAAATTTGTGGCCCCACTGTTAATTTTATGTTAGGAGTCTGATTTTTAATGTATTTGAACTTTTACATATTTTTTGTATTCCTCTTTAAACTAGTTGGGGTTTAGAATTTGTAATCTTGATTTTTCTATTGTCTTAATTCTTTTGATGTTAATTGATTATTGTTAATGGAACTAGATTTAAAATAATCTCGTCTTTGGGACGATGATACATTATTTTTAAATTATAAAATGAGTTTTTTACCCACCCTGCTCTACAGATAAACTCACTAAATCGAGGATCGGAACTACTTTTTTTTAATGTGAGGAAAAAAATCTTGATGTATATTTGACGGTTACTTTGGGGGTAATTATTATAAATATATACTTTGTTAAACTCATTGATATGTCGACCATGAAAGTTCGAATAAATAGAACAGTGTTAACTGCAGGTTGATCTGAAGAACGAGTGTTTGTGGTATCGTTCGCTGTCGGGGAAAATTGCTATGCTAGAGAAGGTATGGAAAATTTTCTTAACCTGGAATAGTTATGTTGTAACATTTTTTAAATGCGTCCTCGACAACTTGACTAATTTTGATATCATTTGATTGAAATCATCGTTTTATTGTATTTATTGATCTAAATGATAACATTTGAACCCCTGACGCTACAGACAGTATTAGAGTGTTTTTTCCTAACTTCTGCAAAAATAAATATAGCGCTCCGAACCTGGGAGTCAACGACATTGCGAGGTATCAACTGGGTTTAGGTAAATATTTTTTTTTTAGGCGCTTTACCTCCTCTATTATTATGTGCTCCCAGTCCGTCAATGGTTACACAACGTATTTCCCGGTAAATGGATAGTGAGAATAGGACCTATAGAGTTTTTTAATTTTTAATAAATAGTTTTATCTATTTTATGATGTATAAAGAATGTTGTGGGATGTTTTAAAAAAATGAAACTTAATTCAAAATTCTTAATTTGAGTGAAATTGGACAATGGGGATTAATTTTCACTCTTTTTTTTTCTTTACTTTTCTGATAAATAAAATGTCTTTTTTATTTTAATTAAAGTTTTTATAGGTAATAATAAGAATTTCGTAATTTTGTTTACACAATTTTTGTGGGTACATACATACATACTATGTACAGTCATTGCAACTACTGATAATTTCAATTATTTTCATTGTGACACCCACTACCGATCGGTCACCATTTAATCTGAACTATTTAAATATTCAGTAGGTGTTCTAAACACCTAGAACAATAGAAAAAGTCAAAAAATCGATTTTTTATAAAATGGAGTGACCCTAAAAGGCAAATAACCTGTAACCTAAACCAATTTAGAACAACAAAAACGTATATTTTTTTTTAATGGGAGAACGCTGAAAAATGTTTTTTTGCGTTTCTTGTATTGTCTTTTTGTCTTATAACTTTCGAATAATATAGAACAAACATAGAACAACATGGAATATCTAACAAAATATTTAAATCTAAAAAATGGAGGGCTATCTTATTTCAGCACTTGTTAATGTATTTTACCGTATCTTTGTGTAAACATTTATTTTAGATAATTGATAATTTGGAACAATGTTCTGACAATTCAGAACAATAAAAAAAATAATTTTTTCGAAAAATAGGGAGCCACTGAAAAGTATGTTTTTTTTTGGTTTATTGTGTTGTTTTTTGGTTTTGGGCCTTATAATTTTGGAACAATACAGAACAATCTGGAACAACTAACAATTTATTTAATTTTAAAAATGGAGGGCTAACTTTATTCACATAACTATGAAGTATAAACATCGATAAGTGTGGAAAGAAATACTTACAATGGTTTGAAACGTTTTGAAACTAACTGAGAAAGGGGTAGTTCACTGCTAAACTATGAAGCATATCTTAAATAATTTTCAATTATTGCTTTAAAAAATGTTTAAACAATCTGTTATAGTTCAAAATGGTTTTATTTTAAAATTAAAAATATTAGGACCGTATTTAAAAATAAAAACAAGTTAATGAGGTTTTTCGAAAACGAAACGTCGTACTGAAAATTTGTATGAAATAAAAACGAGTATCGCAAAAAAATATTTTCCAATTTAACCAACATTGTAACTTCTTTCGTTGCCAAAATTTCAATGCTTCCTATTCTTATCTGGAATACACTGTTACATGAGGTTTTTGAAATGCCTTATTATGTACGTATAATATTGTTTCTGCTTTCGTCATAGCTGACGTCATTTATAAAATACCTACTAAACTATATATTCTTTTATAGCTTACTCCTACATTTCATCATCTGCATTTTTTCAATGTCTAACGTCAATGCAGATATATGACGTCATAAATAAGACGACACAATACATTTCATAAACTATATAATGTGCATACTAGTTTGTTTGGTAGGTACGTCTACTACGATTCGGTCTATTCATATTTTATAGTTTAACACTACACCTATAAAAGTTTCAATTTATTTTTTTTATGTGGCTTTGTACATTTTCAACATTTTTGTGTTATGCAACATCAATAATTTATAAAGTATTGCTAAATTCAATTCGAATTATAATTATAACAATTTTTTGATATTGACAAAATTATGTTATAATTTGTAATCATCACCTTCTAAATCATTGTACTGGAAAATAGAATTATGTTAAAACTAGAGTTAAAGGACATATAATTACTTGAAGCGAAGGAATCTAATGTCTTCTTTAAATGGGTCAATTAATGATAGCTAACACTTCGGTATAACTATTATTTAATTGGCAGTTCTCTTTGTTATAATTTAAAATTCGACCTACAGAAATTAAATATTTCAATAAAGTATCGAATCTTATCATTGCTGTTATTTGGTTGAATTTTCGTGAATAATTCTGATAAATAATAATTTTAAGTTTTTAATTAAAAACTTGCTGAGGTGCTTCTGTATTTCGTAAATGTTTTCGGTGAATTTTTTTCTTAAGTAACGATTGATTGTAGTATTAGAAATATATATTGTGACAAATTCATTGTTACACAAGGAAGAATTTTATTCTATGGAAGCGGTTGAGTATGAGCCGGGATGGTGGGTTGAGGGTTGATCCACATCTACAATCGGAGATCCCTATCCGGGATCTCGGAACCACCAGCAAACCCACGGTTTTTCTAATAATTACATCCAGTTGCTATAGCAACCTGCTGCTACAGCCTGGCGTTATACGCGATTGGCAGAGCACATCCTGTGAAATTTTGCTTCACGTGTTTTGCTACTTCCTAATTATTTATTCAATAATTAGTAGAAGAGAGATGTGATAAATACCATGATATGAACTTGTGTAACCTCCAGCAAAATTCTTGTTGATACTTCCGAGTTAAATACTTTCGCCCTGATTAATTTTTATCTGATTTCAAATGAGTATAAGTAGTTGGGTGGATAACTCATTACTGCTTTGAAAATTTTCATAATTTTTTAAGACACGAAACAGCAACAAGTATGTAATTGTATGTAATAAAAGAGGTTTTGGTGGGGTCTTAAATTCATGTTGACATATACCGAAAATGTTTAAGTTTTGTTATAGTGTACTAAAAACAATATGTTCCAATTTTAACATTCTACTTTTTCTAAATATTGTACCATTATTTTTAAATGCAAGTCATACGTAAACATCTAAAGTTTAACAAACTTTTACCAAATATTTCCTTCACACATGAGAAAGAATTTTCTCAAATCGTACAGTCGGACACGTTATTAAAGAAAAATGTTCTTAGTAATATTGATTAAATACTGTTCAGAATCAACCCGTTGTATGCTATTCCTCCTCATAAAACGTTTAAATTTTATTGATTTTAAGACACTTCTTTATGTTGACTAACTGTTTTTTCCAAAAAACTTATTTCGTTGGTTGTGTTGGAAACGTTTTCAATTAAAACAAATACTGTTCGAGTGATATTCTTATTTAAATGTAATTCGATTGAGTTTTCATAACTCCTGCGAGTTTTAGTAATCTATTAAGTTAAAGAATGTGTGAATGAATGAGGTTTTGGTTTATAACACTTTCCTTTTTCATTTAAGATTGTATTCAGACAAGCCGTAAAAAAGTAATAAAAAACTCGTTTTATACAATTTTACATGCAGAGCACAACATCAATTAAACTATTGCAAAAGTATCCTAGGTCAGGGCAGGAAAGTCCATACAAACTTTACAAACTACCTCCATCTTCAAACTTTCCACTCGAAGTTTCTTACCTGTTGTAATCTGTAAATCACCGACTATACACAAACTTTGACATCATTTAATTATAATAAAAATGCTAAATATAAATTCTAATTTACTAACGTCTAGTAAAATATGTAGGTGTACTTGTAATCTTTACTGAAATTAAGATTGACGTTCTAAATTTATTGTTGTCTATAGTTTTGGCGTAATTGTTATGTATGACATTAGTCGAATGTTTATCGAGTTTAATGATTAAATTTAGTTTTCGTGCAACAGTTGTATAATTTTGCACGAGAGAAATTGCATTTGTAGTATCAATTTACGTCTACATATAAATCAAATCCCACTCGAAACTATTGATAAGATAGTGGCAATTAATTTATATAAGGTTGTTGATTTTAAAAACCGCTGCACGTCTGAACGTGGCTTTAAGCAAGCTAGCTGTCGATCAATTTTCAGTACGCGTCCTTGTCATACGCGCCCTTATTTTCTCTCTTCGTTTCAACCCCTTTTCTCATTCATTACCCTCCCAGGCATCCCTCGAACATGCGCAACCCTATTGTTCGCTCGTAATACAGTTAGGTATAACTAATTCAATAACATGTCGCCACTTTATGCGCCTATGCGCCTTGACTCGTCAAAAATGCGAAGCATTCTGTGCCTAATGAGCCTTGTAAGTGACTAATGACTTGTTACGCACGCACGTGCTAAGAATTAATTGTAAGAAAATGTAAACACACTCATTGAAAAGATTTTCAATTTCTTCCACTTCAAGCGTACACACTTTAAAAAGTAGGTTATCAGTTTTACGTAGTACATACAACAAAGAATAAGCGTTAATGATAACTTGGTAATCGTAAAACTTGAAATAGCTTTTTTACTAACACGCGCTTTTTTTTAGTTCGATTTTTTTTTACCTGCAACGCGTGGGTCAAATATAGTACTTACAATCATCAAATGTATTAATGTCAACATTTGCTGTATAAAAAACGCTAAAATTAATACCCCAAGTTTAATAGACTTAATGTGAACAATGTTTACTTTGTATACAACAAAATTAATGTAAATGTTTTGGTATTGAAGGATGTAATAATCTGTCAAAAATTTAATAAACGACGTATATTCTAACTCGAAAATTATTTTTAGCGCAATATAATTGCATATTTGAAAATAGTTGCGAAGGCCCGCTTTAAATATTTCCAAGAAACATTGATAAAAATAGAACGAATATTTATTCACTCGTACATAGATAAAAATCTGATGAACATCACCATCAATACTAAATTCATAAATTGAAAATGATATACTAGTATTTAAAGTTACCCCAATGCAAAAAAATTAGTTCCTTGTAGTGGTTTTTACAGTATACGAAAGATTGTCAATGTCCTTATAGCAGAGTTCTCAGTTTTATATGGGAGAAAAAGCAGCGTCTTAAATTTATATACATACTGATTTTACTTTTTATACCAGTTCGTATGTAATATTATTTTATTCTTACAGCACTATTTAATTTGTTATTCAATGATGGCTAGTTGAATATAAATGAATTTAACAAAATTATCGAACTTCTTCAGAAGTTGACAACGGCTGACCAAAAGGTAGCAGATAAAGACGCCTTCAACAAGTTATTAACAGAAAAGCTGTGTAATACAAAAGAAGGATTGTTTTTGATTCACAGATTCATGTTTACTTGAAAAATACTTTTTTGGAAAGTGTTGCAATGCTGTAACACAGTTAGGTTGAATGTGACTTAATTTTTACAAAATTGACCAAACCTAATACTAATTTTATATCATCCTTTTGAGCTCACTTTTTAACAAAATGCACTATAGAAAAAATCTACCGAGGTTTTTAAGAAATTACATTTTTGTTTTCAATTATCACAATTCAGTTCCTCGATCACAAACGTGGCAAATTACAGACTGTAAAATAAAACATTCATAATTATCAAATAACCTTAATCTCAACTTTTAGTATACAGGGTGTTAATTAAATTATAATTAAATTAAAGGGTGAATCTTTGACTTTAACTTTAAGACTTTGACTTCAAGATAAAAGTGTTTATCATTGGTCCGCAACGGCTTGGTTTCTGAGATACAGGGCGTCCAAAAAATCTATTTTATTTGGTTTTTTGCTTATATTTTTATATATCATGGAGTATCATGGAAATTGAACAAAATTTGAGATACTGGGGTATATTGATGACGAGAAACTCTAATATTAACTTAGTTTTTGTTTAATGTAAGTGTTGTTTCTAAATTTAATTAACTACAACTTTTTTGTGTCATTTTTGACTGGGCAGACCTATTCTCCGTTCAATTTTACATACAATGTATTTGTCGCTAAAAGCAGCCGTTTTGGATAAAAACGGGTTTGAAGTTAAATCTACTTTGGAATTTTTTAAGTTGGATCATTTCATGTAACAAACTTAGATCATTTACAAGACTAAGACTAAACTATTAATAACATTTACAATAATTGCTGAAATTGACCACCACCTAGTTCAACGCATGTATTAATTCACCTTAACATCAATTAATTAATTAATTAACACTAATTTGGTGATAGTGATATGTAATTTGATGGTTTAACATAGCACATGACGTTAAAGAAATATTTTTTCGCGCTTATTTTTTAAAAACTCGGTAATGATTCAGTCAAACCGTTTTTATCCAAAACGGCTGCTTTTAGCGAAAAATACTAAGAGTATCTTTTGTTTTTCTTACACATCAGGCACAATACCAACTATAAAAAAACTGTTTAATGTCAGAAACCTTTTTGATTTTTCTGCCACAATTTCCTTATTTGTTTCTATCCTCGTAAACATATTTTTAAAAATTCCCCGCCTTGAGATTTATTAACTTAATCATGTCAATTGTTTTATTTGTATAGCACACTACAAAATTCAAGAAAATAAAATGAGGCGCAAACCATTTTTCACATCTATGAACATTTATAATTCGAACAGTAGTAAATTAAAATCAATTAAATTTGATGTGCATTTTTTTAAATTTATTGGTAAACTATTTTCTATAGTCCATTTTCTTAAGAAGGGGTTCAGAAGAATGGTTCAAAATCGATATTAGGTTTGGACAATTTTTTCAAAGATAGGTCATGTTTAGGTATACCATATTTATATCGTACACTTTAAAGTCAGGCCGTATATTTTCAAAATGCATTGTCTGATTTTGCTAATCTTACTTCCATACAGTTTTTGTAATAATAATAAAATCTGAAATCTTCAAGCAGTATATTAATGAACTACTGGGTGACGCAAAAAAACTTTCACTACCTGAACATGAAAAGCAACATTTCTTTTGTTTTCACAACCTAATTCGTCAACAATAAAAAGTCACTATAGCATTCTAGAATCTCAAAAATTGGAGAAAAACAAATGGAGTTAACTCCTCGTCATCAAACTTTTAGGTTTAGAAATTGGTGTCAGTGTGATTAAATGTCGTTGGGTTTATATATCTATGTTTAACTGTCGAGTAATTAAGTGTCATATAACCTTAAAATAGTAAAATAATCTACTATTACCTATCTCGGAATTTTAGCTTCGTTTCCTTATTGTAGACTCTACGGTAAGAGAACTTTTTTTCTTACTGTTTTGTTTATAGAAATTACGTTTAGTTTCAAAATATTTCAAACATCAACAATTCTCCCGGAACTTAAAATAAATGGTGACCCGCAATAACTTTCTCGCATCTACACTTAATTACATTCGTAATTAATGTATTGACATTTACCAATTTTAATTGCACTTTGAAGGAAATTTTACCCTGCAGTTATTTTACCAAATTTTTTTCCACAAAATACCAAAAACTGATAGCGCCATATGGTTTACAACACATTTGTTTGACGATTTCAAGTAATCTAAATTAGTTTAATCGAATTTAGAAATAGAAATTTGCCAAAAAATTCATTGGACCTATTTACTTATAGCAAATTCTTCTTTAATTGAGTTTTTCTGAAAAAAAAAACGACGATAGCCACTTTGTAAACTATATAACTATCCAAATTTTGAAAAATCGTTAGAGCCGTTTTTGGGAAAATGGATTTTTAAAATTTTACACTCTTATTTTACGGCTAGAAAAAAAGAAAAAAGTACCTTTAAACCTATAGGAAACCCTAAATATGAAATTTGAACCAAATTGCTCTTTTCCTTTGATCTCTAGGTTAAAGTACATACACGTCTATCAAGTTAGCGAAAGAACTTAATAAAATGATAATGTATTCCGATTCATAATTTGCTGCTTTTTTACCGTTAATTAGTTGTGGAAAAAATATTTACCGCCCTTTGTTTAAAACTTTGTATCAACTTAGGGAGGCAACTTTCTTAATAAAAGCGATATTGAAAAACTAACAAGTGGAGAATTCGTTACTGTTTTGCAGTTAATTAGTTTTGGGGAAAAAAATGTTGGCGCATTGATCCTACTGAATGGATTTTTCATGTATCTTGAGTTTAAGTAGGAATTAACCGTCGAAATGCTATACCTCGAATTCTATATTTTTTAAAATAAATTATTGTAGAAGTTTGTAATTTAAACATGTTTCTTGATATCGATTGTTGAGTAAGGCATTGAGTTGAATTGTGACAATTGATATTGTTGGCCGTGGTTTTTGTGAGACTGGAATAATATCCAACTGTTGTGTACTAATTTTTGCAGTAGCTTGGAAAATATCAGTTAATAAGGGCACTGGGCGATAATTTGAGGTTTCTTTTATCGATTTTTTTTTCGGCAAACTTCTTCTATTTCCTGATTGAGACGCATTAGACTTTCGACTGTACAATATTGAACACGCCGTTTCCTTAATACACATATGTACTCATTAAAGCCATTTTGATAGAGCTTGTTATTGTTTCCTCTTTTGATTCTAAAATTTATTGCTTGTTTTCTGCCAACATAATTCAGCTTTTTTCGACTATGTTCCTGTTCTTTGTATTGGTTTGTGTCGGGTGTGAATTTCGTTATGTAATATTTTTGCCATTTCTTTCTCGATGATAGCCGTCCGCATGTAAACACGATATCTCAAAATCCGCTGTTCTGATTTTAATGAAACTAGATATGTAGAGAAGATTTGAAAAAGGCATTTTTTCTGCAAGCGACATTAAAACGGCATATTATTGAACTACTGGCACACGCTGAAAGGGCTTTTTATTGTCTAAACATTAAAAGCAACAGTTCCTTTGTTTTCACAACTATTTAGAGGTTGGTACCCCGGTTATGTCATATTATTATGAATGTAACAGTGAAGTACCAACCTGATTCGTCGAGAATAAAACGTCACTATAACACTCGAGAATCTCGAAAATTTTAAAATAACACATGAAATCCAGCAATAACGCTTGAAGAAAAAATAGTATATTTCAAGTAATTATCGAGGTACAATGATCATGTGCCCTTTATTCAGCAAGGATATTATTTATTCAAAAAAATAATTATTGCAAATTATTTTTCCAAATTTAAATGTAAACATTTGTCTGGCTGTTTAACAAACATTATAATCTACTTACATAAAATACGTATTAAATATGTATGTATTTGTACAAACATACACAGCATTGAAATCAATAAATCCTCGACATACTAAATTACTTTATTTTAAAATTTTCTATTGTTTTTTTTTTAATTAATATTCTTGCTTTACAAAAGCCTTAATAACTTTTCAGCGACTTTGCCTTTCTTGTTTACTTGCTTTCGATATTTTTCTAAAATCCTAATATATCTTTTAAATTTTGAAGATGATTCTGTTAATTCCCATCAATTATCCAACACGATCGATAATAGTTGTGTCTTCATTTACGATCATGTGTGTATGTGACGCGAAGTACGGATATGTTTACATACATTTTCTAGCTAACAATCGACTTAATCTAAATAGATCTTTTTCAATTTGTTTGTTTTTGGAATGATTCTATATGTTTGTTGAAGATATCAATGAGACTTTTTCAGAGTTATTGTAGATAGTAGGTAGTCGTCATTTAAACACTGGCTACTCCTTCAATGATCAATAATCTGCTGCATTTGTGGATTAGTGCTTATGAATATGAGTCTTATTAAATTTATTAAAAACACCGATCAACGATTGGTTCTCATAAAAATTGTGACTCGTGATCATTTTTAATTTTTGTAAAATTTAATTACTTGGTCAGTTTTATAGATGGAAACAAATATAATTTAGTGATAAAAGAAAGGAATTGATAGGAAGCTCTTTTAATTTCACTCAATCATTCGTTATTAGTAATTATGATATTGCTTGATTTAAGAAAATGTTCAGAAATATTGGTGTAGGCAAGTTTGTTAAGAAGAAGAGCGTCGTGGGTACAATTAATTGTTCTATCTTTTATTACCCGAATTTGATGTTTTCATTAAATTTATATTTAAGAAAATTATACATTGTTTAGTTATAAAAGTAAAAGGAAACCCCAGTACTACAAAAAAATATATAGTGTGTTCAGAATTAAATATTTTCATTTTAAAGATATCCAAAACATCGTCTTTTAAAATCATTCTTTAAACGCGTTGCCATTGGTCGTGACGTCAACACTCGTATAAATGGTCTTTGTGTTTATTGGAATTAAAAGCGGTTGTTTATAATTGTATGACATCGGAATAGTTAGTAAAGGCTTGTGCGAACAGCCTGCCGTCTTTACATATGTTTATGGTGATGAACTTTATTAAGAATGACGAACGATTCAATTCCGCGGAGATTAGAGGTGTAAAAGCTACATCGTAAGTAATACCCTTGTAATACATAATTCACATCAGGTAGACAGTTTTTATTTCAAAATGAATTTGTTATATAATTACTACAGGATGCTATTGAGTTAAATTGGCAATGACGCATATATTCGTACATTCAAGACAACAATATTAGGAGTAAAGGTACTCTTATAATGTATTTTTATTAACTTACAGTGTTTTTTTATACATTACCTATTTACACCCGACACGACATAAAACAGTTTCACCTGTATAACAACACTAATTTACTATTTTATGTTATTTATACAAGGAGTGACGTTACGATACAGGCGACCTTCTGTTGAACTGTTTCGGTGCCAATGTTCAGTGTTTTAATTAAATACACATTTTAAAACTACACAGCGATTTAAAAAAATTTTACAACTGGCGAACGTCTTCTCTGTATGGGCTTCAATTTTACACATTTTATAAACAATTGGAAAATACCGAATTGCAATAATTAGCAACCAGAATAGAAAGCCTTCCTCGGTATAACAAGCAATAAGTTTGGTAGGGACAGATCAACTAGACCACTAAAGCAACTTCAAATTTGCAACAATAATTTTGATGTTTGCTTGAAGAGCGACGTAATAAATGTAACATTAATTTAAATAAGCGTAAGAAAGATAAGACGTGTACGTGGTTGTCGTACAGTAGGAATTATTGTTAAAGGATAACTTCTGCGGTGGATCATGCAGAGTCCGTGTATGGTACTAACGCCAAATGCCACGAATATTAAAGCTCCGGCGGCTAGTTACTCGTAACTGTTATATCCGAAACGATCCAAATGCATGACACCTAGTGCGAGACTCGTATAAGTTGGCATCCAAATAATAAAGAAACGTCATTGTCGTATCATACGGCAAGGACAATTTGAAATGTGCCTAAAAAAAATCTAACCAGTCAATTTTTACTCATAAGAGTTATTCAAATTAGGAAATTGTCTACGCTATTCAGTGATTCGGCTAAGATAATATTGTATTCTTTTGTTTATTCTACTTTGGGAAATGAATTGTAAACATTTATTCAAATACTGCTTATCGTTAAATTTAATATTAGAAAGATTAAGAAATTTTGTAAAAAAATGTACTATCGGTTCATTGAACAAAAATAGCTAAGCCACTCCTTCATTAATATGTTACTATTTGTACTAATACATGCAGATGCCAGTTCACGATGTAAATTCATGAAAGCGCATAATTCAAATTCAACGACTATCATTTTCAATAAATATTTCCGTGGTCTATGCACTTCCACGTTAGACACTTTTTCTGTCTACGAGATGTTTACGGTCTACAACCAGGTTTGGTGGCAACATTTATTTACAGTCTAGTCCAGACCGTGAGCCGCACGTGTTAAGAGTTCACGTGTACTCATACCCAAACTCAGCTTCAACAATAACATTTATAAAATCTACTGCAATTGTAACTTTCCTTAAAAGTTATTTTCTGTTTTTTTTAAGTCGAAAGTAACAAAACTTGGTTGCGAATAAACATCTTGATAATTATTTAAACATACAAATAACTGAGTCGAATATTAAAATTGTTATTCGCTGTTCTTTATATGGTGTTTGCCCAAACACTATGTAAATTAATTTATTTAGCATATCCCTAATAAGTGAGGTAGTCTGGCGTAAATCTGATAGTATCAGCATTGTATCAGAGAGTGAAGATTTTGGTATCTTTAGAGTATATTTTGTTTAACTTTAATTTTATAATATAGTTTATGTTCTCGTGTAGATTTAACAAGTGTGCACTCGAAGATATAATTTTGAAAAAATATAGATATTATGTAAAATTAAATTCCGCATCCGAATCAAAAGGGCGCCAAGAGATCCGGCATTACAAAAAGGCACAAACAAAAATTTTGAATGTTTTTTGTTATTTAAAAATGACATTTTTACGTTTACATCGCATTTACGAGCTTTCAACATTTTGCAATGATGGTTAAACCATCAGAAAGCTTATTGTTTCTAGATTGCAATACGCTTAAACCAACTGTAAAATTGTTGTTAATTAATGCAACATAAATTATTTAAACAAAGCGTGTTCGAAAACTGCAGCAGAAATTTCAGCATAGAGCAATTGTCTAAACTATTAATGATAAGTACATAGTGCAAACGAATAAAATATGCATAACAGATTCAAAAAGTTTTTTGTGAAAGAATTACTCACCTTGGTTTCTCGGTATAAAAGATACGATTTTTTATGTACTACTGCGCGCCGTCAATTTTTATTACCGGTATATATTTTGTTCGTTCTCTCCGTGCTAATTAACCGATTATTCCCGGACCAAAAGCCTCGAATACGGAGCATAAATATTATAATTCTGGTTCAGAGTAAGGTGGCTAGTGGGTCTAAAGTATTCTTTAATCAAAAAGTTATTATTAATAATAGTAAAAGTCGTCATGATCGCAAACTCATATGAAAGATAATACTTATATTAGGCTGGCTTAAATAATTTAGGTTTATGTCAAGAAATTTCATATGAAATCGTCCAAAACTAACGAAACATGGATACCCTGCGTTAATGAATGCAGTCCCAGAAAACTATGACAACATTTCTGTGAATATTAAAAAGCGAGTTAGCAAACTCGATTATTTCTTGTCCAAAATCCAATATATCCATGCTCAATACCGAAGAAACTACTTCTGAAGGTATTATAAATCGAAATAACATTCTGTGATCGATGTCGCAAAAATGAAAATGAATCATAGCGAAAGGTTTTGTACAGATTATCAGATATTTAAAACAAAAAGTAAACCTTCACTATCAAAAATTTGCTTTTATGCGATGAACATGAAGGTTTTACGTTTTGTTTTAAATATCTGGTAATACAAGCGTTGTGATATTTAAATTCATTTATGCTACCATATCACCAAAACCTGATATTTTTGTTAACATATTTACTTTATAACTTTATTCAGTTCTTTTGCTTTCAGCCAAATTTCACTTTGGGACGATAGAGTTAAAACTAAAATGAGCAAGAACTTAATTTTCCATTTTTCGACATCTATCACAGCATGTTCGTTCGATTTATAATGCTTTCTTGTGTAGTTTCTTCGGCATTGATCATGATGTACTGAATTTTTCGACAAGAAATAATCTACGTTTTTCTCACTCGCTTTTTAGGTATCACAGAAATATTGTGATAATTTTCTGCGACTGCATTCATTAACGCAGAGTATTCTTGTTTCGTTAGGTTTTGGATGGTTCCATATGAAATTTCTTGACATAATATGATCAAGTCATAGTTTAAATTTAAATATAAGTATATATTACCTTTCATATGAGTTTGCGATCGTGACCGCTTCATTGTTTTTACTTTTATTAATGGTAATTTCTTACTATTAAACAAACGGAAATACACCAAAAAACTTTACTCGGACCCGTGTTTCAATAGCTAAGCTATCATCATCAGCGAACCGATACTATTACACGAGCAACGTTACGAGTGTCTTAATAGTCATTACATGTGAATTGCATACACTATTTTTTCTACGACCCCATAATGTTAAATAGAAACGCTAATTTTATAATTGAGCACCTAAGTTACCAATTGTCAAATTTGCTAAGCTTATGTTTTGACTTTTAGCCACAGCACTAGTCGATAAAACCGGAAACACATTTGCCTGACGCCACGTCACGTTGCGTGACGTGATGCAGCATCAGATGTTTCTGGATTGTGCGATACAAATAACTGCGTTCACACTTGTATGATGCAACGTGATGCTTCGTGACGTGATGCAATCTGACGTGTTCCAATCCCTGCGATCTAGATTTTCGTAGCATCACATCACATTGCAACACAACGCATCAGACAAGTGTGCACGGCAAACGACACCGTTGAAGTGCAAAATGTCAGAAATTTTAATTGAGCAAGTGAGAAATCATGAATGTTTGTACGATGTAACATCAAAAAACTATAGAGGCCAACATATGCAACAGGAAGCTTGGGAAGAGATTGAAAGGAGATGAAATGACAGGTAAAGAAATAAAACAATTTTAATTTGTGCTTAAAAATCAAGTCATAATCAACAAATGGATAATATTGGAAGAAATAAAATAGTTTTGAGAAAAATTATATAACAAATAAATATTATTAAAAATTGATGGTTTCTGCCCTTACAGTAGAATTTAATACTTTAACCGCTTTTTTTAATTTTACTAACACATTTGTTCAATGGTGTTGTCTTCCTTGGCGTACAAAATCAACTTGCCAAGGTACACTTCCTTGTTCTGATCTAAAGTATTCCCTAAATTTATCTCTTACATAAACGCGTTCTGTGTAGCATTTTGACGCAGAGGAGCAATATTTTCGAAACATCCTTCAGATTCATTGCAGTCGCCAATTTCTGGTTCAAAGTAATTTTTAGAACATAAAAGATTATGTAGGCTACATTCTGGCAACACTATGTCATCTACCATATCAGGCTGCACTTCAATGTATCTTAAGAATATTCTCCATCTAGCGCTAAGGATGCCAAAGAGTTTTCGACGACTCTGCGAGCTCGAGAGCCTGTAGTTAAAAAATTTTGTTATTTCTATATCCAATTAAATTTTGCTTATCATATGGGCGAATCATATATCGCTTTAAGGGTAATGCTTCGTCAGCCACTATCACATATGGCAATTTTTCTCCATTTTCAGTTAATCAACTGTAATAAATTTGTAATTCGCATCTACAAGCGCAAGAAGAACAACAGAATGATTGCCTTTATAGTTGTAATATGTGGAACCGGCATTAATGGGACATCGTATGTTAATATGTTTCCCATCAAGGGCGCCAAAGCAGTTAGGAAAGTTCCACATGTTTTTGTAGCGCACTGCAACTTCTTTTAATAAATCTTCTGTTGGCTGTGGCATTACAATCGACCCTAATATTTCCCATATGGCTTTGCAAACATCTTTTTACTATTTCCTGCACTGTACTAAAACCTATTCTGTAACTAAATCCGATTGACCGAAATGAGTTGCCAGTCGCCAGAAAAGTGAAACAAAAAGAACAAAAACAATCGTCAATTCTGCTGAGTTAAATAAAAAACGATTATCAAGTTGATTTTCTTTCAGTGGAGGATGCAAAAACAATGTGGGGAAAGCTAAAAAACAGCTTCATGAATGCCAGAAAACGTCGTAAGACAAAGAGTGGTCAAGCAGCTTCAAAAATTTCAACGTGGAGATATGAAAAGGAAATGAGTTTCTTGTTACCGTTTTTGGAATGTCGCACCACAAAAGTAACTTGGCAAGGAAGTGGCGGAGGAGTAGGGGCAGAAGATAACTCACTAGAGGAAGAAGATGAGGAAGACGAAGCGCGAGTAGAAGAAAGTCAGATGGAGGCGCCAAAGACGCAACAATCTGATGCATTTTGTAAAAGGAAGCAGGTGCTATTAACGGGAGGGGAAAGGAGGGGAAACAGTCCAACGAAATGGATGAAACAGAGATGTTTTATTTGAGTATGGCCAAGACTGTGAAGAAACTGCGTCCCATTGAGCAAGCTTCGATTCGTATAGAGCTTTACAAACTAGTGTCTGAGGCCGAAATTAGACAAATTAAATCTATGGGTGCAACCGCACAAAGCACGGAATATTCGTATGTTTCTCAGTCTCCAATGTCATCTACATAGAGTTCTCAAATAAATTCTCCCACAACTTCTGAGGCAACAACGTATTAGGGATTTAACGTTAAGTCCACTTAATCCTAAACTGATGCAAAGGCATGAAAAAAAAAAATTAAAAAAAAAAATTTATTCAAAGGAATACATTGTTTAAATTTTATATTGATACCATTGAATACTTTAACCATTATTTTCCCATTTAGTTTGTTTTTATTCGCAAAAAACTAATTTGAATTTTTCCAACACTATTTAAATATTTTACTGTGTTATTATGATGTAAAAAGTGAATTAAAAATATAAAAAAATTACATGCATATTCCCTATTGACGGCATCGTACACCCAAAACCTGTCTCATCTGGGTTCAAGACAATGAACAAAGGACTCAGCCAGGACTTTATAGTTTTATTTGTTTTGTGTAGAAAAGTGTTTATGTTTGAGGAATTATATTTTGTTATTTATGTTTTCTAGAATTGAAATTGTTTAATAAAGTGTGAAGTCAAGTTGCTAATATCTACACTTGTGTTTTGGAGAAAAAAGATAATGTACTTACCTTAAACAGACTGCTAAGCGCTCTCTAGTGCCTATAGCTCTCCGGCATCTGGTGTCAATTTTTTTTTATACGGACTTCCAAGAGGCTGTGGAGGTAGTCGAAGTCTTCATTATGCATTCGGAAATACATATGAAAGCGATCAGAATTCTCATCTCGTTCGAGGAATTTCACCAAGGTGTGATATTCACCAAAAATTTCACGTTGGAGATTCACGTCGTGGACCCATATTTTTCGATTAACTGCAACGGCACATTCTTCAAATTCTTCTTCGAAATCTTCTGAAGATGAAGATACGTCTTGAGGCTCCATGATGTTCATTTTTATAAACTGAAATCTGTTCGCCCCCAATTTGTTGTTGTCAGGTCACGTCAGCTAAATGTGCACACTTGTACAATCTGACACGTCACGCAACGTGGCGTGGCGTCAGCCAAATGTGTTTCCGGCTTAAGTGAAATAAGCAACGGTGTACTTCTATTAGTTCTCAATTTGTCCTACTCATGGAACAATTGATAATTACGTAATGTCGCAATTTGTTGGTTCTAAACTTGTATCGTAATGAATTTAATTATATACAGATTGTAAAACTAATATATGAATTACAACGCAGGAGTAGAAAAAATTATATTATGGAAAAAATCTAAACTTGGTTTGACCATAACTCCAAAAGCATTAAACAATAGAGCAAAATTTTTTATATAAGAATTTATGTATTTCATACAATAATTCATAATATTCACTAATAAATATACTATCCCATTTGAAAAAAAGTGAGGTTATGTTGGACATATTTATGGATACACTGTACAACTAAAAAAAGCTAAACGTTTTATAAAGTAAATTGGTTTTCTTATATACAACTTTTCATCAAATTAATTTACTTTGTTTATAATTTGTTTTTATTCATTCAATATGTTGTAAATTACATTTTTCTTCAATGCTTTTTGTTGAGAAGCTACAAACTCTATGATGTTTTTTAGGCAAAAATTTAATTGCATTTACACATATAAGTATGTACCTAAAATTAAATATACATTTGTCTGCTACGTTAATTAACGTGTAGTGCCTACAGACATTTAAATAAAAATGAAATTTTCTTAATAATCAGACCCAAATACCAAACAATAAATGATGCTCGAGATTCCTTGCACTTGACGCTACGATGACGTATTCCGAGATATTTTTTATTCATGGTGTATTTTATGCAACGCCAAAAGCACTAAATTTAGAAACGCTATAAAATTCGTTGGAATGCAAGATTTAAGAAGTATTGACGACCGATGAAATAAATAAGTCGTATAACAAATTTTCTTTTTGTAATTTGACATGTGGTTATTATATAATTTATCGACGGTTTTTAAAATTAAGTCGATTACTATTCAATTAAATACGTTGCCGATAAAGTTAAACGTTTTAGAGACACCAATGGAAATTCGTATTCATTACGTCAAATAGGGATTATCTGGATTATCTTAATTAACATAACACCTAACTTGGCACAATAGGTGCAACCTTCATTTTCATTAAAAAACTGACTATTATTAAAATTTGATTTATGTTCTCATAATTGTACACTGTTTACCTACTTCGTTTATCTATGTAATTAGCGAATAATTTCTCTAATCCAAATCTTCACCTTTAAGCAACTCGCACGTGTTGGCAACTACATATACAAAAGACGACGAGAATTCAGCAGTTGAAAACTCGATTGTATTCAGTTTTTAATGGGGGCACGTCATTTCTGCGCGGTAATTGTTTCACGTGGTTCATTTTGGTTTGACACAGGGTCTTTGTTTTAAGAAACAAAAAAGAAGGTTATCTACATTCCGAATCTAATTCTTTAAATTCCGTTCGTTGCAAAGTACGCATACAATTGATTTGTAATGAGCTCGGGTTACTTCATTCCGGAATGCATTGATTTTTACCAATAATTGAACTTCAGCGTACATTGCGCTATTTACTAGTTGTATTGATGTTGGATTTACTATGATATATAAAATTTTATGTGCGCCTATCAGAATATAATTAAAGGAATTAATATGTAGGTACATTGAATTGTGTTTAGAGACTTCAATTCAATGCAGTTGGATTTATTATTAGTAATCTGTAGTGCACATGAATTAACTACGATATATTCATGTCTAATTTCGAAAAAATTTTAGCATATTTGTGGGGAATGATAGGAGCAAAATATTTTATGATTTCTTTTTAATGTTTATTGCTTATACAAGTTTTAATATTTGTATTATTGCTTTAACGAGGACTTCTACTAGTTCTTATACGTTTTATAATTAATAATTCGCTTACTTTTTATAAGTTGCTTGTTCTGCAGGTGAAGGAAGATTCCTGTATCCTTCTGTCGACATAAAACAAATAATTTATTTAACATAAAATGAATAGAAGAATAATTATTTATTGAGTGGTCTTTTTTTTTGTATGGTTTGGTCATTTTTTTTTTGATAATTTAAAATGTTTTGTTGTTTTTCTTCGAAACAAATGTTGTACGAACACAAATCTCAATCTTCATAGTGTTAAAAATTGTGACATGACGTAATGGTAGAATACGAAGGATTATAAATAATAAAATAAAACTGTTGAGTACTAAATTTTGGACGCCTTGTATAACCTGTGATAGGCTGTAAATGTATTTAGTGAACCCTTATGGTTTTACTTGCTGTTTTTAAAATATGAAGGTTTTGTGTTTGAAGAAGAGCAAAAGATAGCAGTGAACTCGTTAAAAATTTCAATAACTCGAAAGTTGAGATAGATTAATAGAATAAATGATTATAGAATCGAAAATCAATAATATACAGGGTGTTTCATTTAACTTAAGAAAGTTCATGGCAATTTCCGGTTATTCCGGAAGTTGTACAACATCAGAAATATTTTAGAACAAAAGAAGACTATGAATTATTCTTGACTTGAAAGTTTCAAATTCATAAATAGTAAGGAACCCTGTAAACTTCTAATGAACGGGTTCCGTGGTAGACCCTGTACAAGAACTTAACTATTTTTCAGAAAAAAACAAAAGATGTACACATCAAAAAAAATGTTATAGCAGAATATTTGCTGTAAAAAGATCATGTTAATAAATTTTCTTTAATAATATAGTAATAAACGTCTTCCGGGATTAAACCGTGGTGAAATCCATGGTTGCTAACATTTCGCCACCTATCGTAAGGTTATTAATCAGGACAAGAAATTTAAAACAAACAATGTGGCGAAACGTTGGTAATTGCAGTTACCATATCGACAGGATCCAATCTCGGAAGACGTTTTTGTTTTATTTCAACTATTACTTTATTGCGAGGGTCGTCCCAAAGTACCTAGCCTAACGGATAGATGGCGGTACTAGGTTGAACACAGAGCGCGTTCGACAACACGCATCTTAGCAAGTATACATGACAAGTTTGAGCACGTTCGGTCGTTTAGTATTTGAACAGTAGCGATTCTCAGTGAACGTGTTTAGCGTATTCATAAAAATGGAAAAATTGGCCATCGTTACGTGATACAATATTTTCATTTGAAAGGGTTAAATCCAACCAATATCAAAACCGAGCTAGATGGTATTTTGGGAGAGTCTGCTCCATCATTTGCGACTATAAAATATTGGGTGGCTGAATTTAAACGAGGTCGAAAGAGTTGCGAAGATGAACATCGCAGTGGTCGCCCAAGTGAGGTCGCAACGCCGGAAATGATCCAAAAAGTCCACAAAATAGTACTCGATGACCGCCGATTAAAAGTACGTGAGATAGCAGACATGGTAAGCATTTCAAAAAGTGCGGTACATCGCATTTTGGCCGAAAATTTGGAAATGAAAAAGCTATGCGCGAGATGGGTGCCGCGTTTGCTAACGGCAGAGCAAAAACAGCGTCGTGAAGATGTTTCAAATCAGTGTTTATCGATGTTTCGCAGAAATAAAACCGAATTTTTGCGCCGATTCGTCACAATGGATGAAACTTGGGTCCACCACTATACGCCTGAGACCAAGGAACAATCAAGACAGTGGACTGGGAAAGGAGAATCAGCTCCGAAGAAGGCGAAGACTGTTCCATCTGCAGGCAAAGTCATGGCGTCAATTTTTTGGGATGCAAAGGGCATTATTTTCATTGATTATCTTCCACCAGGAAAAACAATCAACGACCAATATTACGCGAACTTATTGCAACGTTTGAGCGAAGAAATAAAAAAACGACCGCATTTGGCAAAAAAGTCCTGTTCCATCATGACAATGCTCCCTGTCACACGTCCGTTGTCGCGATGGCCAAAACAAACGAGTTGAAGTTCAAACTGCTACTCCACGCACCTTACTCTCCAGATATGGCACCCTCAGACTATTTTCTTTTCCAAACCTCAAAAAATGGTTGGGTGGTCAAAGAGTTTCGAATAATGAAGAAGTGAAAGCGGCGGTTGATGGCTATTTTGCGGAGCTTGACATATCGTACTACAAGCAAAGGATCGAAGCATTCGAACATCACTGGACTAAGTGTATAGAGTTGAAAGGAAACTATGTAGAGAAATAAAACCGATTTTTGCCAAAATTTTGGTTTTTTCATTGTTAGGCTAGGTACTTCTGGGACGACTCTCGTATTAAAGAAAACATCGCCGAAATAAGTATTAATTAGATCTTTTTAAAACAAATATTCTCCAATAAAATTTTTTTCTGAATTGTATATTTTTTGGGGTTTTTTTCTAAAACAACGTGATTTCATGAACTAATTTCTTGCTGTCTGCAGTTTAATAAAGTGGCCGAGTGTGCGCGAGGGATTGGGACGTTTGGGCGACGCCCGTCAGATTGTTTCCCGGCGTAATTTTAAAATGTTAAGAATAAAGTTGATAAATCGAATTGATTTATGATCAATCTTTATATATTTTTATTTCTAGCAATTGAATATACAGGGTTAGTTTTTAAGACGGGATAGCATATGTATTATGAAAAAGTTGTAAAATGAAATGGTGAATACGATTTAATAATAATCTACAGGGCGTGCAATTTAAATTTGTTCTGGAGGTTTGAAAAGTAACAAAGTTAAAAAATCACAGCAGCGTAATCTTTTCACATAAATGGGTGTTTTTATGATAACTACATACTTTCAAGTATTGTCTAATAATGTACTAAATCTCAATTTGATATAATAAAAGGCAAGTTTTTTATGACTTCTTAAAGAAGTTCCTACAAAGCCTATTTTATGAAGAAAATAATAAAATAACTTTTAAACGGCTTAACTTTAATGTTAAAAATAAAACATATTTGCCAAAGCTTACATTTTATTTATCAAAATATGTAAAAATATATAGATATTCCCAAAAAAATTTAGTTCAGAACCACCTGTATAAACCATACACCTTGTATATAACAAAAATATTTTCAAAAACTGCGATCAGACGTACCCTTTAAAACGCCGTTTCGATAATTTTGATATCTTTAAAATCTAAGAGTAATCAAGCTTATCCCGTCCAAAAACTACCCTGTATATTATTCCGCCAACTATCGATTTTTAGTATTCAGTCATATCTCTATAGTGGAGGTAAGGCGAAATGAAACAAAGTTTTAATTCGCTGACAAAGTCACACAGAAAGTTCGGTATGATATGAATATTACTTGTTGTTACATCAGTGGAAAACTGTTTGTGATTTAAGTATTTATGTGTTTATTAACTCTTTTCATGCGAACGTGTGAATTTGATGTGCGTTTTTACTAATTATGACCATCCTTAATTTAACACCACTTCTGAAGAAGCTCACTTTTGTGAGCGAAACGTCAGCGAATTAAAACTTGAAGTGTGTCATTTCGCCTTAACTCCGCTGTACACCTCCATTAAGTTAGACCCCCCACCAACAGAAAAAAGAATCAGACTTCTTATAAAAATTAGTGCTAATTATGTGCTAATTTGTTACCGTATTCAAAATTTTGTTGCTCAAGAAGAACAAGAGTAAATTAGAAATTAAATGGGTGGGGCAAGTTTAACGTAAAGCTGGACCCACCCCTCCCCTAAAAAAACCTATTGCGTATAAGAAAACGAGTGAATGTCACAAGAATATTTGTTGCTGTAAAATAACATCAACTAATTAGCAAGATATGCAAAAAAAAGTAAATAATACTTTTACAAAGAAAATGATTGATGTAAAAGACCATGTACAATACCATATATGATTTGAGCTTCACTAAAAATGATAGCGATAGGAAATTGATACTGAAAATATCAAAGGATTTAACAAACTCGAAATTATATTTATTAGACATATCCTCCCCTCACCGTTAAAATAACCACGATGTGTTCGCCGTGCTGGCATTACTTAAACTCATCGCCTTCATTTATTTGCATTTATAAATTCTTGCTCAAATGGTTAACATAAAATTATTCTTTGAACTGCAATTAACAGTAATTTATACACAATCGAATTTGATGCTGATTATAAACAATAATGATTCGACCGAGAATCGATGATCTCTCATACGGCACTTCTCGTTCTTTTAATTTGCATAAACAATTTGTTGCTGAAATAGTGACCACATAAAATTATTGTTTGCACTATAATTAACAGTAATTTATTCATAATCGAATTTGTTGCTGATTATAAACAGTAAAAATACGACGGCGAGAATTGATGTGCTCTCATACGGCACTTCACGTTGTTTTTATTTGCATAAACAATTTGTTGCTCAAATAGTTACTACCAAAAATTATTGTTTGCACTATAATTAACAGTAATTTATTCATAATGGAATTTGTTGCTGATTATAAACAGTAAAAATACGACTGAGAATCGACGTGCCCTCATGCGGCACTTCTTGTTGTTTTATTTGCATTAACAATTTGTTGCTCAAATAGTTACTACCAAAAATTATTGTTTGCACTATAATTAACAGTAATTTATTCATAATGGAATTTGTTGCTGATTATAAACAGTAAAAATACGACTGAGAATCGACGTGCCCTCATGCGGCACTTCTTGTTGTTTTAATTTGCATAAACAATTTGTTGCTCAAATAGTTACTACCAAAAATTATTGTTTGCACTATAATTAACAGTAATTTATTCATAATCGAATTTGTTGCTGATTATAAACAGTAAAAATACGACGGCGAGAATTGATGTGCTCTCATACGGCACTTCACGTTGTTTTTATTTGCATAAACAATTTGTTGCTCAAATAGTTACTACATAAAATTATTGTTTGCACTATAATTAACAGTAATTTATTCATAATCGAATTTGTTGCTGATTATAAACAGTAAAAATACGACTGAGAATCGACGTGCCCTCATGCGGCACTTCTTGTTGTTTTATTTGCATTAACAATTTGTTGCTCAAATAGTTACTACCAAAAATTATTGTTTGCACTATAATTAACAGTAATTTATTCATAATGGAATTTGTTGCTGATTATAAACAGTAAAAATACGACTGAGAATCGACGTGCCCTCATGCGAACCTTCTCCAACAAACACAACAACCCCCCCCCCACTTCTTGTTGTTTTATTTGCATAAACAATTTGTTGCTCAAATAGTTACTACCATAAAATTATTGTTTGCACTATAATTAACAGTAATTTATTCATAATCGAATTTGTTGCTGATTATAAACAGTAAAAATACGACTAAGAATCGACGTGCCCTCATGCGACTTCTTGTTGTTTTAATTTGCATAAACAATTTGTTGCTCAAATAGTTACTACCAAAAAATTATTGTTTGCACTATAATTAACAGTAATTTATTCATAATCGAATTTGTTGCTGATTATAAACAGTAAAAATACGACTGAGAATCGACGTGCCCTCATGCGCACTTCTTGTTGTTTTATTTGCATAAACAATTTGTTGCTCAAATAGTTACTACCATAAAATTATTGTTTGCACTATAATTAACAGTAATTTATTCATAATCGAATTTGTTGCTGATTATAAACAGTAAAAATACGACTATAGAATCGAGTGCCCTCATGCGCACTTCTTGTTGTTTTATTTGCATAAACAATTTGTTGCTCAAATAGTTACTACCAAAAATTATTGTTTGCACTATAATTAACAGTAATTTATTCATAATGGAATTTGTTGCTGATTATAAACAGTAAAAATACGACTGAGAATCGACGTGCCCTCATGCGCACTTCTTGTTGTTTTATTTGCATAAACAATTTGTTGCTCAAATAGTTACTACAAAAATTATTGTTTGCACTCATAATTAACAGTAATTTATTCATAATCGAATTTGTTGCTGATTATAAACAGTAAAAATACGACTGAGAATCGACGTGCCCTCATGCGGCACTTCTTGTTGTTTTAATTTGCATAAACAATTTGTTGCTCAAATAGTTACTACCAAAAATTATTGTTTGCACTATAATTAACAGTAATTTATTCATAATCGAATTTGTTGCTGATTATAAACAGTAAAAATACGACGGAGAATTGATGTGCCCTCATACGGCACTTCTTGTTGTTTTTATTTGCATAAACAATTTGTTGCTCAAATAGTTACTACAAAAATTATTGTTTGCACTATAATTAACAGTAATTTATTCATAATCGAATTTGTTGCTGATTATAAACAGTAAAAATACGACTGAGAATCGACGTGCCCTCATGCGCACTTCTTGTTGTTTTAATTTGCATAAACAATTTGTTGCTCAAATAGTTACTACATAAAATTATTGTTTGCACTATAATTAACAGTAATTTATTCATAATCGAATTTGTTGCTGATTATAAACAGTAAAAATACGACTGAGAATCGACGTGCCCTCATGCGCACTTCTTGTTGTTTTTAATTTGCATAAACAATTTGTTGCTCAAATAGTTACTACATAAAATTATTGTTTGCACTATAATTAACAGTAATTTTATTCATAATCGAATTTGTTGCTGATTATAAACAGTAAAAATACGACTGAGAATCGACGTGCTCTCATGCGGCACTTCTTGTTGTTTAATTTGCATAAATAATTTTGTTGCTCAAATAATTACTACAAAAAATTATTGTTTGCACTATAATTAACAGAAATTTATTCATAATCGAATTTGTTGCTGATTATAAACAGTAAAAATACGACTGATAATTGACGTGCCTCATGGCACTTCTTGTTGTTTTAATTTGCATAAACAATTTGTTGCTCAAATAGTTACTATAACAAATTATTGTTTGCACTATAATTAACAGTAATTTATTCATAATCCAATTTGTTACTGATTATAAACAATAAAAATACGACGGAGAAACGATGTGCCCTCATAGGTATCGTTGTTGTAATTTCCATAAACATTCGATTCTCCGTCGAATTTTTATTGTTTATAATCAGCAACAAATTCGATTATGAATAAATTACTGTTAATTATAGTGCAAACAATAATTTTATGTAATAACAATATTTGAGCCAAAACAAATTGTTTATTGCAAATTAAAATAACAAAAACGAAAAGTTGCCGCATGAGAGCCTACATCAATTATCACGTCGTATTTTTACTGTTTATAATCAGCAACAAATACGATTATGAATAAAGTTACTGTTAATTATAAAAAAACAAAAAGCCAATAATTTTTCGAAAACAAAAATTAATAATATTTGTAACTATTTGAGCAAAAAATTGTTTATGCAAATTAAAACAACAAGAAGTGCCGCATGAGGGCACGTCGCATTCTCAGTCGTATTTTTACTGTTTATAATCAGCAACAAATTTGATTCAATGAATAATATTCACTGTTAATTATCTTAGTGCAAACAATAATTTTATGTAGTAACTCATTTGAGCAACAAAAATTGTTTATGCAAATAAAAACAACGAGAAGTGCCGTATTGAGAGCACATCAATAATCTCCGTCGTATTTTTTACTGTTAATAATCAGCAACAAATTCGATTAGGAATAAATTACTGTTAATTATAGAGCAAACAATAATTTTAAGACTAAATAACTCATTTGAGCAACAAATTGTTTATGCAAATTAAAACAACAAGAAGTGCCGCATGAGGGCACGTCGATTCTCAGTCGTATTTTTACTGTTTATAATCAGCAACAAATTCGATTATGAATAAATTACTGTTAATTATAGTGCAAACAATATTTTGGTAGTAACTATTTGAGCAACAAATTGTTTATGCAAATTAAAACAACAAGAAGTGCCGTATGAGAGCACATCGATTCTCCGTCGTATTTTTTACTGTTTATAATCAGCAACAAATTCGATTATGAATAAATTACTGTTAATTATAGTGCAAACAATAATTTTATGTGGTAACTATTTGAGCAACAAATTGTTTATGCAAATTAAAAGAACGAGAAGTGCCGTATGAGAGATCATCGATTCTCGGTCGATTCATTATTGTTTATAATCAGCATCAAATTCGATTGTGTATAAATTACTGTTAATTGCAGTTCAAAGAATAATTTTATGTTAACCATTTGAGCAAGAATTTATAAATGCAAATAAATGAAGGCGATGAGTCTAAGTAATGCCAGCACGGCGAACACATCGTGGTTATTTTAACGGTGAGGGGAGGATATGTCTAATAAATATAATTTCGAGTTTGTTAAATCCTTTGATATTTTCAGTATCAATTTCCTATCGCTATCATTTTTTAGTGAAGCTCAAATCATATATGGTATTGTACATGGTCTTTTACTCAATCTTGTAAAAGTATTATTTACTTTTTTTGCAAATCTTGCTAATTAGTTGATGTTATTTTACAGCAACAAATATTCTTGTGACATTCACTCGTTTTCTTATACGCAATAAGTTTTAGGGGGGTCCAGTCCATTTACGTTAAACTTGCCCCACCCACTTAATTTCTAATTTACTCTTGTTCTTCTTGAGCAACAAAATTTTGAATACGGTAACAAATTAGCACAAATTTTTATGTGAAGTCCGATCCTTTTTTTGTTGGGGTGGGGTGGGGGTCTAACTTAATGGAGGTCCGCTGTAGGGATATATAGAAATGCTAAAAATTTATTTCTGATTATTATATGAGTATGGAACAAAAGTAGCATTCAATACATTTATTTGTGTACAATGCCGAAAAATTACTCATTCCTATAGTAATATGTTCAATAACAATAAGTTTTTCCAACACTCTTACAAAAAATGATTGTCTTTTTAATTTGGAATTTAAGGAAACATCTCAATGTTAGTGTCACTTGTTTTTGTTAATCATTTTTCTTTACTTTCTGCATTGTAAATACCACGCTAAAATGAATAGGGGTTGAAATCTGTTTTTATAAGTTGACGATACAATTACAAAGACAGTAGGTGTTAATTGTTCAGAGGAATTTAGCTATTTAGTATTCTGTCGTTGTTGATGTGAATTCCATTACTTATTGTAGACGTTCTATTTAAATGAGGAAAGAAATACCAAAACGGATGTGGCAAAACGATCTGACGCCGAAATGGCGACGGCGAAACGGCTTCGTCTAAATCTTCTCGACCCAGTGTGAACACCGATTTCGTAGGGTTGCGTATGCTGATATAGTTATTTATGTATCAAGACACTAAAGTTAGATTTTTTAGCCGAGGCGAATGAAACACATGAGTCATGAAAAAGGACTTTTGTGCAGAGGTACATATTAATTTTTTTCCGAAATCGTAAATTTGAACAAAACCAAAGAATTTTTTATCGTTCTTTAAGGGTAAATTTAATCATTTTTACGATAAATCTGTGCAACATGCGCAATTCTAAAATTTACACACATTTTACACATAATATATATCGCAAATTATAATCTATTATTGTAATTTTTAACTATAAGGACTGAGAGCGAAAAACATTAACATTGAAAAACTTGCATAACTTTTATACCATATAATTTTTTTACAAAATTTTGATATAGTAGGCTTTGAAATATTTTTATTTTTGTTTGAGTCAAATTGTGTTCACAATGGCAAAAGTAGTGGAAGTACATAGATTAATCATTAAAAAATTTGTTGAGAATCCACAATGGTCAGTCGTTCGCATTGCAAAGGAGGCAAAAGTTTGCAGGCAAGTGGCAGCAAAGTCATCAAGCGGTACAAGGATAGACTTTACCATAACACGGAAACCAGGAAGTGGACGACTAGAGGGTTTTCATTCACAAAAAGGTGCAAATAGGCAATATCTGCGATGGTTAAGAATCCGCTGATATCGAACCGAAATTAGCTGCAAAAGTCGACTTGTCGGAAAGACAATTCGAAAATAAAAAAAAAAGAGTGGATTTAAGTCTACAAAGTTCAAACAACTCCAGATCGTAATGCGGAGAAAACATTGAAGCCAAGAAACGAGCCAGAAAGTTGAGAGCAGATTTTTTCCAAAACGTCAATGTTGCGTGATGGACGATGAGATTTTACGTCCTCGCCGATTTTTCTCAACTACCTGGTCAGGAGTTTTATGTTTCCTGTGGACGAGGAAATGTTCCTAAGAAGTTTAGAACTAAAATAAAGTCCAAGTTTCCAAAATATCTCGTTTGGCAGGCGATTTGTAGCTGCGGTGAAAGAAGCCAATCTTTCATAACAAATGGAACAATTAACTCCGATATTTACACGAAGCCGAGTGTTCAAAAGATTGCGGCCTTTTCTGAGTAAACATAAGGTATCCACCTTTTTTGGCGGATTTAGCTTCGTGCCATTACAGTAAGCAGACAAAAAATATGGTACGAAGAGAATCATGTCGATTTTGTACCAGGGAGGCTAACCCACCAAATTGCCCTGATTCGCCCAATCGACGGTACTGGGCTTTGGTGAAAAGAAGCTTGAAGCAGACAAAAGGCTACAAAATCGATTGAAAGTTTCAGAAAAATGTGGACCGTAGCGACCAAGAAAGTGTCGACACCACCATAAAAGCCATGATGGAGACCATTCCCGACAAGCTCAAAATTTTTATGACGATAAGTCTGATTAATTTTTTGGTTTTTCTTAATTTTTATATAATACATAACCTATTCAAAACTAAATTTTTTTTTAATTTATTAGCGGTTTAAAAGTTATGCAAGTTTTTCAATGTTAATGTTTTTTCGCCCTCAGTCCTTAGATTTAACTAACGTTTTGTTACGTTATCGTCGGTTAGGTTCTTTTAATAAATACCACTATTGAAATTAGGTGTTTAATTGTTCAACAATACTTTATCCCATTGACATGGTTTACACATTCTCTCGTATTGCTTAAAGTCTATCCTGCAGTGTTGCCAAACTTACTTACTAACATAACCTCTCTCCGTTTTAAGACGAAACATAATCTTTAACATGGGAAGGTGTTTTACTTAACTCGAGTACTTTTTCTAGAAACAAAATTATTAATTTCTGTAGGAGGATCAGATACTTTAGAATCTTCTGCTACTTCTGGTTTTACCATTACATTATTCGATTCTTCCTTTTGCATAACCTCAGGAAGTACTCTCATATCCCTTGTTACCTTATCACTAGTTATATCATTAGAAATTAGGGGCTGTGCCGGTACAAACTTAGGAGTTGCATAATAAGGTGCTGGTATCAAATCCGTACGGTTTCATGATCTAGGTTCATCTAATATTAACTTAATTTTACCGAATACTCCCAAATCTATTATCCAAACACTGTCTCCTATTCGTAATTTTGGCAATTCTTTAACCCTATATATTTTATAATAATAAGCTTGTTTTCGTTTGTCCCTGTTCTCTTTTTCTGCAATATATTTTGAAAAAACAGGTTCATTTAATAGTCCACAGGTGTTATAGTTCTTAATTTCCTATTCATTAAAAGCTCTGAAGGGATATATCCACACTACAAAGGCGTTGACCTATAACCCAACAGCGCTAATGAATTATCAATATTATTATTTTTTTGCTATTTTATTTTTACCCGATATATATTCGCTAAATTTATCCTCTGCCCAAGTTAACGCTTGTGCTTCTCGCTCTATTACTACAATTTCGCTACAATTTCTTTTTTATTATTTTTTGATTGAATTAAACTGTACCAATTCCAAATGATGATGCATCTGCAGATATAGAAACAGATTTAGTAGGATCAAAATAGGCTAAACACGGACTCCGTTTTAATATTTCTTTAATTCTTGTGAAGGATAGCTTTTGAGAAATGTCCCACACAAACGGGACATTCTTTTTTAACGGTGAAGTTAAAGGTTATGATATTTCAGAGATATTAGGAATAAACGTACTTGAGAAATTTACCATTTCTAAAAATTGTAATAATTCTTTTTTATTTTTGGGTTCCGAAAACCCTATACTTATCTGGACCTATACGAATTCCTAGATTTGATATTTTGTGTCCTAAAAATGTTAAACACTGAACTCCAAATACACACTCATCTTTGTTCAATGTAATTCGTTCCCTTGTATTACGCATAAGGACCTCATTTAAAATTTTATTATGTTATGACTTCCTTTTATTCATGATAATATTTTCTTTAACCAGATAGAAAAATATTCCAGAGCACAAGTCAGTCCGAATGAGATTCTAGTAAATAAAAATCGACCAAAAAGAGGAGTTATAAACGTAGTTAAATGTTGTGAATCCTTATTCAATTTGATTTGATAAAGTTTGACTTTATTTATTGTGAAATATGACCTAAGTACAGCTTTGTTTAATGGAGTACAATAAACACAGCCTGATTTTAGAATTGTTTCTTACCACTACTATGGGCCTCACCCAACACGTAAAATAGTCTACCGGTTTTATTATACCTAAAGATAATAATCTATATAACTCTTGTTTCAATGGATTCAGCAAAGGAATAGGGACCACTCTTGGCACTGACTGAACATAAGGCTTAGCATCGTCTCTAATTTTAAACTTAGTTGGTATCGTGATTTTTATCTATGTAACCTAATGCTGTTTAAAAAGTCTGTGATTTTCAAATTCCGCATATTATTATTTAATTCCTCTTGAGGAATGTATGTAACTCATTTATAAACGCAAAAGTCTAGAATGTAAGCAATATCAATTGTAGTCAAGCAATTAGATATGCTGCGTCTAAGAGTGGCCATATAATATTAAAATTTTCAACCTAAAAATGAAAATTTTCAATAACTGATATAATGGACATTTATATAACATATTCAGTTTTTATTTCCTACAAGAAAAGAACAAATTTATTCTCATAAAAAAAATCGTTCATTAACTTTTGCAAAACCTATCTCTTACATCTAGCATTTTCACATAATAATTTAGATGTGCTAAATGCTTTACATACGTAGTTGTTACACTATTACACATTGTATGATATTTATTATCATTTTTTGATGAACACATGAAGCATCTACGTCGTTTTTGTGACTGCTGGAGACGTCTGCATCAGGAAATCTTGATCGCGAAAAGAACGGACGTGATATCTAGTAAACGACGCTTATATGTGGTTCAATTAGAGTTTCCCCTAGTTGAATAACAAAATTCCGTCGCCTCATGGAACTTTGTGTTCAAGATTGGAACAATACAAATGAATTTACAGATGCTTTATTCATTATAGCATACCAAACAGCACACGGTCACCTTCTGGTTCTACTACCCATATCGTTAGTTGTAGACTTCTGATCCAATGCGTCAACTCCCGCTTTTGTGGAGCTATAATACATAATAATATCTGATTTGTTTGACCCTTCATCTACTTTGTTGTCGTGATGCATAGATGACAGTAAAAGAACGTACTTGTTTGGTTTTGGTACGTAGGATATTAACGTTGTAACCCTTGTGAACACAAGCGTAAAAGTGCCCACATAAGTGAACCCGTTCTTCCTCAATCTTCAACTAATTCCATTGATGTGAACCAGTTATCTTCGGTGATATTTCGGTTTGTATTTTTTATTGGATCAATTGGTGATAAGACTGTTAGGGTTGGTACTGATAGTTTATGTGGATTAGGCTGAAGATTTTCTGATTTGCCGGTACAGACAAAAGCATTAAGCAGGTAGTAGTCTTTGAATCACAAAGGCACAATATCTTCAAGCCGTATTTGTTAGGTTTACTTTTCATGTAGGTATACACGAAAAGAACATCGGTCTCTAAAGCCTGTAAGACACTCGTCATGACAATTACAATTTTTACAGTTCTGTATGAAAATGTCTTGTATATGACGTAATTTATCGGGCATTCTCGAATTCCTTGTAGAAATACTATCAAATCGTAATGCGACTAACAAAAACAAGAATTTCTTTAGAGACATGGTATGTCGGAAAATGTCTCTGCGAGTGCCGTTTGAAGAAAATAAACCATCGACATTTTCATGGTTAGATTTGAAAACCGATGTCAAATAAAACAATCCAAAACATGCTTTCATCTTAACTGAATCAGTGGACACTGCTTTCTGCACTGGCGCTAATATTGAAATCGCCAACATTAGCTTCAGTTTCATCGGCCACATCGCCATCGTCCACTATGTTATGTTCTTCATCGGAATTGTGATTGCTATCTATAGGAAACGTGCCACTAACATCGTTGTCTTCTTCATTGTTCAAGAACAAATTACGTGCTTCTTCATGCGTATATTTCCGACCGTTAATAACAATCCATTGTGAAGTAAATGCAAATCACTCACGTAAGTGGTATCGTCGGGTCAGGTATGACCCAAATTCGTATAAATTCACCCTTTCGGTACTTGAATCAAACTGGCGCGTGAGGTATATAATAGTAGTGGTATAGTATGAGATGTCACGGGACCTCCACCATATAAGTGAATCATAACCTAATCTGTGGACATTAAAAATGTGGCGGGTCATTCATTTCTGACCCGACTATACCACCTAAGGATTAATACTCATCTCCGTCTTCCAACATTACTAAGTATTTCAGGAAATTCCCTCAGAACACAATCCTTGACTAAAACAGCAGCAACAGAAACAACATTACTAACATACTTTACATTAAAACTCAAAATCTCAAGATACAATATCTTCTCACCCATGATAGGCTCAGCTATATCTTTTGAAACATATAGATTGGTGATACATTCGTTACCATTAAAACTTAACTCCTCTGAAAAAGTTCCTAAAACTTCCAGTTTTGTCCTGAAAGACCTGGGACCTTCCTATGAGAAATGTTTAAATTTTCTCTTGAAGATTTACTAATGTAAAAGTTTCGATACGTTCACTTGGCCTTTGAACCCGGGAGTTAAACTTAAATCTTTCGAGAATTACAATACGACGTGATATAAAATAATTCTCAATGCATTGTAACGTATCATGTATGAAGAGGGTATTTGCGGAAATTGAACTATGATATTTTCAGATTCTTTCTCATCACATACTTTAGAGATTTACCTTTTCGTCTTCTGGTTTTTTATTCTGTCCTGACACAGATATGTAACGTTCGAAACGTTTATGCCATTGAGGTCACGAGTTAGGTGATGCAAAATTAAATTTATCTGATGGAGATACCGATACTGGTACATTAGCCACACGTGGAATTTAATTAGTTTATTGACTTTGATTTATGTTACTCTCTGTTGGTTCTTATGGTCCTATATTAAATTACTTAGTGCCGATTTTTTTGTTACTTTAATGACGATTTCGGAAAAAATATTAAATCGGTTGAAACTTTTAATGCGGATGCAGTATTGTCCTGTTTTTGAAGTGCTATTGGTCTTGGTCGCGTAATTCACTTAGTCAATCGTATTACGCGCCCAACTTTCCGCTTTTTTATTTCTTTGCCGCCAAAGTCATATAGAAAGACGCTGCCTCTAATACCACGCCAGTATCAATTTTTATTATTTGAAATAATCTTCACACAAAATATTTATAGACGAACTGCAATGGTAAAACTGCATGCTTCAATGTAACCGAAAAATGTTGCAAAAGTAGCGCTTTTGTGTGTACACCAGTGCAACTTTTATTCTTCGTTGAAAGTTTTGGAGGCAGCTGCACAAAAACTGGGCGTTTTGCGGTACTTTCGACTGGTATGTGAACACAATACGCCGCTGCAAAAAGTTGCTATGTCTGATACTAACTTTACATTAGACAAAGTTAGAAGTTTCCTATATCGATTTTACAAAAAAAAGTTGAGGGAGAAAAGTTGTTGGAAATTCTATTGTCTATGGCTTTTGTTTGAACCATTTTTTTCTAAAACGCAATTTTATTTTTGCTTATCGACGCGATTGGAGTTCTGCGATAAACGCTTGTTTTTTAGATATCGTGTTTACATACGATCGTACTAACTTACTTGAAACAAAAGTATTAAAATGTTCTGTCGTACCATCATCATCATTTTATTAGCCATAATGATACAGTATGTATATGTGGCAAGTCATAAATAAACTTACAAATTATATTTACAACACCCCATTTCACTATAAGATATAAAAAAGTGCGTGCTCATTATGTAATTGTTAACAATTGTATAATTGTATTTTGTTACAAATTAATAATATCTATGTGTTATATATAATAACCCCATGTATATTCAAGAAAAGAAATTGCAACTGAAAATAGAATGGTTGCGTGAATAAATCCGTAGGACAACACATAAAATTAGAACTAGCTATTGTTCTTTTCTTTTTATTATAGGTTTATCTTATTAGTAATAATAAATTACGTTTTGTACATTATTTAGAATGGAATTTTTATGTTTATTGTCGCAATTGAATTCTTCTTCATATTCACTTTTTTGGAGTTTTTTTAAACAAACATTCTTAATTTTAATTTCTTCTTGTAGAATAAACCTCTGCCATTAAAAATAATCTTACTTTTCCTTCGTTTCATTTTACTACCGAAGTTTCCAGGTTTGTTAAAAATTGCTTATTGATACATTAGAGAAGACATTCGAAATTTTTGTTGATTAATCAAATTACAGTAAAAGAATATAAAAGAAATCAATTGAATTTGTAGTATATGGTGTAGCTGTAGCAAATGAGATTACTAATTTGACAAAATATCCGAGTAACATCTTCTTAAGGGTAGCGGCCCATCAACACAATATCATAGAAACAATGCTTCTCACAATATATGTATTATTACTCGACATTTATGCTGCTACAATACAGCTGTAGAGTTTGCATGGTACATCACGTTAAAGGAAATACTAATCCGTTTAAAAAAAAATTGTTTGATAACGTGTCAAGCTATGTTAATAGAAAATTGTAAAAATGTACCTATTTATTTAGATTACGTGCAACATATCAGATACTTATGTTAAGTTATTTGGTTTGAAATGCATTCAGCGAACTTACTTTTCTGTAGATATATTTTAAATAATTTAATTGATCATTTATGTATCTTCTTTTATTTAATAGTTAAAATTAGTTACAACTATAATAAAAGCGTGTGCGAGTGGTTAATCTGAGAAATACTAATTCGATTTGAAAAAATTATATCAGATAGCGGTTGCACGTTGAGTCTAGTTATCTGGTTGTTTCTAATTTAGTGTTAGACAAGTTTTGCTTAATAACTTATTTTGTTAAATAATTATCAAATTATACCTAATAATACAAATGAAACAGTTTTATTAGGAATACTTTATATCACGTATACTAATTATTGGCAAGCATAAGTAAATGAGAAACTATTTAGGTCTCTTAGTTGAAAATGTTAAGCTTCAAATTCAGGCATGCGAGATAATCGGTGTTGACTCTTGTTAATTAAAGAAGTTATTGTAAATGTAATTACATGTTGTTCACATGTACTTTATTAGGAATTTGACATTTACGTAGAACTTTGTGTTGTAGCACAATACTTCGAAAAAAAAACTAAACATGATAATTAATATTCAAACACAAAAACTACAATGTAACAAATTATTGTTTTAAATTAATAAAACGTATTTGCTTTAGTCATATACCCAGAAGAGTTTGAAAACATTTTAATGAATCCGTTAGTGGTAAAATTAAGTTACATTTTAAATATGTTTGTGTAGTACTCAATTAAACAAAGAATTTCTTGAGTCGTTTTTCTGTTCGTAATGAGCTAAAAACTGTAAACGTTGAATTAATAATGAAGTAACCAAAATATATTTCTTCTGTTAGTAAATATGTATTTAATTATGATTAATTGTAATATGTTGAAAGTTCACGTGATTAGATAGGGAACATTTCTGAAGGTGTTGACTCTATATCTCGAGGTTTCTACTCGCCAACTCTTTCTGTCAAAGCTTTCGTTTCTTTCTTGTTATGATACCGTTGTCTAATTGTTTACTCTTCTCTAAGTTCGGACCTATCTCTACAACAGAGCACATTTATTTTTTAATTTCTATATTGTTATTTAATGAGAGTCAACGGGATGTTAATTGATGCAGACAAAATAACAATATTATTTAATGGAACACTATCGCTCAACATGCTCGTGTTTTACATATTGTATAGGACTTATAGCTATAGATAGAGGCAGCAGAGTATTTTTCACGTTAACAAAATTTGACACTTTTTTTTTAATGAATTTCTTTTGTCTATTTCAAATGAAGGAAAATAAATTAAGTACTTGAAATGGAATATTTTGTTAATTTGTGAGCGGCTTTGTGCTACCTCTCAACATTATCTTCAAGAATACATTTGTATCCACGATGAACTATTACAAGATTACAAGAAACCAAGTATGTAGTTCATTTTTTTAAAATATTTTGAGACTTATTTTTTGATACAATTACAACAATTGTCTAATTTATTAAGATTTAAGAATTATAGTAGGTTATAATAAAGCAAAAATATATAAACACGATTGAAAATTTTTAATATTATCGTATCAGTTAATTAAATTTTGCGCAAAATCAGTAGAGCTAAAATTACATTTTCATTTATCTTTAAAAACATTCATGGTATGCATTTTAAAAAATAATAGTATATTAAACTAAAAGTGGTAAAAGCTATCTGTTCATGCACGAATTTGAGAGTCCGAAACATGTCTAATTTTACTATTCTATCAACAAAATTACAATTTTGAAATGTATGGAATTTTGCTTCTAAATAAATAATTGCATATGTGTGGAAGTCTAGTGATCTTTATTTTACAGTATCTGTCATTACATTATGATATCGTCGGCTTAACTCCCTTTTACACAATTTTACAGTATTAAGAACTGGAATATTTGAATTATCTGGAATGTCATTTCTAATGTCCCGCTATTTAAAAGAATAGATTTTTCATAAACACTTGGCAAATCTATAACACATAATCTCTTTATACAACCCGGAATTTCTAAATATAACATGAGTTATTTTTTTATTTTATCTCTTTAATAATAACAACTATTTGAAGCAATTTGAAGAGACACCGGAGGAGGGTGGTTTTAACTTCTGGCTAATACAGCGCCAAATGATCGAAGAAAAACAGTAACCATCATTTACATTTTTGATTGACTATGGCACGCCAATTAGGTAATTGTTTTGACTCGTAATCTTATATTTCATCTACAGTCATTACACGTTTCCTGTAGGTTTTGTCTTTTTCTTCCTTAATTAGTGACCGATTTTGATTCGGTAAAAATTTTCATAGTCGTAGACATGACATGCATCAAAATGTATAAAAAAATATACGGGTGCTATTTAAAATTTTAAGGGAGGGGTTGTCTCTTTAAGGGTAGTTAATGTTTTGTTTTATTCAAATATATTTATTCGTTATCACGTTATAGGGTGGTCAAATCAGTTTGGGACACCCGGTATACGCAAGACCACGGCACCTTGAAATAAAAAAAAAATTATAGTGTGTTTTTAACAAATGAATTCTATTGTGAAATTAATACTAGTTTGGAGTTTCAGTGTTATCATACTGTGACATCTCACATAATACTAGAAAAATTGAAGATAATTCAGCGGAGTAAGCTAATTTATGTTATATTTACAGTTTTCCTCGATCGAATATTCGAACACTTATTATTGGTATGCGACTGTTCTTGTAATATTTGGTATTTGACGAGTATCTAATAATGAAAATAGAAACCTATTTAGAAATTGTAAGTTTTGCATTAGTTTCGTCATAAAGGGTGAGGCACTACCAACGAATTATTCTGTAGCATTACATCGTTAAATAATTACAAATCTTAAGGTATACATATATCGAGATTATTCGAGACCACACTTTAAAGTTATTTTGGATTGTACAGGGTGCTCCAGAAACACGTACCATATCAAAGTTGGGTTATTTTAAATGGACCACTCTGTATTTTTTTGTTTTTGAGTTTTACAATAAAAAATAATGTGTGTTCTTTAACATGTGCTTATACCCACTTACTTTTGTTTTGGAGATAAATCGATTTTACCTGATTTGCAGATCCTCCAAAAAATACAATTACTTTAAGATAAGTAAAACCAAACTACTTTGCCTTACACTACCTTACTAAGAGCTTTCAACATCCTTTTTGTAATATTTACTATTATGTTGCAAGTACACGGTGTTTTTAATACTACCACACAACACTAACGACTTAAAACTTAAATAACTTGTTTAAATTAAATGAAACACATTGCATTTCTGTAGCCTGTTGGAAGCTGGAAGTAATTACCTTTCAATCGGTTTTAGGGTTACCAATCCGTAACTCTGATACTTTTCGAAATATTTTAAAGTTTGATAGTTTAAAAATTTGCGATGTAATGGAATCCAAGTTATCCATAAGATATCCGTAAAATGAACATTATCTTACAAACAATTTTTAATGTATAGGCCAATTCAGTTTTAAAAATGTAATTGCTTTAAAAATATTTTTTTCAGAAATAAATAAACAGAAATGTGCTTAACATTAGTATCCCGGACTCTATAATCAATCGAATCACGCTCACCGGTTACAATTTACTGATGTTTGACAACTGCAACCGTTATTTGGTACATCAAAAATCGATCACACTGTAAACATCCACAAACTTGAACCTGTTAACTAAGACTGTGTTACAAGTGGTACGATCATTTCTAAAACCATTATTTTTAGAATTTTTTTAACATAGTTGCTGTTGTTTGTGACTGGTGGGCGTGATTCGACTGATTCTTAGAGTCCGAATAAGTTATAAGCACATTTCTGTTATTTTGTTCTAAAATTTTTTTTAAAGTTAATGTTTAAACTTAAAATGGCCTATACATTAAAATGATAGCAAGATAATATAAATTGTTAAACTATAGCAAATTTTAAAATATCTCGAAAACTATTAGAGTTGTAATCCTAATACCAAATGAAAGGTAATTAGTTCTAGTTTCCAACAGGTTACTGAAATGCAGGATGTTCCATTTAAGTTAAGAAGTTATTTTAGTTTTAAGTCGTTAGTGTTATGCGATAGTATTAAAAAGACTTTGTATATCACTACATAATAGTAAATATTGCAAAGAGGATGTTGAAAGCTCTTAGTAAGGTGGTGTAAGACCAAGTTGCTTGTTCTTAATTATCTGGAAGTTATTGTATTTTTTTGGAGGGTCTGCAAAACAGCTAAAATCGATTTATCTCAGAAATGGAAGTAAATAGGTATAGAGACATGTAAGGAACATTTAAAATAACCCAAGTTTGATATGGTACGTGTTTCTGGAGCACCCTGTACAATCCAAAATATTTTCTAATTGTGTAAGTACTCAAATAATTTCGATATATGTATGTCTTAACATTTCTTACATTATTTGTCGTTTTAATGCTACAGATTAATTCGTTAGAGTGCCCCACTCTGTATAATGTTAAAGTTAAGTTACTTTTCGGTCCTCCGTTCATAATCACTGATTTTGCATCACTCAAAAGCAGCCAGAAACGCTCCTTTTGTTGGCCTCGGTTGGCAGAAAAGTTACTAAATGTTGGCAATGTCACATTATACTCATGACACTGAAATCGGTACAATCCTCATGCTCTGTATTTTAATATATGCCAAAATGACACCGTGTTGAATGCTGCCAAATGGCGTTACCAACCGAAAATATTTTGGCATATAGTAATATTTAAAAATTTTGAGTTTCAAAAAATTAGACCATTTGTCGACCCACAAAATTGTGTGTATCACAGTGACCAGAAACTGACCTTCTGTGAGTACGAGGATGGTTTGCAGGCGAAGGCGTTTACAACATCTATTTCAAGTCATTTAGGAATCCTCATACTTTTTTATATTTGAAAATTCGAGTGGGGGACCATTGTCTGAAGTTTGTTTACTAGGCGTGGATGACCCTTCTGTAGAACCAGTCAATTGTTCTATATTGAGTACATTGGCAATCTTAACGTTTGGTACTAAATAATGGGCGTAAATAATACAGAATAAATCAGTTGGTATCATCGTTAATGATTAAATTTGATTTATGACAGTATTTTTACGCTCGCAACGCAACGTTACAGATTTTCTGAAAATCTGAAAATTAAGTCTTATTATTAGTGTCAAACAAAATAATTGCAGATTCACAAATAGCGACGTGACAATATTTTCCACGAGATGGTTTATAGCGTTAATTTCTTTACATTAATACGAATCTTGCCTCAAATTTTAATGCTTTTTATTTCATACAAATTTAAAGAAATATCATATCATCTCACGTCGGTAAAGTTACCACTCCACTTTGTGTAAATTAAAAAAATATATGAAAGTAGGCGAAGTATCCAAGTTCGTTAGTTTTGGCCGTGTCCAAAATCAGACTTCAATGCATCAGTAGGTTATGAGTACAGTTCGGGGTTATGTTCAAGTGTTAATGTGGGCGAAGGTCCACACTCCCCTTGATCAGGTTAGACTAAAACTCGAAATACTTGAAAGATGAAAAAAATTGAGTTTTAGGGAAAAAATAGTTCAAACAGAAGTATAGATAAAATTTCCAACACTTTTATAACTTTTTTTTGTATAATTAATATTCTTGAAGATACTGAAAAATAATTAGTGTCACGCTACAGTCATGTCTCGGTAATTACTTATCAGATTTTAAATAACTTGTAAATAATAAAATTACCAACAACTTTTATTTGAAGAAAAAATGTATTTATTTGAAGAAAAGTGAATAAAAAGTGTTAAAATTTTTGGTTCAGAAACCGTCGAATAACTCCCTTATTTATTAGATATGGAGTAAAAATGGATTAAAATATATTTATTGGCATGAGTAAATCATCATGGGTACAAATTAGTTCTAAATTTGATAGCCAAGATTCTCAATTTTGTTTCTTATTTGGAATTTTTTTTAACGAGTTTTTGCGAAACTGTTAAAATGACTGACAAAATTATATAAAAGAAATTGATTATTAACTAATTTTTTGAGATTATTGAGAAACTATCGTGGGTACAAATTAGTGCTTCATTCAAGGTATTTAATTGTGTTGTTGAAATTTGAATTTGACACAGTGGGCTTGAGCTCAAGTTAACCATTTTAAAAATCCGTATTGCAGTACAGTAAATCTATTTGGGTACAAATTCTAATTTTTTGGACACAAATTAGTGCTAAATTGTCATTTTTTTTTCAATTTGCACAAAGTGGGGTAGAACTAGGAACTTTACCGACGTCAACATCTTGTAATTCCAAATAATACTGAAGACCTGTAACACTGAAATGAATTTGTGGAAATATGTATAGTAATTCTCTTTCAATCTTCTACTTGAAGTTTTAATTAGCTAAAGTTCTTCAGATAAAGTTCTAATATTTTCAAATGTTTATTCTACCAACAGATTTTTATTCCCGATCTTATAGCACAAGATATTAGAGTTTTGTGACGAGTTTCAAACCGAAAATTTCAACAACCTATTTTTGCCTCATCTCGAGGTAGGAGATCATGATTTTGCTGTAGTCAATCGTAAACACGTGTCAAAAACTGAAGAATTTTGAATCGAATGATTTTTTATAAACATGTGGTAATCTGAATAAATTTTTCGCATAATTAGAGTAGCCAAACGGACATTTCTCATTTGGGTACAGTATTTTCAAAAGTGTTTTTTTCAAATTGAAGTTGTTTCTAATTTAATTACACACCAGTTTGGTTTGAACAATATATTCAAGAATATTAATTGGACGAAAAAGTTATAATAGAAAAATGGTTGTGAAATAAATTAATTTTTTTACTTTTTGTTCTTTAGTCTAGAAAATAGTTTTCTTCGCGAATCTTGTAGATTCCCACAAAAACGCAAGTTTTTGGGGTTTCTTTGTAAATTACGTTATTCGATCACTAAAGAGTAGTTGCGCGGAAACCAATTTTATTCGGAATGTCAATACACTATCTAATCGAAAAACATTTGCACTTTTTTATTTTCATACGCGTTTAAGGTTTAAACAATAAGAATGTTTCATAGTTTTGTATGCATTTCTTTTTATTTAAATTAAAGATAAACCCTTACACTAAGTTCACATATTGTTTACAGCCGATGTTTTTACTTTCAGTTTATTTCGCCTGATCGTCAAATTCCGAATTTATCCGACGCTCACCTCAATACTCTTTAGTGATTGAATGAACTATTAAATTAGCACATTTAAATGTTCTTTTTTCTAAAACCGACATTTTCTCGTCGAATTTAAGATTCTAAACGTATAGTAGCTATTTTAAATTGTACCATTTTGAGACAATTTATATCTAATAATTTTTATATTTCTACTCCAGTACCGCCCAATTCTTACCGAGAAGAAAAATTAGTACTCCATGATTTAAACGTCAACATGTTTTACATCTACAAATATACCACCATGTAGGAAAAGATAATATAAGTGATTTATATCAAAGATTTATACTTCACGAAAACTTACTCGCAAGGTCATGTCTAAATTTAGAAACACACTGTTTTGATAGAATACAATAAATAGATAAATTATTGCATTCGAGTTCGTTTCATTCAATCGGATATAGTCAAAATTTACATTCTACGTAAGTTAAAGTCGGATTCACCGGGTTTTAGGTATGACTCATCGCTACAAATGTATGCATCAATCCAGGCTCGTATGTCGTAACTAATAAATAATCCTACTGTAAATTTGTTGTAATCCGTCAATCCAGTTTGATCAGCTGTTTCCAAACTAATAAAAATAATCACAAATTTGTTGTTTTCGACCAGAAGTTTTCTGATTTTCTTCATTTTTAAATTGTGTCATTGAATAAAGGTTGGGAAGTTATAATAATTATAATTTATTTATATATTTGTACAGTTGGAAATATTACATTAATGGCGCGAACAAGATGTCCACCTATAAAACTTCTTAAAATAATTTTACTTTAGTGTTAAATGCAACGTTTAGTTTGAGGTACCTATTTAACTGAAATTTTATCAATTATTTGATTTAAATACAGTTTTATCGACTGTACACTTATCTACTCATAGTGGTTACTGTATTGTAACGCAAAATCAATCAACGTCATAAAAATACTAAAAAGGATCCGATTCTAATCAGATTCATCTGCCCCATATTCCGAACTAGAACTTTCATTACAACCTATACTAATACTTATGAGTTCCAATAAGTCCAAACCGCTGCTCAATATCACCCCACTTCTTCATTTCTTTTTCAGCATGTTGAATGCATTTCGTCCTAATATGTACCATCTAACTTTCGAGGGATTGTTTCCACACTCGTACATGTTCATCGGTTGTACTGTGAGTTCAACTCTCCAATTTTTTTATTATAGTACTAATTGCAATTAGCCCAAATTAATTTCGATTGCGTTAAAATGGCAATGATACGGAGGTAATCTTAGTATCTTATGGCCGTTTCTAAGTGCAAGCTCATCTATTTCATAAATTTTCGGTTTTGGATTTTCGTTAACTAATTGTAAAACGTTCTCGTTTTAATATTATGGATTACATTATGCTTTAATAAATCATGCATTACATTTACGCTTTAATAAAAATGCCACAATCATGTTTCATCAATGAAGCATTGAGTATTTTTTCTTTAGTGTTGAATTGTAACTGGGTTGTCTAATATAATTAAACTAGGTTTTGTTAAATTTGGTATCAAATCATTTTCAAACCATTTCTTAAACAAATCTATACATGTCACCATGATAATCTTCTTTTGGGGATTTAGATGAAAATAGAAGTGCAGCATTAGAAATAAAGCCCTTCCTGTTTCCTGCATGTACAACAATAAACCTAAAACCAAATTTTAATTTATTACTTGTAAGTATAAAATCAGGGTCAAACGTTTTGCCTTCTCCAAGTGGCTTTTTCCTCGGCTTTTTCTTTATGCTTTTTTTAGAAGCATCATGCCAACTCCTTTTTGGTGAACCTCTACTAAATATCCAAGTTTCATCCATATAACAGGGTCATACAATGCAAGATCCTTTCAGTAAAATATTCTCGTAAAATCTAACACGACTTGCTGTAATGTGGTTTTGTTCAAATAAACCCGTCTGCCATCATCAAGTTTAAAGGAAAATCCAATATTATGTAAGAGTTTTGTTAATCCACTTGCTAAAGTTGAATACACCAGCGGTAGCAATTTCATGTTGCAACAGTAACATGTTGCCCTATATTATTCATAATTACTTATAAAAAAAAACTAATTTGAGCAATACTTACGATTATTATTCATATTATAAAATTGTACATTTAACCACATCTTTCACGAAGTTATCAACGTCACACGACTTGACTTCCTACGTTTTGTTTAGCACTACAGGTTCTTCGTTCTCCTTCACTTCCTTCCTTTTTAATCGAAGATACAGTATTTATGTTAACGCCACATACTTCTGCAGTTCGCTATAATGAATCAAGCCGTAAGATGAAATAGTATTTTTAATTCATAAAATACCTGCATAACTGACGAAAGGCAACAATACAGCACCGTTGTCACGTTCTCGCATAAAATAGTCCATTACTTTCATAATGACTGCTTCGGTTTCCAATTTCTTTGGCATTGCAACTATTCTATGCTATCATAATAATCATTCATTTATTGTTAATACCATGTACTTACTTAATCTGCCTCGATATAATAATTGATTAGTATTGAAAAATACTGATTTGAATAAAGAAAGATGAAAAATTCGAAAACGGTGGCAACTTGAAGTACGAATGTAAGGTTATGACAATGTAAACAAAAAAAATTATTCGACGTACGTTTTCTTGTTTGCACATAAAATAAACGGCACGACATACGTTTCTCAATTGCATTTTGCTGATATTTTGATTTACAGAAACAGAAAACTGTGTCACGTCGATTATCATAGTTTACTGCAATGAGTCATACCTAAAACCCGGTGAATCCGACTATACACATGACATTTATTTTTGGGATTTAAAAATAAAATCACCCGGTATTGTATTTGTGCTATAAATACCACATATAAATAAATCAGATTCTAATAAAGGAAATTTCTACGTATTGGTACAGGAGCCCCAAGCACAACTACACTCGAGTTAATTTTGGAGTTGATTTTTTTAATCCTAGCGTGATGAAATTTTTTACGGTAGAAATTTTAAATAACCTATTTTTATTTCCCACATACTCGCTTTCTCTTCATATTACGCAATGTTAGGCGCCAACAATCAAAAACAAAAATCCGGAAACAACTTTACTTAAAAAACCTTTATAGGTCATTGATTCTCTTATTTATTTTAGTTTTCAAACTTGAACAACTATCTAATAAATCTATAGAATTCGCCGAAAATCTGTATCTGTAGAAAATCGATCAGAGTTTCGAAAGACAATTTTTAAAAATACCTTCTTTCAGTGTATTTGGTGAACATTTCAACATTTAAAAGAATTTGTATTTTCATGAAATATCTAACAAGTAACGGCCTTTGTGGAATGCGGTTCTACATACTGGTGGATACTGCCCTGTTGCTTGTTTTTGTCTAAATAGAGAAAACACAGAAATGTAAAGTTAAATTTATAGGTCGGTGTATTTAATAAAATAATATATGAAATGAAATCAATTTTTTTTAAATTGATCTAATTTAATTAATAACGTATTAATGAGACCAATTAAAATTTGTTCGTATAAAATATATATCGAATAGGTATTAAGTAGTGTTGACGGGGACCACGTGTCGATGTTAAGATATTACAAAACCCTCTATTACGAACTTGCTACTCTAGAGGCAGAGGATTGATTTTGCTGAAACAGCAGTTCCCCTTTAAAGCTGTTTGGTTGGCGGTTCTCCATTGGTACGAAGTTTCGAGCATGTTTAGATATCAAGAACATTTTAGTTTTGAGCGGAATTTTACCCGTTCAAAAATCGTCCCAGTGACAAAGGAAAATTACTAATCAGCTTGCAGAAATACATCGTAAAACAAGTTATAATTTAGTATATACATACGTATATAATTTTTTTTAGTTTAAAAGTGGAAGCTTTAACAACAGTCAAACAAAGTAATTTCTAACATTTCCGTTTCGGTAGGAATTTAGTTTTTTAATGTCCAGTATTTAAAAAAGGATTTGATCAAAAATTATTATTTGTTAGTTTCTTTTAAATCAATCGACTTGACGATACAACAATTTTATTTTTTATTGGATCAATACTTAATACATGTGCACATCTCTTAAATAATACAGTAAATTTTATCGAATTGTTTGATTTGAGAACATTTGAGTTAGGTAATTTAACTTTTTTAAATTCTTGTTATACAGAAAACGCGGGTTATTTTTGGTAATCCTGGTGAAACAAAAATTACTGCCAAATTTGTTATATTCGTCCATCATCAACTTTTTTTTCAATTCGGTCCGATTGTTAAAATCGTATTCTTTGTTTCCACATAATTGATCGTTTAATAACTTTTTAAGCATTTTACAAAACAATCTTTGTTGCGCATCACACTAACCTGAGAAAAACTGTAAAAATCCGGAAAAATTGAAACGCTGTAAAATCAGGGAATTTGATTAAACGCCCCTATACGTCTTTCAGAATCTTATGAACTGTGACCTTATGCTGGAAATTGCGAAATTTGAAATTACTAATTTGTTTTTAATTTCATATACAGTTCCGTCTCTTTGAACAAATATATTAAGCTGTAGAATTAATGATAACAAAATTTTGAAAAAAACCGATTGTAGCGCCAAAATGCTGAATGACCTTTGTAAAATGTGGAAAAACCTTTAGAATGCTCTTTTTGTCATTCCGTCAAAAATTAAAAAAAAAAGAAAAATTTTAGCTTTTTCAAAACAGTTCAATCAGTTCTAAAATAGCTTCAAATTTCGTTTCCTTCCCAGAGAAACATAAACAAACATTTTTCACCATGACCATCTAGATCGCAATAGCCACTATTTCTTCAAGACCACAACAGACATTCTCTCTGCATTAAAGAAAAACCAAAAAATGTTCAAATTGAATCAATACTTACCAATCAAACTGCTTTCATGTCGAACTTTGATCAAACAGTTTTGTCACACCAACACACAGGTATTTACTTCAAACTTTTAGAGATATGTCCTTTTGTTGGTTTAAATTAAATTACGGGTCAAACGGTAAATATAACCTACCTTTACTTAATAGAACATAATAAAAATTAATATTTTCTGCAGATAACTAAAGGCAAAACAAAATTACATCTTCTACCACCACAAATTAAATCTGGTTTGATCAAGCAATTTGCTGAAACTGTTTATAATGTGACATAGCCTTAATACTTCGCAAACGTTCAATCTTTTGTTAAATTAGCTGAAACGTATACAAAGATGGAGTTGTCATTTTTGCAAACAAATTTTGGCTTTCGTGCCTTGTTCCAGAATGAGAAGTACGTTGTTGCTAAATTCAAAGTCAGTTTTTTGAATATAACTAAACAATGGTGGCCGATATGAATAGTGGAGGTATGCGAAACTGATCATTCTAAAAAAATTGGCCGACATGAACGAAGACCGAAGGGGACAGTTGTGAAAAAAAGGCGCCGTGAACATGTAGTGACCGTGTTAAAGCAGTTGGCTGTTGTGAAAAGTAGCCTCTTAGCAACTCCATCCAAAGATATTGTACATTGCAAAAATTGTTTTAATGTATTTCTCAACAAATTGATGTATTTGAAGAAAATGTATACAGTGTGACCGCATCATAGGGATTTTTCTATTAAAGGCTTTATTCCAAATTTAACTTTGTCGTTAATTTGTGTTTCTAATCAAGATGAAAATTGAAGAAAAAATAGTGGTCATCTATACACGTTATTTTTCAAATTTCCCGAAAAACTGCTTTGAGTTGCTTTAAAAAATACTGAAAAAATTAAAACCAAACCCAGACTTCTTTCAGTCAAGTTGATTACCTCTCTTATAGGTGTTTACTTTAAACTTTCGTTTGTTTGTTTTCTCGGCTGATGAAGACCCTTACGGTAGTAGGCGAAACCTCTAGGCAACTACGGTTACCATTTCGACACGGTACAATCCCACAGGACGTTTTTGTTTCAATAATATTTTATTAGTTATCTGAAAATTTAGAATTTTCTACTAGAAGAATTGACGAGGAAACTGGAATATTTTATTCTACATTCCTATTATATATTAAAGAAGGAAAAGTACATACATATAAATTTAGACTTTCAAGTAATTCAGAAAGCCGTAGAGCATTCTATGAATTACGTTCACTTCCATGTTAAAATAATATGGTTATCAATTGAGTGATTGAAGATGGTGGGTCCCACAATTTTTTTTATTTTTGTACGAATTATTTCTTACTATGGATTTAAAGAGAATTAGAAGTAAAACATATATAAAAAAAACTTAAATTTTGTTTTATTCAGTCGCAATTCGATTTATACGCACACACACATAAATTAACTACGTACGTTGTAAAATAGGTATTAATGTTAATAGAAAAAAAAAATAAAAATCGATTTGTTATTGAGTGAACGCGAATCCATTTCTTTCAATTTTCGTAACATTTTATCCTTTAAAAAGAAAATTAAAAAAACAAAACATCTATAAAACTTTTTTAGTGGCAAAGTTTTTAAAACATTTTATTAACGACTAAATTAGTTTTAAAAATGTTTAAAAGTAGGTATAATATAAATATTTTTAGTTGTAATAAGAATGAATTGATACATTTTTGAAAAAAAATTAGCAAGCAATTTAATTGGGAGGTTTGGTTTTATATAATTATGCAATATGTGATGCATTTGCCTAGGATATTGTAATACAAAAAAAAATAGTGATAGTAATTTCAATTTGACATTTGACTTATAACCAATGAAAGTAATTGAGTTCTACTTCTTTATAGCGTGTTAATTAATTAGTCATTGATTTTGATAGAATTAGGACGATTTTAATTACGACAAAAATCGAAGAGATTAAGCTGACCTAACTACCACATCAAATTTTTTTATAAAACGCATTTAGAGTAAATCCTAACAAAATAGTATGAGAAACATTGCTTAGGCATTTACGCAAAGTGTCATTGTAACACTTGCTCTCCAATACGTTAACTCGTGAAGGTATTTGAATTACTATATTCTTTATGAAGATGTGTAGGTTTTTACCAATTATTCTTCACTTTTTGTAAGAAAAAATGCAGGCAGTAATTATAAAAAATACCTAACCCATCGAAATCGTATAAGCGTAATCTTTTAATTTTCATTGAGAAATTATATCAAACATTTTTGCGATCTTGAAGTCAATTTTATTGATGGACGTTTGTGGAATAAATATCTCTAGTAAATGGTGCTAGAGTGCGATCAAAACCTTAAGACACCAACGTTTTTTTTTAACAAGATAAAGATGCAGTGATGATTGGAAAATGACACAGATATTACTACTGCGCGTCCTATAAACATAAGTTTCTAACTGATCTTTTTGTTTATAAGCTAGTGCTCTTTAAAGATGGCGCATTTCAATGTGCTGTCAGATAGTTCTCAAAGACCTTTAAAAATGGCTACTGTAGGGCAAGCTTACGTATAATTAGATGGATTTTATCATTGAGTTACAGGATTCTAATATAGTTTATACGTTTAATTGATTTGTAATGTACCATAATTCCAGGATTTGGTTGTGTAGTGAACTGTGGCAGTAGAGGAAATTGTGACAATGTTAAGTTTTTTAGAATCCCTGTTATTTGTAATTTTAAACATAAATTAAGTTAAAATACTCTTTCACAGATTCTATAACTAACTTAATTAAAACAACCACTCAAAGTACAAAAAATCAACAGCAGTTACACATATTCCAATGAAAACAAAGATTTGTTTGCCCTACAGACGCCATTTTGGCAAAAGCGTTGAAATGCCTTATTAATTATTCCACAAAACGGTTTTTTAAACACGAAGAAAATTTTTGAGTCGGGCTTACACTCTATTACAGAAGACTCTCAATACTGTGAACAGAATAAAACCCACCTTGTTCACGTTAACGATTTGTTCACGTTAGCGAAATGTAGGTATTAGGTTATACTAAATCAGAAAGTCACATAGTAATAAAAAAAAAAGACTACATTTTATTTTTCATTATTACATTTACATATACAGGGTCACTGGTAATTGGATACATTCCTTTGGAGATCTGATAGAACAAGAGGTAAGGAGTAAATTTAACCCTAATATGTATTATACAGAACTCGATGGATTTTGAGATATTTCGATTTTCAATTTTTCTTAAAAAGTTGATGTTAATATGTTAAAATGTAATTTTCAAAAATTTACGCCAACTTTGTGGAACTTTTTGATGGAATACTTGCCCAACACTATGGTCTTCCGTATGGAATAAAAAATATCCCTTAGCATTTCCATCATGTGATAATTTCAAAGAAAAACTTTACAAATATGAATTAAGATGTCAAAAGTTATACGAGGTGAAACGTCATATTCTACCTTCAGTTGTTTATTCGCCCACTTCACATGGAAAACGTATGAAGGTCTAATGGTGGACAGCAGTTAAATAAATTCCGTCGACTGCTTCATTTTTACTATTTTTTTTGGAACTGTTAAGGGTTTGTTGTAAGATTCGCAGCTTGTTCGATAGCTATTGCAACAAGGAAGTTTTAACACAATTTGTACGCAAGAAGCGTTGAGAATTATTTGAAAAACCTCAAAGAATTATCACATCTGATTTTGAAAAATTATTTTGTACAAGTTTTCTTTGAAATTATCACATGATGGAAATGCTAAGGGATATTTTTTATTCCATACGGAAGACCATAGTGTTGAGCAAGTATTCCATTAAAAAAATTCCACAAAGTTGGTAAATTTTTTGAAAATTACATTTTAACATATTAACATCAACTTTTTTAAGAAAAATTGAAAATCGAAATATCTCAAAATCCATTGAGTTTTGTATAATACATATTAGGATTAAATTTACTCCTTACCTCTTGTTCTATCAGATCTCCAAAGGAATGTATCCAATTACCAGTGACCCTGTATATGCACTAAGTTCAGTAAAAAAATCAGAAATTTTTGTTTGTTTCTTCTTTTGTTTAATTTTTTGTATCACTGCTTTGTCTCTTAAGTTTTTAAGTACTAAAATATCGGTAAAGTCAACCATTCAATAGCGGTATTAAGAACATTAATCGCATGGTCCTCGATGTTTTGCTGTAGATTTTCTTCAACGTCAGATTCACTTTCTTCTTTATCATCATCTTCATGTGAAGGAAGGTCCAAATTATCCCATTTTAGCACATCAGAAACTTCGAATGTAACTGGTACTAGTGTGTTAAGGAGATCCACTGATTCAGAGGCTGCAAAATCTAATTCGTTGCTCTTCCAGCGGCGTTGTAATTTAGCAAGGGGCAAATCGTCTTTATTATCTTCGGTACTAGTATTTTCAGAAAAGATCAAAACATTTTTCCAGCATTTTGAGATAATGCTACGATCGAGGCGATTCCATGGAGAGATCAAATTAACGATAGCATCTTTTAGGGTTAAACTATTTAAGGTATTGCTGATGTTAGAATCGTTTGCTACAATTGTAGCAAGAAGGCTACTTCTGTAATGTAATTTTGTATGTCTTATTACATTTTGATCCATAGGTTGAATGAGAGGCGTGACGTTAGGTAGTAAATACATAGTCTCTGTTTCTTCGTCGTCACTTTTTAACTCATCTTCGGGAGGATGTGAAGGAGCATTATCCAGTAAAAGCAAGGCTCTTGAGGGGAGGCATTTTCCATTTAAAAATCGTTTAACTTGCGGTATGAAACACTGGTGGAACCAGTTTTTGAAAATTTCCGATGTCATCCATGCCGTCTCAGAATGATCGTAATCTACAGGAAGCACAAAATTTTGAAAACATTTTGGCTTTCTTGCTTTACCAATAACTAGCGGTTTAAGTTTGTGACTTCCAGAAGCCTGTCGGGAGCTGTTTTTTCTGGTAAAAGCTTCCAATACAGTGCGGACTCATCGGCATTACAGAGTTGATCCAAAGTGATGCCTAGTCCTTGAATTCTGTTCTTCAATTGAATTTTAAAAGGATTAACGAGTTCAGGTTGGGACGAAAGTTTTTCTCCCGATATCTTTAGAAATCTAATGCCAAAACGACGCTTAAATCTCTACAACCACCCCTACTAGCAGTAAAGTCTTTATTCGTTTCCTTTGTTTGAGAGTGTATTAATTTTGCTTTTTTTTAATCATTTGGCCACTAACAGTCATATTTTTGTTTCGCTGCTTCAGAAACCATTTGTATAAGATTTTTTCATTCGTGGTAATCCAGAACCTTTCAAAGTTTTTCTCTGTCCAGAGCGGTATAAGTATCAGCCACAGTAGTTAATATCATTTGTTTCTGATTTTTAATCTTACAAATAGTAGATTTTGCCACACCATATTTTAGCGATAAATTTGTCACACACACAACCTTATTTAACTCTTGAATTACAAGCGATTTTTCTTGGAGTGTCAAACACTTTGATTTTATAGAAGACATTTTTAATACACAAACCTTCTCTTGCATATGATTGAATCAATTGGAAAATGAATGTGTCTGCGTGTTGTGTCTGGAGTATTGTGAAACTTCCGAGAAAAGACATAAACAAAAAAAACCTCGCAGTTCACGTTACCGAGTGCGTCCCTGTTCACGTTAACGGAGGTCAGTTCAAAAAAGTGGTTGTTCATGTTAGCCGGAGTTTCAAGTTATCCGATGTTCACAATATCGAGAGTTTACTGTATTACTATTATGTATTTTACGAGATTTTTTTAATAGTATATTAAAGAACTAGTTTCAGAAGACTCATTTTATAAGACGAGTACGAGTCGCTAAAATGCCTTCTGAAACGAATTCTTTATACTATTTTTTCTATTTTGGGCTTTTCAGATTGATTTTAAAATAAAATTTCGCGAGTTTTTAAATTTAGGAATTTTGAAGTCTAATTGAAGGGAGCTTTTATGCACCAGCGGCAGAGGTTTGCGGCGCGCCGCCGAAAAACAGGCGGGTGGGAAAATTTTGACGCGTTCGCGGTGAGCGTCCCGCCAGTTTTTTATATCCGCTGTGGAAGGGAACGTTAGTGCTGCCAACGTTCATCATTTATTATTTGCTACAACGTAGCCACTGCTGTGAGCAAGCGTGTTGTTGGCAGCACTGACAGCGGCAGCGGCCCGCGCAGCGTTGCATAAAAGCTCCCATAAGACCCAATGCACCTTCACACCGCCAAAAAATAGCGGTGCGTAGATCAGCTGCTTCGAACTGCGGGCCGCTACAATATTGCAGCCCGCCCCGCTGTGCATAAAAAGACCCATAAGAGCCTATGTACCTATAGAAAGTGGCGGCTGCCGCTGCGCGGTGACCGCTCGTGCCCTAAGGTGGCAATATTTTCATTAAACTTTGGTTTAAATGCTACTTTAAGTTTAATTACTACATTTATCATATGTTTCATTAAAAAAAATGGGTGGAAATAAAAATAAGTAGATAAATAAATCTACTGAACATTAATTATGATTTAAATTAATGCACACCGAACGTAATGACAGCTTGAACGTTATCAGTGTTACCACCGTTCGGAATAAAAATTGTTCTATTTCTATAAAAGAACTCATTTGGGTGCTTTTATAGCTCTGTAAGCGACCCAAAATAGAAAAAATCATTTTTGAATTCATATTTTTCGATGTCTCTGTAGGGAATTACTTTTGGATTCATTTAATGTTCTTCTACAATAAGCCTGTCCAAAGACAATGCCAGAATAAAAAAAAAGATAAGAATATCCAAAATTTAGATTATGTGGTTTATACAGAATTGTAAATTCAAAAAGCATCAAATGTAATCAAATTAGTAGCAATTCGAATTAGTCAATTATAATTCAAAATGTATCAATATTAATTTAGGTTTGTCAACTGTAATGTAATTCCAATTAAAGTAAATTGTAATCCATACAGTTTTTTTAAGTGGTTAATGTAACAAGACGTGTATATTAATATAAACATTTCAATCGCGAAGAGATTTTTGTGTTTCTTATCTATTTGCAAACCGCTTCTGTTTTTAACTACATTGCTGCTCTGTAACCACATGTCTTCTACTAGATGGATTGCATCATACTCATGCCTCAAAAAAATGGTTGACATGTTCACTTACTGTGATCGATGGTGATTCGAGACTTTTCAACTGTCAGTAATTTATCAATTTCCAATAACAACTGAAACAGCAGCTTTTATGTAACCACTATGTAAAAGATGTGAAAATCAAAATTACATTCCTTGCAGGTGATATCTGGGACAGGTGCAAACTCAATTAGAATTCTATATTACAATGTGAATTATATAGACTCTTTCAATTACAATTAGCGCTTTTTAAATTACGTTGTCTAATGTGCATTACAGTTACGGTTTTCTGAATACAATTGATTAACCTGATTTACATTTGAAGCTTTCTAAATTCATTTGACTTCGTTGCACATTTTTGGATCAAAACAAAAATTTTAAAAACTCAGAATAAGGCGGCTTTTAACTGTCTGTCGTATAAAAGTTAGTCACAATACTAAGAAAAATAAATGTGAATTTTTTTATCATTTTAAAGTATCTACATCTTATAAAAGTCATTTAACACTTGTGTTTTTTTAAATACCTACTTCAATAATAATAATTGAAGTTTTAAAATTATAATGATAAAAGTACTACAAAACATACTTAATCATTGTACAATTTTTTACTTCCGTCTTATTCATATAGTAAGAGTTGTTTCGAAGCAAAAAAAGTTTCTATAACCTTAAGTTGAACAATATTTTCGTATTTTTAAAAGTTTTGTTTAGGTCCTCTTGGTGGAGGTAAACAACCAAATAGTTGCAATTGCCGACGTTTCGCCCCCTACGCATTTGTAATTATGTATTTGAGTTTTTGTTTTTACAGGTCTCCTCATGAAATAGTACCACCTCGCTTCTACAGTTCTTCTCACATTTTAAAAAACCTTTATTTTTTCATTCCTGAAGTCTTTCAAGATGTGAGAAGACGTGTAGAACCTCGGTTATACAATTTATGGAAGTTGATGGAAAACATTTTTGAAATAACTTAGATACTAATTTTGCTATTTAAAATTTTGGGGATGGTGTTGACGTTTCAAGGTCAAATTTGGCATTAACAGATTTTCCCTTTAAAACAAAAATTACACTGTTTTTGGATTTTGCTCAAAACAAAGTAGAAAAGGAAAAAAATACGGATTCGATCCCGATTGTCGCATTTGTTTTTATTAATGAAATTATTATCGACGTTATAAATACAATTTTTACAAAATGAATTTAATCTTTTTTCAAAATGTATCATAATTGTATTATAATGAAATAAAGTTAATTAAAAAAATACTACAATCGGAATCGAACCCTAGTTAAATGCGCAAAATATTACTAGACAACAAATTAACCAATTCGTCTACGAAGGCCGTTTAATAAATAAAAATTCTTTCGGTTAATAAATAAAGTATTACAAAATTAACCTATTTTACTGATTTTTTTTAAAGTAAAATACGCTTTGAGTACTAATTATTATCACACCAATTTGTTTTATTTACACATTCAACATTATATATTTTACATAGTAAATGCATATGTCAACTTTTCCATGGAACAGACGGTATATCGTGAATGTATACTCTTGTTTTAAACAATTTTTTGTCCGATAAAGAAATAATGGTATTGGGTGATCACGTGATCATCTTTACTTAACTATATCTTCAATAATAGCTTCAATGGGTACACGGAAAATGGCCGATTTGACACAATCAATTATTGAATCGTCGTATTTAGGTTTTTTTTTTAATCGTACCAAGATGTTGAGTATATAATCCGGATAGCCAAATCTCACTTAAGAGTCGTGTAATAAAAATTTTACTAGAATATTTTCATATATAATATCACGAGTAATTTTTAAACGATGTCACGACATAAATTGGTAACAAATTTGAGTAAATCATTTAAAAAATTTTATCGCGATTGGTATTTCATGAGTAAAATAAGTAATAAAACTCAGTTTTTAGATGAAGCGTTACAAACAGTAGCAGTTGCTAACGAAATAATAAAACGTCAAAATTTTTTAATTTATTAAAACTCACAGCGAAAATCTCACTGTTCTTGTTGGTTCAGAAATAGTCAAAAATATTTCTAATACACATTTTTTTAAATTATTGTTACTATTTCATATGCCGTGTGTTCCACGGAAAAATTGACATAGGCGTTTTCTATGTTAAATTGAAAATTAATGTAGGTATATTATGCACAATTTGTGCACCATATAGCAACATATTTTATTAGATAGATAAATAAGAACAAATTTATGTGGTAAAGTGTTTTTAATAAAAAAGAAATTTATAATTTACGTCATAACTCCAGGTTCGATTCCGATTGCCATAACTTTTTTTTTATTTATAAAATTTTTATCAATGTTAATAAAAAAAAATGCTGCAATCGAAATCGAATTCCGGTTTATGAACGCAAAATATTACTAGGCGACAAATTAGCGAATTCGTCTACAAAGGCCGATTATATAATGAAAATTCATTCGGTTCATAAATAAAAATTTATAAAAATAACCTAAAAAATAACTTGTTTTACTGATTTCTTAGTAAATTACATTTGAATTCTCATTATTATCTAATTAATTTGTTCTATTTTATCTATTCAACATGATTGTTATATTGTGTTCCAATTGTGTCAGAAAAAAGATAAACGTTAATGGTTAATTTAACATAGTAATTGCCTATGTCAACTTTTCCGTGGGACACACGGTATAGTGGCTTCTCTAGCCGTTACTTGTTTATTATGTCAAAATAGATTTTGGACGTTCCAAATATAAAAAAAAATACAGAGTGTTTTATTTAGAAATCAAAAGTAAAACCGGAAACGCCTTAATTTCTGAAGTATTCTGGAAAATTTGTAGTTTTGTTTAGTATAAATCTTCTAATTAAAACAATACAAAAATTACAGATTGTTTACTTTCTCTTGTCAATCTGTATAGAACATAGATTATAAACTAAACTTTCTGATTTCAAATGATACACCATGTATATTATTGCATTTTTGAATTCCTTTATCAATTAAATTAATAAATATTTGTGTTGCCCAAAAGGTATGGTTTCCCAATAATTTAACGATTGTTGAAAAAATGAACTGCTGCGACGTTCCGAAAAAATGCGAATATAATATACTATTTAAGTTATTTTTGTTCTTCCACCAAGAAATGGTTCTAGACGTCTAGACCAAATTCAAAACAGAAAAAGTAAAACATTTTATTCAAATACAGTAAAATCTCGATAATTCGGACCATTAAAAATTTTTGCCATCCGGATTTACAAAACATCCGGACTACTGCATCACATCGATTTTCTTTAAAAAATACACACAAATACACGAAAAAATATGTACATATTTATTTATAAAAACATCAACACAAATAAACGAAAAGTACATACTATTTATTGAAGGATATTTAAACTCTTGGAAAATATTGCGTAAGTTTCGGCTGCAGTTTGCGGCTATTTCGGAACTTGAAAAATATGTTTTCTTTGACACGTTTTAACGCTGAAACGTCTATGAATGGTAAATTATTTTGCTCTGCCCATTCTATACATGTGTCTATTGCACGCATTGCGTTTTGATCAGGAACAGTCTTTTCTGCTTCTACTTCGTCGATACTTTCTGCTTCTTCATTAATCTCGTTATCATCCGTCAGGTCTAGTTCTTTTGCTAAATCATTATCTCCATGAACCCAAGCGTTTAGTTCACTTTGAGAAAATGTAGCGTTTGAAAGTTCATTAAGCATTTCACCTACTGCTGCAATGTCTGAAGGTCCTCGAGATCTTTCGTTCCTTAGCTGAGAAAGAGGAATGTTGTCATCATCTGAATCGAACTCATCAGTTTGTAAAGGGAAAAGTTTTCGCCAACATTTTTCAAGAGTTGTTGCTTTCAATTGTTCCCAAGAATTATGCAGTAAACAAACTGCATCTTTTAGGGTAAAGGTCTTTAAAACTTCAAGAATGGATTTGTCTTCATTTGCTAAAATATGAGCTAGTAGACTTTTCTTGTAGTGTACTTTAGTTAATTCTATTGCGCTTTGATCCATAGGCTGGATAAGAGCAGTTGTATTAGGAGGTAAGAACATAACTGAAAACTGTCCGTCTTCGCTGATAAGTTCATCTTCTGAGGCATGGGCTCTGCAGTTGTCGATCAAAAGCAGACCCTTTTCAGGCAGATTTTGACTCTTTAGAAAAACTCTAGCTTGTTTAACAAAGGAATTATGAAACCATTGCTTGAAAACATACGATGTCATCCAAGCATTCCGTGTAGATTCGTACTCAACTGGTAATTGTTGATTTTAAAGGCACGAGGGTTTCTTGCCTTTCCAATAATTAACAGCTTCATTCTATGTGTACCATCTGAGTTCGCACAGGTTAAAAATGTCACTCGTTCTTTTATTGTTTTACGACCAGGAGCACTTTTTTCTTCGGAGTAGACCAAAGTTTTGTCTGGCAGAATTTTCCAGTATAAAGCACTTTCATCGGCATTGTAAATTTGAGATTTTGATAAATCTAATGCTTTTATTTTTCTGGTAAAGTCTGAAATAAACGGTTTAACTGCGCTCTCGTTGTTGGATAACTTCTCCCCACAAATCTTCACTAAACGAATGCCGTGTCTACTTTTAAAATTCGTTATCCATCCTCGGCTTGCTACAAATCCGTTATTATTGTAACATATTTGATGGAGCTGTTGTGCTTTTGAAGCCAAAAGCGCATCCGAAACTGGAACATGTCTACTTCTTTGAGTAAGGAACCATGAATACAGTTTTTTTTCCATTTTCGGATATTCTGCCTTTCTCAATGTTTTTCGTTTTTGGTTCGGCATAGCAATTGTTAACGAATCTGTGAATTCTGCCATTAACAACTGAAGGCATATATGCGAAAATTTACTTACTTCAGAATGTTGCTCTGATTCTTTTTAATATCAGAAATTGTAGATGTACCAACACCATATTTGAGAGCCAAATGTTTACCACTAATTCCTTGCTTCAAACTCTCAATAACATCTCTTTTTGAATCAATGTTAGTGTTTTGTGGCATCGTTTCCCGGGCATGACGACTGCACCCATTCATTTACTAATTGGTACTGAAGAGTTTTTTGCAATTCGAGCACTGCTTTGACTTGTCTGAACAAGCAACAACAAGAAATCCGGACTATCAATGCAACCGATCCGGACTATAACGTACACAATGTTGACGGAATAGCCGTCCGAATTACTGAATCATCCGGATTACCGACGATTCGGATTATCGAAATTTTACTGTACTTGTAATACATAATAGGTATAGGGAATTTAATAAAAAATTGATAGGAAATTAAAAAGGGAATCGAAGACTGTAAAAATAATTGAGTTATGGTCGTCTCAAATTTTTGAAATTTCGTTCTAAAATGCATATTTGCATTTTTTTTCGAACGGTGTAGCACTTAATTTTTCCAAAAATCGCTAAATTATTCGGAAACCGTACATGTTGAACTACACATATTATTTCTAAACTGTATCTCAATTAATAAGGGGTATCGTACGTCAAGAGGTCTTTTTAGGAAACACAATTTTCTTCAAACTCAAAGGCTTCCTGTATCATTATACAATATATATTTATTCAACATCTTATACGACGAATTAGAGTTAGTACGTTTAATAAGGAAGTAACATTTTTTTAATCAAAATTTTGTTGCAGTGCACTTTATATGCGCTCTTAGACGTTTATTAGTCTCTGGGAATCTTTGGTGATCAGCTGAGTTTATTAGCAATATTTTCAGTATTTCTTAAAACTTTCGAATTTCTTCTATCCTGAATTTTATTATACATATGTTGTCTATTCGAATTAGGGACAGGACAATTGTATAAGCATAGAAAAGGAAAAGTTTGTATTTTCTGCGAATATGTATTTTCTTCTTTAAATTTATGTCCAAGTGATTTAATTGCGGCTGCAATTTTTCTGACCGAAGTCATTTAAAAGTAATAAACTTCAAGTAACTCATAGGTTTACTAATAAAATGCAAAACTTAATGTTGTAATTAAACGAGAAAAGAAAATCGAATCTAGTAAAATTTATGTCATTCCATGGTGTTACTAATTAGAAAATTTTTATATTGTGGAAATGAAATTTTTCTGTGTAGTAAATATAATCACTGTAGTTAGTCTTTACCTGAGGCGGCGTACGTTTCCTTGGTCTAGCTCGCCTATGTGTTCGCAAGCAATGCATATAAAAAACGGTGTGATCGACCGTTCTGGCCAGCGCACACGGTAAACTTGTTTGATGCCCTAGAACTTCACCGCTCATCATTCTTGCCCATGGAGAAGGTTATTGGCTTATTTCTCAAACTTTCAACTTTGCATCACAGTTGTAGCATTAGAAGCTGTATATATAACAACACTGTTGAATTTCGATGTAATAATCGTATTTACAGATTCTACTCTAAAATAGGAGAAATGAAACGATTTTGCAAATTTTATTTTCATTACATTATCATTATAATAGCCAAACATCATAGATTAGAAAATTCGCTCATAGTAAAATAAGTGCATACAGCACTTTCATCACATGTTCGTTAAACAATAGACTATTCCGTGGTAATTTTCATTAACATTAATCAATTATTTTGTCAACGACAAATACATTCTGTCGTTTATTTTTAGAGTTGCGTTTCTATAATATTAAATTCAATTGAAATCGATGAACACACAAATTCGATATTGATTTAGTTCGTCAGTGCATAGTGTTTATTTTATAACATTTTTGTTTACTATCAGTGTTTTCTAACAATGCTATAAACTGGTTTTATAGAACCTGTTTGAATTTAGAAACTGGAGGGAAAAAATAAAATTGATCTTGTTGGTCACTATTAAATAAAACTAAATATAGGTGACGGGTTCGTACAGTTTTACCAAGATTTTTTTTAATCGGGGCTTTCGTTGTCAACACTAGACTTATACTCGAATAGGATTAATATTAGATTGGTATTGGAAGAAGAAATAGTTTGCTAATGCTTTTATCATTTTCGATTATTACAGTAAAATCTTTTAAGAAGCTTACGACTACATAACATTTAGTAACATATACTCCCTTTTATAAAAGTTTTATGGCAAAGGAAATCAGTTACTTCTAAGATGAATATCTATAACAGGTCGTGAAAATTAAATTTATCATTTATATTGATAACATCAGCATGGAGAAAATATATAAATTAATATTAATTATTTCAATTATCTAAAATCAGTACATCAGTTTTTCCCCGCCCTCATCAAGTGATTTTTTTTTTCTGTAATTCAAAAATATTCCACTTACTACTTTTTTTGATAAAAATTTAATGCTCTATTTTTACATCACTGTTTGTTGATCTAATTTTGAGTGCAAATAGAATCTACTTTTTTTGTCACTCAAAAACTACTTTTTTGCAAAATAGTGCGATAATATAGTTCATTGTGGCACTTCATTTAAGGCTGTTTGATAGCAATACTAATAAGTATAATTCGAGAAGCGATTTTTCGGCTAAATAACCACCTACAATAAAAATAAACTGGTCTACTTACTACCTGGGAAACTAAAGTCTATTGGTCTTTTTATATCGAATTAAGTCGTAAAAGGGGAGTATCGTTAAATTAACTATATAACATTGTTGACTCAATCTAAAGAGCAATATACTCCAAGCAAAGTAGGTAATCATATTTGCCAATTTTTCAATTTCTTTTTCGTATGCTTTGACAAGCTTCGATTCCTTCGTCGCACGCTTTTCCCAAGCTCGAGAGGAGAACGTTGCACTTTCACAGTTTTTTTTAACAGATGATAAATGCCTATGAGCTACTGTGCCTAAAATATTTTTCAACTCAGGAAGGACTGATCATAGTTTTTTTGATGTCGTTCCTATTGAGCAATAAATTCAACCCTTTCTTCTTTAAAAATTCATTGAATTTGGTCTCTTTTTTTCATTCATTAATGCTAAGTAGCTACGTAAGAAGATCATTTGTCAAAATGGGATTCTCTCTTTTGGAGTATGATTGTGTCTTTAATTGATAGAGAGGACGAGTGTTGCAAATAGAGATGACCCCGTTCTTTTTGATGAAAAAGTGTTAGGGCATAGAGTTTCACAATCTCTGACATGGGACCAGAAGAGATGGGTCCAATCAAGAATTCGAATGTACCGTTAATAATTTCGTTATGATGGAGGTCTCGTCATAGTCATACCACTCGTTGTAGACAAATAGGGAAAGTTAAAAGAGATTTCTGTTTTCAGAGGAAGCTCCCAGTCGCACTCACATCCGCCTTCTCTTATCAAATTTAATGATTACCAATAGAATGTTTTCTTCCCCCTGTCTGTTTTTAGATGTATGAAAAATTTTGTCCCTCTTTTAGGAGATGAGGAAAATGTACAGAAAACCACTTATTAGTTTTCCATTTTAATAGCAACGTTTCTGTACTCAAATCATTCCCAAAACGTTGCTATTAAAATGGAAAACTAATAAGTAGTTTTGTGTACATTTTGCTCATCTCCTAAAAGAAGGTCAAAAGTTTTTCAATAATTTAATGATTAGTAGTTTGTGTTTGATTGTACCAAGATTCAGTATCTTTGTCAGGCAACTTCACTTTTAGAACTGGACTGTATTGGATCAATTCTTGGAGCCATTTTTATTGTAATTTAATTTGGAAGGATTTCTTTGATCAAATAAGAAATTACCGAGATACAATAATCACCTGCACAATATTAGTTTAATATTTTCAACAATATTAATTACACAAAACAAAGTTATGAACTTTTATTAGAACTTTTTGTCTATAACACAATTTGCTGTTTGGCGGCGCAAAATAAATTTTCTTTGCCAGTCTGATACAAACAAACAAACAAGGACAGTTTGTTAATTTATTGTCATTAGAAATTCAAAAATTAGCTATCATTTCAAATATTTCTACTTCACTCTTAAAAAGACATACGTTTGTGGTAATCAACATATTTATCGTAATCAGTGACTATGCATTTATCTGATTAATCAAATGTTTTCGAAATATTGATGAGTAAGCGGAATTTTTGATACATTTCTCGTGTACGAATTGAAATTTGTATAGAAAATGTTGTACCATTGATTATACCGTTGAAGTGGAGTGGAGTACCCTCTAAATACATCAATTTTGCAGGCTTTTAAAGAAGTTTCATTATATTTGGTAAAAATTCTAGTGAAGGGATTTTGCTGAATAGTCTTGCATGGGTGGTTTTGCTTTTTTACAGCAGAGTTTTTCTTTAATGTAAATAGAACTTGTTTCTTTTATATAAGTTTCTTCATGAAAATGAACTGTACGTCTTTATTTTTTATATCGCAACTAAATTTTTATTTTGAATGCAAATAGTGGAACCTTCTTTTGTACAATTCAAAAACTATTCCTTTTATTACTTCCTTCAATTTGATGTTGTTAAGAAGCTATGAATGAATTAAAAAAAAAACATCAAAGTTTCTGTAACAATTTTGTATGTGAAACTTTGCAGAGATTTGAAGATTCAGAATTTGAAGTGTTTTGACACTCGTGCTCCATCTCTGTTTTTGACATTCTCTTTAATACAAACTGAACTGTGCCTTTTGTCGTGAAAACGCTGTGAGTAAACAGATAGTTTCCGAATTTAAATCTGTACGTCTCCATTTTTTATATCGTAACTAAACTTTTATTTTGAATGCAAATACTGGAACCGGCTTCTGAATAATTCAAAACTATTTTTTTTACTTTCTTCAATTTGTTAAGGAGCTCTGAATGTATTTAAAAAACGCCAAAGTTTCTGTAACATTTTTTTATGAAAAATTTATTATTGTAGTAGTAGAGAGATTCGAAGATTCTTCTTGTGCATCTCTGTATTTTACATTACTGTTAATTTTTTTACTTTGAAGGCAAATACTAGAATCTGCTCGATTTGTTTAATTCAACAATTATTCGTTTTATTATTTTCTTGATGTAGCTAATGAACTCCAAATGAATTTTAAAAAACATCAAAGCACAAACAGTATGAGTGAAATTAACTGAGAAGAATCCATAACGGATGAGTGCATTTATCTATATTATATTAAACGTGTAGACATGGAGAAAATCAAGTAATATAAAGGTGCGCTTGGTTGCCATGACAATGGGGAACGCCAAGGTAGGTATATACAGGTGAACACAAAAACCTTTTGTATTAAAACCGTTTATAGACAGAAATACGTGTATCTAAGTTAATTTAATTCAACGGGATTACCAGGGTGAACTTTAATTAGGTAATTAGACTTCTCGAAGAAAACGTTTAATAACATCCTTATTTAATGGAACGTTTAGAACAGCTGATCCAATTAAGATTTGACATCTTAATCGGTAGCTAACGAGGTGCACGTTGCACTGCAGATCTGACAGAGATCGGGGTATGTCCTTCTTAAGAAGTCGTTTGTTATAACACGCCATTCTTTGTAGTGTCCTTGTTTTCACGGATAATTGAATTATTCAAACTGCAAAACTCTTTTTAGTTGAATTCTTTAGTCTTGTCTTTTTCTTTTGTTTATCTCCTTTCGAAGTGTAATTAATCACTTTCCCTTTTTAGAAGTTGTGGTTTCCCGTTAAGTAAATGTCTGCATTTTTCCGAACAGATTTTTATAGATTTCATTAACCGCGATTCACAAATCTCTTCCTCAATTTTTTATGATTCTATTTATTCTCCATATAAATAAATGAATCATTTCTATTTATGATTTCATCAATTACAGTTTAATTAACGTTCAATGAATGAACCATTATTTATTACTGAAAAGATCGATCTTATTTAAGGATAATGGTTCAAGGTTTGGGTTAGGTTCTATTTAAAATTGTTAAACTGTATTTTGATTAAAGGTATTTTATTACCGTAAGCGTTCTTTTTTTAATTTTGTTAATTTTTAGTTTTTTCGCTACGCTACGCTTACTGTTAATTTTTGTGGGCTACCAGCACTGCGTTGTTCCGCATATTGCTTTTGTTCTTCTTGTTTGAGGTTTTCGTTTAATTTACGTGTTGACAATAAGCTCCAACAACAAGACAACCGTGTACACTATGAAAATTTTATTTTTATCTAATATGTATTCTAGGTAAAACTGAACTAAATTAGAAAATGACGTTTTTGTAATTTTGATGGTAGAAACTTGACATTACAAAAAAGTGCACCTACAGTTTTTTTTAAAATTATACTATCATTTAATATTGATCTTTAGTGGTAACATTACTTATACACATTAGACTTAGTAAGTCCCGCCAAAAATAGTGTCTGATCCCAAATCCCTGTAGGTCTATGAAAATTCCCTCCAGGCATGAATATATGTAAGCATGTACAGTTAATGACTACAGCGTGCACCGTGGTATAAGTCCCCTTGCTAAATAAAAATATATTGATTTATATGGTGAATAGATAGTATCTTCAACAGTTCTTTTATTTTGTGCAACATCGATTTGTGTAATTTCGAATTTGTTGCTTAAATCATTGTAAGTTAGAAATCGCTATCAAAATTTTCATATTAGTATTTATTTCGTTTGTGGTTTTAAAGATATTTCTATACCTAGCTGCAGTTTCTTTAACTCGAATGTGCAATTTTTAATCATTGAATTCGATTTGATAAAAACATTACAACGAAAGTAGTTTTATAAGCTCCAGATTATATTAATCAATTAACTGTTCTTCCATTTTTTAATTAATTTGTTAGAACTTTGTCGATACTGATCATTAGAATTTGTAGTTGAATGCATATTTCTACTTTAATTTTACTGTAAATTTTATCGCGATACTTTTGAACTGGAATGTACGGTGGAAAAGCAGAAAATAGAAGACGTCGAGTTGCCGTTGGAAATACAGCCTCCCGAGCTCTCGAGCGGTGAACGAATACGGTAACTGGTTTGAGGGCTTTGCTCCACTTACATTTTCATTGTAGAATCCTAGCTTATATTTTACGTAATTATTTAGAAAGCATTTGTAGGGTTACTGCTATAAAATATGTGCGAGAAAATAACTGTAACCCTCAATAATTTTGAATTAAAAAAAATTAATCTATCGTTAAAAAAATATTAATCATGATATTTTTATGACTTAACTTTCAATTAATATTAACGTTAAAAAAAAGATTACGGTATTATTATTTTATTTTATGTTACTATACGAACTGTTTGTTAACGGTAACCTTTCTGATAAGGAAGTTATTCAATAATGAAGTATACGGTCTACTTGCATAAAAGCTTTTATCATATATTTTTTTTTAAATATTTGTTTAGTTTATTGTTTATCGCGTATTTAATAAATTTTCGTCATTCATCAATTCCTGTACATTTGTTTACGAACTATACAGTATGGATACGATTTAAATGTACATCAAGGATGTCTTTGAAACAGTCAGAGTTACAGAGCTGGTTATATAAAAAAAAAAAAACTAGAAACCTCTTCTTACTCCCCGAAATCATCATTGACTTAATTTATTACGAAAACACATTCTGTGCATTTTCCACTACAAATTGAACAATATAATTCTGCCTGTTTTTATTTGATATTAATCAATTTCTGTAGTATGTAACAACATAAAATCATGTTCTATTTGTTATTCAGAATATGTACTTCGAAAATAAGTAAAATTAGGGAAGAATTACAGTCAAACATTGACATATTATATTTTATGTTTAAAATGTACATTTTACAAATAAAATGGGGAGTTATGCGACGGTTTTACAACCGAAAATTTTAACACCATTTGTTTTAATTTTTACAACGAATTAGCGAATTTTTTTTGGTCTGAAAGCCGGCCTTCGCACATAGACGTTTTTTATAATACTAGTGGTTTGATTAGATTTCGGCATAATCTGAATACCTAAAAAAGAAGAATATTTTCAAAAACATTACTTATTCAAATTTTTTAAAATTATATAATTACGAACAACAATTTTTGAAGGGATGTTTAATTACAACGTAATTACAGAGTTGCGCTGATCTCACGTAGCCTTTATTTTAACCATATCGAAGAATCATAATTACACAAAAGTTATGAGAGAAAAGTTGGTGGCAATTTTATTATCTCGAACTTTTTTTTCTAAAACATAATTTTCTTTTTCGAGCATAGTTTTATGTGAACTCCATACGTATACGTATACTGTTCACAAAAAATCAAGCTCACAACTGTCTTCAACAGCAGACAGAAGCTCTTGTATCGGTTTTGGTGCACTTTCAATACGCTCTTACCCGTTTATTTTATTTTTCGAAGAAAATGTTTTGTGTCATTGCACACTTTCTATCCGCTTTTACATTTTTGTTAGTATCAGGACGATGATATGGAGTTTCGCGCGAAACGCTTGTTTTCTACTCCAATATTAAAATTATCTTGAATTTAACAAATTATGTTCAAGAAGATGCAAATTACAGCATTCTTCATTTTAAAACACTAGAAATAATATTGTGATATACAGGGTGAGTTATTTAAAGTGTTACAAAGCAATATCTTGAAAACAGAAAATATATTTTTATGAAACTTGGTAGGGGTAATAGGGAGATGGGGGACATATTTAACTATATTTTTTAAATTTCACCCATCTTTAATTTTGAGGGAGAGGGGGTAACTTTGGAATTTCAAATAGGATTATGTATTTTTCTTTCTTGAATTTGAATATACGTAAAAAACTATCTACGTGTACAAAAAATGTCTTGAATTGTTCCTCTGGTTATGGAATTATGATGCACATTAAAATTCGCTTCCATATTTTAATTAACAAAGTGACAAATAATCATCAAAATTCTCAAATGACGTCAGTAAACATTACCATTTCCATAAAAACGTAATATTAATTCCGACATTAAGTCGGCGTAATTATTAGATAAAATATGGTTAAATATGTCCCCCCATGTCCCTATTACCCCTACCAAATTTCATGAAAATATATAAACCGTCTTGAAGATATTGCTTTGTAACACTTTAAAAAACTAACCCCGTATATACATTGTTGAATTCGAATTATCAATATTGTAAATAAATGTTGACAAATAGTAATCGCCTCACACTATTAATATTTACTAAAATATTGTTAGTTTTAACTAACAGAAAAACACCAAAAACTGCACCAAAAACTTTATTCGGACACGTGTTTCAGTAGCTAAGCTATCATCATCAGCGATAGTTTTGCACAGGTAGTGAAAAAAACTTGTGCACTACCTATTATTTTAATTTAATTATCGAGCAAGTGGTAAAAATGGGTTACAGAACGATTACTAAAAGGCAGGCTCTATCCACAGTGTAAAGTGATTTATTTATTCGAATGGATACATTTTAATACTGTATTGTGATGTAAGTGTTATGTATGGTGCTCTAGAAGATCAGTATACAGTGTGTCCAAAATTCGATGCTCACCATTGGTATTTTGGAAACGGTAAGAGTTACAGGGTCGGTTAAATGGAACAATATGGAGGTATTTATCTTACCTCTTCAGACCTTCTCTTGTTTTTCCAAAGAAATGCGTTGCCTACTAGATATTGCAAAAAGTGAAAATCGGCATTTTCTTTAAACTTGCGTAGAATCCACACTATTTATCCTATCAAAAATATGTAAATATAAAAGTTGTAGACATTTAGATATTGAATAATATGCGTCATTAAAATATTTTTTGCTTGCATCAGTAGCGAAATATGACCCAAAGTTGCATTTTTTTAAATGGAAATGATAATTTATTTTTATACAGTTGAATTACTTGATTTTTTTCCTTTTCAACGATATAAGGTTCGAGCTATTTATCTTGTGTACTTTAGAAGATATAAAGAAAAATCATTTTTGAGGCAGATTTATAATGTTACCAAGTTGTAAGCAATAATAACAAAAACATAACGGGTGGATAACATCGTAAAACGAATGAGTTTTCCTATAAAAGATTCTCAATAGTGCGGCCATTGACTTCTAAACATTTTGTATAGCGTTTTTCAATATTTATTCGGCAATTCATTAATTGACGGACGCTAACTGAATTAAAGGCCTGCATGACGCTCTGCTGCAAATCATTAACGTTCTCATAATTGACAACGTATACTAAATTTTTTATGTGTCCCCACAGGAAAAATCTAGTATGGACAAATCTGGTGATCGCGCAGGCCAACGTATGGGACCGTTTGTTCCAATCCAACGGTTTCCAAATCTTGCTGATAAATATTCAGTGACGATCCTGGAATTATGGGCCGGGGCGCCGTCTTGCTGAAACAAAATACTTCTTTCTTCTTGAATAGGTAGCTCGTCCAATGCATCTTCGACTTCGGCTTGCAGCAGTTGAAGATATCTAGTCGAATTAAGCGTTTGATTATAAATAAATGGACCTATCAAACGATTTCCCAAAATACCGCACCACACGTTAAATCCGAATCGTTCTTGGAAACGCGATTCTCGAACTATTTTCGGATTTTCATTATTCCAATAATGATAATTATGCCGATTGTAAATGCCGTTGTTTGTGAATCTACTTTCATCGCTCCAAAGAATTTTTTTTAGAAAAAGAATTATCGTTTGTAACTTCATCCAGGTACCATCTACAAAATGTAACTCTTCGAGCATAATCATTCTCTTTGATATGATGGCATATCATTGGCTTATAAGGATGAAATTTCTTCTTTTTAAAACATAATGTACTGAACTTCTTGCCATACCACTGTCATTCGAAATTTTTCTTACTGAAACGGAAGGCTCAACATTAACAGCGGCTAGAACAGCTATTTCAGCATCCTCATTGTCTTTTGATAGGTTGTAGGACGAATGGCGGTGAAGGATCCACCTTGTCGAAGATTTTGCTCGAGTCGGGAAAACAAAGTTCTGTGAGGTTGCCTTCTTTCGGGGTATAAGTTGTGATATTCATTTGCTGCCGCAGTTGAATTACGATGGCATCTTATGTAGACAACAAACATGTCCGTTTTTCATGGTTTGAAAACTGCATCATCAATTTTGAATATGAATAGCTTACTACAACAACTACAAGTTCTGACACGATACTACTGTAACAATATTATTGACAGATTTGATGTGCAGTTGTTTGTTTCTTAAAAATTTGCAATCATGGATAGTGTGATGTGCTTTAAAATACATCTACAGATCTCAAAAACGATTTTTCTTTATATCTTCTAAAGTACACAAGATAAATAGCTCGAACCTTATATCGTTGAAAAGGAAAAAAATCAAGTAATTCAACTGTATAAAAATAAATTATCATTTCCATTTAAAAAAATGCAACTTTGGGTCATATTTCGCTACTGATGCAAGCAAAAAATATTTTAATGACGCATATTATTCAATATCTAAATGTCTACAACTTTTATATTTACATATTTTTGATAGGATAAATAGTGTGGATTCTACGCAAGTTTAAAGAAAATGCCGATTTTCACTTTTTTGCAATATCTAGTAGGCAACGCATTTCTTTGGAAAAACAAGAGAAGGTCTGAAGAGGTAAGATAAATACCTCCATATTGTTCCATTTAACCGACCCTGTAACTCTTACCGTTTCCAAAATACCAATGGTGAGCATCGAATTTTGGACACACTGTATACCTGTATAGTGTGGTGACGAAACCGTGTATAATTGTGGATTGGTTTGTCTTGGCAAAGCATTTGCTTCACGGTTTAGGAAAACCACTAAAACCTAAACATGTCAACCCTTACCCACCCAACATAAAATATAACAGCACAGCCATTGCATGACTACTTATAACGGAACGGTCCAAGCGCCAGTCACGACAATGACGAAAAAAAATAGTAGGTTAAAGAAATAGTGGAAAAATAGATAATCAGGTCAGAGATTACAAAATATTGCTTAACTTTAGATGTTCTTCAGATTAGCAAGCCATAATATAGCTTCGTCCGTTTAATTATGAATGTTTACAAACCCTTCATTAAACTTTGTTAATTGGTGATGATGTACGTAAATCTACCTAGCAGATTTCGGAAACTGTTTTCGCTTGACAAATGTAGATTTGTTGTAGATTTCGCAAGTTAATTGATAATTCTTGTAAGTATATACTTTGCTTCATCAAAATGAATATTTTACATATTGACAACATGTCCTTACTTTTACTCTCACGTTCAATAATATGGACAATATATTACACGTTGATTGTCTACGGGTCGCTTTGGAGCAAGCAAAGTGTAAATGGGTAAGATTATAAAATTATTAACGTTAAATTGGTTTCCTGGTGTAGGAAATTAAAAAATAAAATTAATTATTTTAAAGAAAGGAATATCTTCCCTACCAATTAATTGATTTATTTTTAATTAAAAAAAATTTTTTACACTTGGAAAGAAATGTAAGGTTTGTTATCTATTGAGTTTGTACACCTCAAGGTTGGCCTGATTTAAATCAAAGTAAACATGATCTAAAAACAACAGCGAATGAGACTACCATACTTGAGGTTGGTCTTGACTTGAGCAGGATAACAATAAACCGAAGTAATTCCCAAGACGGAGTTCCGTTTATAGTATGGATTTTTTGACTCAAGTTGTGATTATGGGTGCGGTCATAAGTAAGAAATTCGAGTTAAAACTTGAAATGTGCAATATAAATGGTTAAATAATAATTACTTTTACTCCATTTAGTGCTATAATTAAAAAAATCAAATAAATAATGATTTATGCCAACACTGGTACACATGTACTACATGCTTTCGCACAAGCAATTTACTATAGTGACAATTCTCTTTTCCTTCTACGACTTTGTGACAATTCCCTTTTCATTTGGCATTAACATTGAAAACCTACATGTGTATTTATGTGAAAGACTCCACTTTCAGAACTAAACTTTTCTTATGTCTCCTCTGTTTTTCATTTTACAATCAAACAATAGTTTTCAACAAACTCTTTTAAGTTGGATAAAATGGCCAAATCTAATGGCTGACACAAGTTTGTTTAGCTCTCATGGCCATCTCCTTGGTTTTGGTATAGGACAGAACAACATATTCATACGAGCCTTGTTCTCTTTATGCTTTAGTTGAATCTTATGCTTTTTTGTTCACTCTCCACCATGAATAATTAAGTTGTCTCAGTTGTACACTACCCAAGGTTGTGATCGATAACAACAGAAAACTTCGACTTCAAAAAAATCATCATCTTTTTCGAGTGCTTGCATTTGAACTTCGCAATAACTTTCGTTTGTGAGGTTGTTATACATAACTCCTTTTGTTGAAATTGGGAATTACCCCGCTGGGTACTTCTTTTAAGCCAGTTCTTAAAAATATAGAATATTCGAGAAAAATTTGGAACTAAACATTTTCTCCGAGTTTTTTCAGTTTTCTGTCCTTGGGAGGCATAATGGTTTAAACCGAATGTAATAGAAGAGCGCGTTATAGTTTTTTAAAACAAAAAATTTTGACTTGTTCATGATGAAATCTCCAATACGAAATACCATCTTAATCCCCGAGAAAATCTATAAGCAAGTGTTTTTTTTTCTGTAATGACAAGCTGCAAATACAAAACTAAAACATTAACTTTTTTCGTAAGAACTCAAAAACGAAATCTACCAGGGGGATCTCTTTGAGCGTTTTTGAAGCCTATTCCAAGATCTCATACTGTTCATACTATATAAATTTTTGTTAAAATAAACTTTTTTCAATTTAAAATTTACAGAAGTTGTTATTCATTGAATTAGATTCCACGTGATGGTATGGCAACGCAAGTAGAAACACGGTAGGAAAAAACGCCTTAAAGAAACTCATTGCATTCAAAAATAAAAGAAGGTTTTTTCTATACAGTACTTTTTCTGCTTATAACGAATAAAAATTGAATTTCAGAACAAAAATTATTCTATGACTTTTTATCTTAAAGTCGAAAAAGACAAAGCTATTAAAGATTTTTCGTCAAGGTGGCTGTTGTTTTATTAATCAAATTGTATTTGCATCATGATATGAAATAGTATTGTTTATTTTACATTTTCTGTAAACAACAAAATTTTAACTGGACACTTAACAACATTGCTCTCTTTCTTCAAGAATGTTTGAAGCATTAGGAGTTATGTATGTTGATCGATGTAGACGTACAGATAGGGGACGCTAATTGTTAAATATCTGTATTCATAAAAGTCTTCTGGTAAGGGTATCAATCTGCTGAACATTTTGAGCTCTATCTTTTTGAAAATGAATTTGCCTATCGATTACATTTTGATCACCGAAGAAGTTTAGAAGTGTGTGCACATTGATAAAATACATGCTCTATAATTCTTCAGCCGATCACACATTAGCATTAAAGCGTCTTTGTGAATTTTCTGAAAATACGATATTTCAAATACTTATTTTTTTAATTTGATAAAACTTATTATTTCATAGTAACGGAAATTCGGTTATATAATCGGTCAAACCAAAATGGTAGTTTAGCGAAGAACATTTTTTAGTTTCTTTTACATACAGTGTGACCCACTTGAAAGCGGAACACTCCCATTAAATTTATATTCCTGATTTTGACATTTTTTTTTAAATTAAATACCGTTTAAAATTATACTTTATGATACATTATTATCTCACTAATTTTTTCTCGTTTAATCAACAGAAATAAATTCATAAGAATAATGCGATTTATAATTTATCCAAATAATTGTTAATAATTAATGAAATTTACTAAATGTCCATTTAAGTGAATACCCAATCCAGTACTTAATGTACTCAGATTTTTTGAAAAAAAGTACAATTTATTTAAGAGAGATGTGATAATTTGTCCTTATTATAGTTTTAAACGCTCTACAATTTAAAAAAAATTTTATCACAATCGGACGATAAATATAAATTTTATGGGAGTGTTCCGCTTTCAAGTGGGTCACACTGTATATGGAAAAATTGATATAAAGATGCCAATTGAGGGACAATTTTAGTTTTTGTGCAATATTTTTTAAAAAAATTTTATACACATTTTTCTTATAGTTCCTTATAAAAATTAAGGGGAAATGTCAGGTTATTACCGTATCTTGGTAATTACATATGGAATCAAAAATATTTTTTTCGGTCTTTCGTCCATAATCACTGATTTTGAATCACTCAAAAGCGCCAGAAACACTCCTTTTCTTGGCCTCGGCCGACAAAAAAGTTACTAAACGTTGGCAATATCACATTATACTGATGACAATGAAATCAGTATAATGCTGAAATACGTAAATAATCCGTTGCAGTACTCTTTTACATGTTATTTCGAAAGATTTTATAGCCCTTTAAACGCAAACATTGAACAAAGAAACACGTTTTTTAATTATATGCCAAAATGACATCGTGTTGACAGCTGCCAGGTATTACCAGCTGAAAATGTTTTATCATATTTGAAAATTTAAGTTTCAACAAATTTGGTCATTTGTCGCCGCAAAAAATCGTGTGTATCACGTGGCGAGAAACAGAATGCTCGGAAAAAGTCAGTTTCTGTCGTACTATTTTTTACTCCTGTATCATAATTCATTCATAAGAATTTTACAATCTGTATTCTAATGAAATTCATTACGATACAAATTTTACTACAATACAAATTTAGAAACAATATAATTGCGACGTCACATAAATATCAAATGTAAGATACAAATTCAGAACCAATAGAAATATACCCCGTGGCTCTTATTGCACTTACCGACTGCATTGCATAATGTATGTACTATTAAACAAAAGTTTTAATGTGATCAAATTAAAAAGAACTTTCAAAACTGAAATGGGATGAAATTTCAACTTTTATCTTTGGGATACAACAAACTGTTTTTTGTAGATACAAAAAAAATGTCGAAAAAAAGGTAAAATGAAAACAATTTGTTGTAGAAAAAAATTAAATTGGTAGATACTACTGTGTACAATTAATATTCTTGAAGGGGTTGTTAAAACATTATGCCCGGTTCCATAACGCCAGTTAAACCTATTGTTAAGTAACTGACGTTCGTATTGGTTTAAATTTAAATTTTAAGCCCGCTGTTTGGCTAATAAATTATTAACAGCTTGTTAACTATTAATTACGATTTATGCAACTCAGGCCTAGTCTTGTAGCACAACAATGTAGTTTTTTCTGCATTATTCAAAGTATTCAAAAAAAAAATTATGAAAATAACAAATCTACAGTTTATATTTGATCAGCCCTTCATTATTCAATGGAAATGTTTATGTTGTATACTTATGGCTCTGTGGTAATAAATCAAGATCTGTCTTTTGTGGGACATTTTCAAAATGCCTCTTGGTAATAACAAAAAAGAAGGCATGGAATAAACGAATTCTGAGTTCAAGGATAGAATTATGACTAATTGTCTAGAAAGGTCAACATACATTTGACCGACCACCACCAAAAACAATACAAACCATTAGAACAAAAATTTCAACTATTATTGACTTTTGGATATATCTTGAAATACAGATTGTAATACAAAATCAAAATCGACTTATTAGTTTGTACATTCGTAAAACACATCGGTGAATAAATGATGCACTTTAACAGAGTTAATTAATTATTCTCATCTACTCGATAACGCATTATAAAGTGACGAAATACACTAATGCCTTATTAATTGAAACGCCTGGAATAATGGGGTAAGGCAGATTAATAAATTATTTACTTATTCAATTGCCATTGTGATAAATGAGAATGAAGGAATGAGGTAATCCATCTTCCTGTGCAAGCAAGGTATGCGTACTGTCTCTTGGTTATGATTGATCTCCGGTGGACCAAGTAGAATTGATGGGTTAATACACACTACTAACTGCTAATACGATGTCCTTGAAACGTCAAAAACAGAATTAATTTTTCTTATTTATTGAGACATTGAACTAATAACACCAAATTTAATTAATTGCTCTTGTATTTAGTACAAAACGTTCATTCACTTTATATAAAATTTAAACTAAAATCTGCAAATGGGGAGGTAATGAACTAATCGAAAGTATTTCCCATTTCTTTTTTTTACCTATAAGTTGTGAGAAACTTTTTAATTAGTATTTCTCGAAACATCTAACGATAACTGAAAAATATTTCTTATTTCGAAGATGAAAGCTGCGAAAAATTTGTTATTAATTATGTTAATTTTGCGAATTAAATTTTTCGGTCAATGGTTTAAGGGTGCCATTTCGAATGTAATAATTATGGTGCGTTATTTGATACTTACAATTAATATGCATTGCATAATTACTTAATTATACCGTTATGATTATAAGCCGGTGCAAGTTAATTGAAGGTTATTCCAGTTTTTAATTTTACGTGGTTCGTGTCAAATTTGTAGATGCTTAGATAATAACATCAAACGCTCTTTTTTTTGGTTTGAGATATCATACCCTTTAAGGTATTGTCCATCGAATTATGTCATTATTAATAATGCTGCTTTTCAACAACAATCATTAGAAGTGTTTTTAAGTATATTTAAATCGACGCAGTCATTGGAAAAAGTTTCAAAGTTCACCCGTACTGAAGCCTTGAGGCTAACTCAGTTTACGGTAAAAAGAGTCGACGCGTCAATCATGACATTCATTTATGCTTCGCAGAGTGTTTTCATCGAGAGCAAGTGTATTTGAATTATTTTATGTAAAATTATAAACAAAATGCAAATGGTATCAGCACAACTTGTTACCAATGTTTTGTTTTTTGCTACGTTTAAAAGATGGAAAGTTATGCAAAGTTCTGAGGTTGATTATTAGTTATTGAATAAAATCAACCACTTTGTATAATTTTTGATAAAACAAAAGTTATTTCTCTTTTCATTTAATACACTTATACTTAAAATTCAAGTAAAATCATAAGAGTTATTGTGCCTCATCATCAGTGAACAATCGGAAAACTTCTCGTCACATTGCTGACCTGATGCGGATTTAGACCACCAAACTAAATTTCGAAGACAAAAAAAAACAGTTTCAAGGCTATTTGGTAGCAATACTAAAAGCTACAATTCGAGAAGCGATTTTTCGGCTAAATAACCACCTACAATAAAAATAGACTTGTCTACTTACTCCCTGGGAAACTGAAGTCTATTGGTCTTTTTATTTTAAATAAGTGGTAAAAGGGTTTGGCAACTTGAGGGGCGTATCGTTAAAGTTTAATTCGATCATAACATTAATTGTATAAATTATTATCACTATTTTTTTGACTTAAATGATACTAAATTCTATACTCTACGACATATCGTTTACCAAATCTTCATAAAGATATCATAAACGATATCATTATACTGCAATATAAATTTCATGAATTTTAATTTTTAAAACGCATTTTATGATAAATTTTTTAATTTTGCAAAAAATGAAAACGTAATGGCATAGATATCGCTCTTAAGAACATCATATCAAAAATTTGGACAAATCGATCGTTCCGATTGGAAGTTATAACTGAACTACGTTTGCAATGAAACCTACGAGGATGTATTGATATCTAGTTAGCCTAGACCAGTTCCTTGCATAAACAAAATATTGCGTTACCATAGCAACGAACAATAACTTATTAGAAGTGTCAGTGTAAAGTTTGACGTCAAAAAAGTAAACCAGAGTCACGCAATAAATTAAATGAAAAAAAATGTCCACCGAAATTGGAGTATCGAGCCATCATCAAGTACCTGTATTTAAAAGGGTTAAGAGGTAAGCAGATTTACGAAGATATGCTTAATACCCTTGGTGATCAATGTCCTTCGTATGCGACCGTCAAAAATTGGAATGCAAGCTTCAAAAGAGGTAAATTTTCCATTGAAGATGATGACCGATCGGGAAGGCCAGTTTCTGTGTCAGTCCCCGAAAATATCGATGCAGTTCATGACATGATTTTATCAGACCGTCGAATTGGGCTAAAACGGATATCTGAAGCACTGAATATTTCATACGAACGCGTTCATCATATGGTTCACGTCAATTTGGACATGAGAAAAATTGCTGCAAAATGGATCCCCAAATGTTTGAATGTTGACCAAAAGCGTGCAAGGGTAGAAGCATCGCGTTCGATCTGTGCTCGATTTGAAAACGATGTAGACTTCTTAAACCGAATTGTTACTATGGATGAGACTTGGGTACATTTCTACGATCCAGAAACAAAGCAACAATCGATGGAATGGCGACACTCTGGTTCTCCAAGACCTAAGAAGTTTCGTGTCCAAAATCTGCTGGAAAAGTTCTTGCTTCAGTTTTTTGGGATTGCCATGGAGTAATCATGATTGATTTTTTGGATAAGGGTAGAACAATAACTGGAGATTACTATTCGACATTACTGACCACTCTACGGGAAAATATTAAAGAGAAAAGACGCGGAAAGCTATCCAAAGGTGTTTTGTTTTTGCAGGACAACGCCCCTGCACACAAATCTCATGTTGCCATGCAAAAAATTCGTGATTTAGGGTTTGAATTACTAGAACACCCCCCTTATTCACCCGATTTGGCTCCGTCCGACTATCACCTCTTTCCTCAACTGAAAAAAGTTTAAAAGGTCGTACATTTTCTTCCAACAAGGAGGTAATAGAAGCTGTGGAGGTCTGGTTTGCAGAGCAAGAAGAAACAATTTTTTTTAAAGGTCTAGAGTCGTTGCAGGTTCGCTGTAATAAATGTATCCAATTAAGAGGAGAATATGTTGAGTAATAAAATAATTTGACATTGAAATTTTGTTTGGTTCTATAGTAGGCTAAGAATTTTTCAATATATCCTCGTATATACCCTGAACAACCTACCAAAACACCCTTAATTTACTACATGCCAAATAGAGCCTTGAAGAAGACAAAAGCCGTTGTCAAAACGTTGCCAGGTAGTATTACATACATTAAAGTAAATTCACAAGAAAATCATCTTGGATATGTAAATAAGTTTATTTCTATGTTATCAGAAGATACTTCATCGTTTACCACGTGATCAAATCAAAAAATCTAATCTACATCTCGAAGCTTATACCTCTTACTTACAAAGCTCCTCGACTGTATGGTCTACCCAATATCTACAAATAAGGTGTTCGTTCTGTTAAATTTATAGTTTCACATGTCTTACACTGTGATCATTTGATTGAAGATTTAGGTAATTTGAAAGTAATCCTGTACAAGCTTTTCTCACAATGACCCAACAAATACTATCTCGAGATGTAAAAATGATACCTCGCATACAAATGTGCCTTTTGTTTTCTTGAATTTCGCAACAACTTTTTTGTACTCAGTGCATATAAAACTACCAGATAAGTACGTCAATACGCCTACCGAAACAATAGAATTACGTAATAGTGTTTCAAAAATGTAGCAAAAACACTGGGTTAATAGAGCATTTTGCTACAAAAATATTTGCATAAGCACACAATTTCAGTTACGAGAAATCACTTTACATCCCTAATATAGCAAAACTCTTTCAGATCTGTAATAATTGATAATTGAAAATTCGAAATGATGAACGGCAGCTTGTATATTATTTGTCACTTTTATGTATATAGAACTACTAGCGTGCGTTGTACACACAAATTGTTGATGTACTTACATTTTTCGTTATTTAGAATGCAATTTACGCTCCTTTTTTTGTGTAAATGCCGAAAAACAATTCAAATCTTCAAATAAAAGTTTGACAATTAAATAGGTTAACTCAGACTGGATGACAAATGTATGCATTATGTGCATTTGCGTTGTAGCCACAGCTCACTAATTAAATTTTGTGGTTTGGAATGTTATAATATCAGAAATTTGAAATTGCGAATTTAGAAAAATATCGTGCAAAAAATAGAATACGCAACTTGTGCGTAAACAATATTCGGAATTTGTGCCAATGCCAAAGAATCTGTTTACGCACACGTCACAAATAACTATTACGGTTTTGGGTGCTGCTATGGGATCTTCTTCATCTCTTGTTATCGTCAACATCTTTACTATTCTTTAGAAATTTCTCGAAACTTAAATTGTGATTTAGGCTAGATAGACAGATTAATTCTTCGTGCCTATCTTTAGATGTGTTTCTTGACCATGTCAACACGATGACATCAAATTGAAGAAAATCACCAACGCAACTGATGATTAGGTCATACTATCACGTACATTCTTCTTTTTACTATCATTCTACCTAAAAAAGATATTCTGAGCTTACTATATGTTAACCCAACAATCTGAATTTGGAACTGCGCAATCTTACTGATACTCTCATTTTTAATGATTACAGCAAACAAGTTCTTCAAAAGTCATTAGCCGTCTATCACATACTCGCCTGAAGGTGTGAAAGAAACGCGTCAAATACTACACGACTTTTCTACATTACCTTATATTACACTGCAGCTACAGCGTTATCAACTAAATATGTAAAAATCTAAAAAAAAAAAATTTTCTATCTCTAAGGCTATTACTCAAGTAAGTGTCGTATTTCTTGTTTTCTTACCTTATATTACACTACATCTACAGTGTTACCAACTAAATAGGTAAAGCTAGGATAAGTTTTCCTCCCTATTTCTGAAGTGAATGTCGTATTCCTTGTTCGTGTGGTTTAGTCTACATAAGAGAATTATGTTAGTATGCGTATTTTGGAACGTAATCGTTGTCTTAAGGGTCTAGACATGGTCTACTGTCGTTTGGTTGTTTCATGTTGTCGCTCAGATGGTGAAACTTCAGCAACTGCGTTTATATTTTTGTGTCAACAAAATAATTGTCGATATATTTAAAGTCATGTGACGAGTAACAATCTTTTGAAATATTTTTAATTAATCGCACAATAATATTCGAGACAAGAATTGTGGTTAATCACTTTTTCTAAAAAAGTGTTTGAGCTCTAGCAGTGAACTAACTGGTCTTGTACACAGGATATGAATGGAGATGGACGCTTTCAGGCGGAGGAGGGCGAACAAAAATCCTGGTGGTCTTAGTTAGGTTAGACAATGGCCGAACCAAATTGACGAAGCTATAGCCCGAAATTTGTCATACTAGAAGGTTGAAACCAACATTCGTATTCGCAGATATTAGCTACGTGTCCCTAGAGGTTCTGCGCTTGTAATTAATTCAATGTGCCGAATTTTTACCAAACAAATATAAACAGTGTTTAGTGATAATACAAGTTGTCTATTTTCTGGGAAAGTACGAAAAGTTTATGGTGGTCAGGAGGAGTCAGTCAAATCGAATGATCCACCTGGAAAGTCAGGGGAAAAGGATATTTAATATTGTTTTGGTCCAGTGATTGCAAAGTGAGAATACGTTTCTAGTTTGACCAGTAAAGTTATGATAAAATGTAAAACGTGAAAAGGTCAGGGAAATTATTCATGTACAGTGTGTCTCATTGTTTATAGTTCTTATGGAAAGTATGTCTTCTATTGAAGATTAAAAAAAGTTAATAATCAATTAATTGATTCTGTTTACAAGTAAGTCAACTGACCAAAATATCTTTTTACTTTAAATAGTGGAATTGCCAATTTCAATATTTTGATTACCAGTCATAACTCTGTTATTTATAAATATATTTGAAATGTGTAAAAAAAATATTTTTCAGGCAATTTTTGAATAGAATATTAATTTATTTTGATAAGAAAATATTAACAAAAAAATGAAATTATATCAAGAGCTAGTTAGATAGGTATATGCCAAAAAATGAACTAGATTTTACTTGGGTTACTTAAACAAAGTTACTTTCCAAAACCTCATCAACACTCTTCTTGTGTTCCTAAGGTAGACGACTTCAGTATTTTACCCACTACTTGTTTTTTTCTTGAATTAGAATAGTAGCGCCACTGTCATCAGATGGAATAAAACATGCGTATTTTAATTCATTCCTCTCTGCGATTTTGTTTTAATTCTTTAGTTTTTTTTGTTTTTTTTTTGTATTTTTGTATTATGATTGTCTGCGATTGTTTCTCCTTCGTCCTTTGTTGTTAAAAATTTACTTTTGTATGGGTCGGAACGGCTGAACATTATTTTTTCCGGTTACTTTTTAATTTGATGAGGTAGGTTGGTGAAGCCAAGTACTGTGCCTTAATGAGTCTCAAAGTAGTCTCGGAGATATGTATGGTCGAAGCATCAGCGTATTCGGTTTCAACAAAAATATTTTTGTTGATTGGGACTGTATTGTACCTTTTTAAGTTGACGCAAAAGAAATGAAATGAAAATTAAACAAAAACGTCTTCCAGGATTGGACGGTGTGGAAATGGTAACCGTAGTTGCCAACGTTTCATCCACTATCGTAAGGGGCTTTATCAGGACTTGTCCACGAACCCAATATTAGAGTAAAACTTCTTTTAGTCTAAAATCTGGCTTGGTTGACAAACCCTGATGAATCATGTGGCTGTGGAAGCCTCACTTCTTACACTCATCAGAGTTCTTTTAGTCTAGAATCTGGTTTGATTGACCGTTAATCAGCTGATGTTTGTCTATCTAGATCTCTCGTTTGTTTGTTTCAAGTTTTTCTCTTGGTAAAGCGTCTTACGATAGCAGGCGAAACATTGACACCCTCCAATTCCGGAAGATGTTTTTGTTTCAATAATGATACTGGCCATGGAATCATTAGTTCTTACATTTTAATAACTGTATTTAAAAAAGGTACATCAGGAAAGTAAGACACTTAATTTTGAGTTACAACTCGTTGGAGTCCCATTTAAGGTATATTCAATATGTGCAACTGTCAGTGGAAGGCAAATTATAGTGGTGTCGCTAGTTCTATTATTGAATTCAACTAATGCCTGTAAGTATGATAAAAGATGCAACAAAGATTTCCGTCACCGATATACAATCTGGAAATATAGCGAGAAAGAAAAATGTATAAAGAGGCCCACTTGCCTTCTCACCGTTAAGGCATACATTTTTGAGAATTTTAACGTCAGTCATTGTCTAAATCTCTAAAATGTTGACGAGTCTTGTGTTTTGTCGAATTTTTCGACACTTACTTCTCTCGCTTCTGATTTGCGCAAAACAATTTGACCATGGCGCCTTCTAAGACTGGAAACTGATCTTTCTCACCTAATTTTCGTTGCATTCCTTACATCCCACAAGGGTTTTAGGTCTGCTGCTACTTTCGTATTTGGACACTAAAATTATGTATAAAATCAAAATAGAATATTTCAACGCTGAAAAGTATTGATAATACCAAAAGTTAGTACGTAATTGGAAATAAATAGTGAATGTACTGTAGTTTTTTTTCATGATTGTATTGATCGTAACTACAAACATTATGAGTCACATATCTACTTATAAACGTAATTATCACTGACATAATTTTAAAGAATTTAGTCCAATCAAGGTGATCCAATGCAATTTGATTTAATTTTAATTACTCATCTTCTTTTACAAAAGACGGGGAGTTAGCCACGATTTCAAAATTGAAAATATAATTTCATTTAAAATAATACTGGAATCTAATTGTATTTTACAAAAGTTTTTTCTTGTATTCTGAAATAAAAATAGCAAGTCAGATTTTCTACAACTTTACTTGAACGCATCGCCTATTTTTATAATATCTGACGTTTGATTAACAATTTCGAACGTAATACAATTTTTGTCGAATATTAGTTATATCAAATGATTGTATTTTAAATTACATTAATCATGTTACAATGTCATTTTATCTGTACGTTAGCTTGGTTTCCTACAGATAATGTAAAAATATAATAAAAAGTTTATTTATTTGCCTGTAGAAGTTTGTTTCTGAGAAAACTACGTAGATACAGAAAAACAATAGGAAAAAATGTAATTGCAGTAGTTCTTACATATGTGTAAAATGTGAAATATTGAATCACACAATAAAAAAATTGAGTAAATCTTTAACAAAGGTATTGTGTTCGTATGTGACCTAACCAGGGGTTTAAACGCGTGGGCAGCATAGTCGGCGCCCTGCGTACGTACATTCCCTATTTGAACTCGATGATCCTAATCAATATCTTGCAGGAATATCCTCAAATAAAGGATAGGTGGTTCAATTGGATTAAACCAATACACGCATTTAAATTTAAAAAAAATTAAAAGAAAAATAATAGATACGGTATAAAATTCCTTCGCAACGGAGATAATACAAGACTTGTCATTAGTGGGGCTTCGCTTGCTGTTGGTTTCTGATTTTTTTTCTTTTTTTTCTGATCGCCAACCAACCCACCAACCAATGAAACACCAGGTCACGTTGTTTTATTCGTCACTGACTCCAGAATATTAGAAACGCTGTGCTTTATTCTATGATTTATTCCACGTTCATACTTTAAAAATAAACTTGAGAAATTTTAGTGTCGTAGTTCCAGGTCAACTTGGTTTATATAACAATTAATAATGTAAAGACGTCGAAAATTATGGACGCGAGACGCTCAAAGGCTTGTTTTTAATTAACCAGATATTTTGTTTTGTTGATACAGTAAGTGTTTAGTCTGTGTTACTGTCATAACGATTTTTGTTTATTTTATTATTTGACTCATACGTACCTTCATTTACTTCTTTTACGTTTTCAGTTTTAAAAGTAAATAGATTAAATAATCGATGGTTTTGTTTTATTCTTTACAAATTTGCAACGTATGTTTGCATTGATTTTGAGTTATCAACTACTCATAACTATTGATTATGAAGACACGTTTATTATCTGTTCGGGTTGCAAACTAAATTCTGTTAATTTTTTTTTCGGTTATTCAGTGTGGTTCAACTAGTTGGACTTAAAAGCAAATTTTTGTCATGTAAATGGTATGAACCGCTAAGTAAATTTACAAAATTAATACCTAAAGCAAACACGTACTAGTAGCTTTTACAATATTGTTATTTTTTACAGTTTTAACAATGTAATAGTTTGAACTTATAACAAAATTATCGACGTAACCTAAATTTGTACGTTGATTCTAATCTTAATGAACTCATTAAAATTGATGTTGAAATATTTTACTGCACTTCAGTCATGTCATTGAAGGTGGTTGGATTTTAGTTATTGATTTGCGTGGGACTGTGTTTTAGAGAAGCATATGCACGTTTTTGTACTTGAATTCTCTCGATCTAAATTTGAAAACCGGAAATCGTTAACTTTTTTTTTAAAATGTAGTCTCGAAATTTTCATCATCATCATACGATAGTCGCCAATATTTAAAAAAATTATGTTATGAAAATGACAAATTAATTATTCAGAATACATTTTTTCGCAAAGTACCGCATTCTTGGTAAATGTCGTGTTTAAAAACCTTGGTATTTGAACCCTTTTATTTTTAGTTATCTCGAATTAAAAGTATTTACGCAAATTTTTAAAGTTCAGTGCATTTTCATTTTTGCAATCGCTTTGTCTGATGTCTACGAAGAGTTATTTTTTAATGAAAGACCGGGACGAACATTTCTAGACCACAAGATAGTGTACTTATTAATTTTCAAGTAGAAATTACAACATATTAAGATTACGAACGTATCCAAATTGCCGGTTAAGGAATTAATTTGAATTTTTTGTTAGAGTACTGGGTGATAGGTGTGAAGGTGAATGTCGTCATTAAAATTATGTAGATCTGCGCGAAAGCGTTTCAGTTAAGTCTCAAAAAAAAAATGGTAAAATCGAATGCGTAAAAGAATGATTGTATCCGTTAATTACGTATACGTTGGTTTATAAATAACATTAATCGATACCTTTTGCGTTTTAATAGTGAAAACTTTTTTTCTGACTTTTGCACATTAAATTTTATTAAGACGTACGATTTTTGAGAAAATCGATGAATATTTATAGTTTATACATGATTCCATCGTAATTATCCGACTGGACCTACATATTCCTTCGTATTTGTGCGTTCTCCGCGCAATGCGTTAGTACGCGTTCGCAAAGCTGCGCTAGTCTATGGACAGTAGTTCACGTGGATATGGTTGACAATCGACGCAGTCAGTATGCTCTTGTCGACGGCATGTGTGTGTGTAGTTATTTTCTAAATGTTAAACTTGTGGTTTAGTAATGTATTAAAAATCCTATGCCTGTGCGAATTAATACCCCTAGCAGTACGACTTGCAGTGGGTCAAGACACCTGGTGGGAGCCTCGGACTCCCACCACCATCACCCCCATATGGGACCACATACCATGTGTAATGTAATGCCACCCCGCACACCCACAGATCCATTTTATTATTCGCCATTTGGTTCGCCTTATTACAGGTGAGAACTTCAGATTCTCATTCAATCAATATTCAATAAATTTGCGTAACCGCCAAAATTATTCACTCGCGAATTAAGATAACAGATTCATTCTTATATCTCCCCATCAACAAACGCAGAAATACGTTGCAACGACAATTTGTTAATCGCTATAAAACTAACAGTAACGAAGGATTATCGAAACTTATTGATTTTATATTTTAGTTTGATTTACGGATATTTTAAAAATGAGCTTTGGTTAGAAGTTTCACAGCTGTTCTTTTTGTACGCTTTTTCGGTCAGTATTAATCTTACTTGAAATAAATAACCCCGCTTTTATTCCTCTAGGAATACAAAAAAGAATAGTGAAAAAAATCACACGATTTTCTCAAATTCATTATCCAAGTTGGGTATCTGTGTCAATAGTTTTATTAGCACTTACGCGAAAATGTAAACAAATTCACGTTGACTTCACCTTGTAATCGTTTTCAAAATAGGTCTCATTATCCTAATTACGAACAATTTTACAGACAAATTGACGGTCACCACTCTTCGGTTAGAATTTTGTATATGTATCTAGACAGTTATTATAATTAGAACCGCATACAAAAAATTGAAGTAACTGAAATAAATTACCGTTTCTCGTAAATATGAAATACACGGAATTAGGATTACAACCGGTTTTCTTTATTATTAATTTGCATATTATTGTGGCAAGGGTGGTGTTCATTAAAAACGCAACGCTTTTTGAAGTAAAAAAATGTCTGAAATTGTACGAACTGAATTCTCTAATTATTTATTGTATACTTCGAAATCAAAGTCAACATTCGCTATTAATTTATATTGTAAATGACGTATTACAGTAATGGTTCTCGGCCAGGAGATCCAGTTTCATTTTTGTTAGAACCACACGATATGTACTATGTACTTGTGGTTAAAATTACATTTTCTGTAGATGACGATATTTTACTATTTGTTTACCCTCCATCTTTAATTTGCGGTTGAGTAAAAACAAACTATTCCAAGAATTATTAAGATTTAAAAGGTAAAGAAGAGGTTGTCATTCAATTTCGTTAAGGTCAAGGTTCAAAATTCAACCAAATTATTAGGATTTGTTGTAATTGTTGACCAAAGTACATTCAAGGAGCACTGTAGGTGTAAGTAACAGTAATAAACTTGAGAATAATTTATTTTCTGCGGTTGTAAATTAATTAAGTAAACAAAAGTGTACAAATTACATTATTCACGATTCAGGTATATGTAGAATCAGAACATTTTTGGATGCAGTCTACAATTATTGGCATCAGATTTTTCAAATGCAATTTTGGTTCGCAAAACTAATTTTGCTTCTACACATATTAATGTACTGACATTATCGACTGTTGCTTTGACCTGCTTTATGACCTTATTACCACAATCTGCGATAGTCATAATTCAATGTGATTATATTCTGATAGACTGACTGACCTTGAGGTAGTACTTCGAGTTTATTGTTACTTACGATTAACTTTTCTGTTTGCTAATGGGTTGCGCAAATGTATTTTTAGCGGTTTTGCAGATTGTTTATGCTTATCTATTGTTTTAATCACTATAAAACTCTTAAACACATCCGAAATATCCACATACATCCAAGTATTTGGCGCATGAGCTTCAATTATTCAAGTATAAGGACTAAGGAGTGTAGCTAACTTGAACGTTACGTACGAACGCAATAAGCCAAAAATCACTTTTGATTGTCTGAAGCACCTAAAAATTAAAAAAAAAGTTTTAGAAATTAACTAAATTTTATTGCCATAGGTTACACTGTTGAAACAGTTTTGGTAGCTTTTATTGAAAGAAAAAAACTATGTAAGGGTGAGGGGGTTAATGTGGACAGTGGACTCCTTTTCTTTTAGTTTCAGTACATATATTAATTATTTTGAACACTGTTCAGAACAAATACGGAATTATTTTGAAAAAAATGATGATTGTTTGAAGGAAAGGGCATGTGCACAATTTGTTCCCATTAATCCCCTACGTGGGGTTAATATGGACAAGTGATTTTTAATATGGGGTCAGTGTGGATATATACAAATAACTGTTTCAAACAAGTTTTTATTAATTTTTATGCTTCCTAAAACATCACTGGACATCATAAAACGAAAAATCTATTAGAAATGACAAATAGCCCACAGTTCTTGCTAGTCCAGGACTGCGACTGGGTTCGTAAGTTTTAAAACTATTTCATTTCTTGCAATCTGATATATGTCTTGAACTTGTCGATAGATAAAAGAGGATGTCTTTTTCTTAAAAACTTAATGCCATAATCAGAAAAACCATAAACAACCTCGGTGAACCCAACATAAAACCCTGTTGTTGTTGTCATCACATAACAAGTATGGTTCTGGATTTTCGTTTCTCTGGGTAAAGGAGTGACTTGCCCTTGGTGCGTTTCTTCAGGTTTTTTCTTGGGCCTGCTTTGGCAGTGGTCTAAGTTCTTCCACAGATGACGTTAAACTCTTTTGTATACCACGGGATCGCACCATCAGGCTCAGAAGCTGGAGAAGAAGTACCAATTACTTCAGAACTTTGGAGGCCTGAAATGATTGGAATAGGTTTCAAACCATCAAATTTCTTATTGTTGAATAGTATCTCTATCTCTAACATAGCTGGAATAATAATCTTCTGAAGATTAGGCTGTTGATCGACATATTCCGGTTTTTTCAAATGCTGAGATTATATTTTTGGGGGTAAAAGATTATTGATGAGCTTTTGCTGCTATTTGGACCATTTTATAGATTGTGACTGGTTTACCAGGGTTGGTCCTCATCCAGTCATTTAAAGCGACTTTTGTTGCTACTTTAAATGGACCATAAACTGCTACGTCTAAGGGCTTAAGCTTATGAGTGAGGAGGGAATGTCAGCAGTACTATACCTTTTTTTTGCGTCATTAATGGTTTCGATTCTGATATGGCTACAGTGGTTATCTATTAAAGTTAATGGTTCTGGATTTTCGTTTCTCTGGGTAAAGGAGTGACTTACCCTTGGTGCGTTTCTTCAGGTTTTTTTTTGGGCCTGCTTTGGCAGTGGTCTAAGTTCTTCCACAGATGACGTTAAACTCTTTTGTATACCACGGGATCACACGATCAGGCTCAGAAGCTGGAGAAGAAGTACCAATTACTTCAGAACTTTGGAGGTCTGAAATTATTGGAATAGGTTTCAAACCATCAAATTTCTTATTGTTGAATAGTATCTCTATCTCTAACATAGCTGGAATAATAATCTTCTGAAGATTAGGCTGTTGATCGACATATTCCGGTTTTTTCAAATGCTGAGATTATATTTTTGGGGGTAAAAGATTATTGATGAGCTTTTGCTGCTATTTGGACCATTTTATAGATCGTGACTGGTTTACCAGGGTTGGTCCTCATCCAGTCATTTAAAGCGACTTTTGCTGCTACTTTAAATGGACCAAAAACTGCTACGTCTAAGGGCTGAAGCTTATGAGTGAGGAGGGAATGTCAGCAGTACTATACCGTTTTTTTTTTGCGTCATTAATGGTTTCGATTCTGATATGGCTACAGTGGTTATCCATTAAAGTTAAAATCTTTTGTGCATTTGGAAAATTCTTTAATGTGTTTGAGAACTAAAGGAAACACATCAACTGTCATCCAGCCGGTGAGGCTGCTAGTACTAGGCTTTCAGTTGGAGCACCCACAAGGAGGTGGTCCTTAAATCGCACACGAAAACGAAAACTGGAGGAATACTTCCACCTGCAGCATTTATAATTTCGCATAGAGTAACTAATTCTCCGCGTTCAGCAGAAACTATCTGTCCTATTTGCTTTTGGCCAGTTTAATCAACATTGTATATTCTATAAGGTTTGAAATGATGACGGTCCATTACTTTTTGGTAATTTCTAAAAAAATCCTGAACATTATTTTATTGAAGGAGGTATTTTTTATTTAAGTGAACCGTGTACTGAAAAGCCAGATCCTTTGTACCGGTCTTCCTGGTTTACAAATGTGTCAGTCTAAAATGAATATCCGTGAAATTTACACAAATAATTCCCCAACTCTATTTCTTCCGAGTCGGTGAAAATTTGAGGTTCATTAAATTTAACTTTTCCTTCAACTTTAGTGCTCACAATATTATCGTTATCGTTTTCAATAAGACTAGATCGCCCCCATCGCATAAATTGAGCATTGACTTTTTCAAACCGTATTCCTCTGATGCTTGTCTTATTGACTTTTTATGTTTTTTTACATCAATAATCGCCAGTTTTACCTTATTTTCTTCTCTAGCCCCGCAAAGACTGGCAACAAATCCTCACAAACTTGTATAACCTTAAATTCTAAAAACTTGGTAGACACGGCATTATAACCTAAACTATGGCAGGGTTTTATGACTACAGCGCACAGAATAAAATATGCGAACTCATTTTTAAAATGGTGGCGGTAATGTATCTATCAATCATAGCTTGCAGGTACATACCGTGTAGAACGATACACAATATTGTTATTGTTTCATTTTGACATTTTTACGTAAAATTGTAATTGCTCGCTGAGTTAAGAGTTTTGGTATAAATAAAGCTGTAGTAAAAATAGATTTATCACAAAAATTTAAGAATTTGAATTAACAACAAATATTTAAATTTGCCACCTATATACTTTTTTGCTTGACCTGTACTTTTCAAATAATGACGCCACCAGCCACGCCCCTTTTCTTGGCTTTTGTTTTTATCTGTGAGCTGTAATTCAACTCAAATGTACTTCCAACGATATTAGTTCTATTAACATATTTTTTGGTTAAATTCATGAGATACCTCTAACTCGTGCAACACACTACATAAAGGTGTTAAAGTTTTACACGCTCATGCAACCATTAAACGCCTGCTTGTTCAAATTATTTCAGATTTTAGGAGGTAGAATTTTTTTTTAACTTGTCTACATTAGCCTCTTGTCCACTTTAACCCCCTCCTCCTCTACTCAAAATATTTTCAACTTAATAAAAAAAAATAACGATAATTCAACATACTTAAAGTAAAACGTTAAAAGCACAGATATACAGATCTACCACCGTATGTAAGTAGTTGGACGTCAATTTTTGGGGGCGATATGAACAGCTTGGAAGCGGTCTACTTTAGTATTGGTACTGTAGTGGCGCTATAAATACTACTACTATACAGATGCAAACATTTAATATTTTCTTACATTACAGCACAGAACAATAAATGCAATACATATGAATGAATTTAATTACAACAAGTTAAGCATTTCTAGAACTGTTGAAAGAATATAATAAATTGTATAACTTAAAATTACAGCGTCATCTATCATGTAGTAGTGTGACCAAAGTTTTATGCACTACCTTCTGCTATAGTCTGTATACTATTGGCGCGGAGTAATACATCATAATTGCTTAAAATAATTCTTTATTTTCTTGTGAAAGCGGTACTTCTATGGTTAAGTAAAAACCAATAAACTCTAACCAAAATACGATCATTGTGCCGCTCTTACAGCATATCGACCCATCTAGGGTCTGAGAACAATAGCTTAATCTATATAAGCACGTTGTCATCAACCCAGGTACTGACGAAACGAGAATCATAGCCGTAGATGTGGGTATTATACCAAGATACAAAAATAATGGTATATAATACGTAAGAAGTAAAATTTGTAATGTGATCTACTATACAAATAAAATAAATAACATATAAAGGTAGATTTTACTATTATAATATATTTACCTACTAAAAATATGATTTTCCAAACGTATCAGGTACCTACGCCACTGCAATACGGGAGATTCGATAATTCTGACAGGTTTATTACTCCGCGCCAATAGTATACTGAGAATATCCATAGTTATTTTACTTACGGTGCTACGTATTGTCAATACTTGGTACACTAAATATTTTAAAGAAAACGATAATTTATGTGTCTGTACTAACTGCCCATACTTCCTAATACATGGACTGTCTGTAAGTATATTTGTCTGTGGAAAAACTGATCGCTGAGAAAAGTTATGATTTTTAATGATTTTATTAGTAGAGGTCATGTTATGTTATTGTTTTTTTAAATATTTTATTATTTATTTGCACTTTTTATTGTTGTAATATTCATGAGTTCTAGGCCTATCACAATAATAGGTCGATGAAAAATTTAGTTTTTGACCAGGTCAAGAATTCACAATTTTAATTTCAATTACATCTCTCTGTATATTGGAAATTCGTCTGATATACCACCTTTCAACATAATATATAGCAGAACCCTAACTTATCAATTTCGAGTGATGGTAGTTCAGGGTATAGTTCAATATTTTATTAAATGTCATCTTCTGAATGTACTTCAGTTCCGTTGAAACTGGTGGTGTCTTGTCAACATTTTTTTGTTTTCTTACAGTTTTAATTCTTTGAAGGACATCGTGTGTCACTTTTAGAATTACGATATTTCGGTTTTCATCGATTCGTGGTGCTGGTATAGTATATCTACACCCATTTATATTTCAACACATTGCATACAAAACGTTGCGTCTGGACAGGAAAAATGTGCAGTTTTGAGAACTGCATAGATATCCATGATTTGCACAGACAAGACGGAACGTGTAAAACCCACTTCTTTTTATATACCTTTTATTGGTACTTTTGTGAGAAATGTCAGACCTTCGGCAATGTACCCGGGAGTTTATTACTCAATTTATTGGGTTATATGAAAGTTTTCCATGTATTTGGCGTAAAAAATCAAATCAAAGTCAAATTTTAAAATAATTGATAAAACCCCAAACAGGAAACGGTTGTAAAAAAATTAATTCTTTGAGGAAAGAATTGGCAAAAGTAATAAAATCTCATCGATCTGGAGCTGTGTAGTGGGATTCATCAAAACTACGCAAGATATGTACCGTGTGGACGCTCTATTTTTGCAATTTCACAAAACACAATCACACACTAATATAATTTTTGCAATGTTTGCAATCCGTTTTGAAACTGCACAAACAAAACGTTGTCAAAACGTTATGTCTGGACCAGGCTTTACATTTTAAGTAGCTTGAAGTGTTTTTATAACACTACGGCAGAATTTTATATAAGACTTCGTATTAACGATCAACACAATGATGACTTTTCTTTCACCATCAACGTACCATCTTCATAAACAATTATCGTTAATGGGTCATTTTTGAATAAAACTAGCATCGTAATTTTATTCAGTGTTTTCCAGGTTATCGTAAGATTTTAGATCGTAGATTTTTGTGCAAATTTATGTTAAGCACGAACATTTCAATAGATCTTCATCAATGGAGTAAAGTGAAATCATTGTAGGGTAAAGTGGAAGTAAAGAAATTTGAACACATACATTCACAAGAACATGGTCAAATATATTTTATTGAAAGCTAATTGCAAGTATGTACCTATTATTAGTAAGAAAATAAAAAAAGTTAACAAATAAATTATTTGGTCTAAAATTTAATTTGACAATTGCAAACTTCAGGATTGCGTAGATGTTAATAGCTTCAGTTACAAACATTTTTGAAGCCTTGGTTTTCACTTGCAGTTCAATTTGCAGAAAATTGCCTTAGCGTATATCATCTATGTTCTCTACTTGATCGTCAAGAAGGCTTTGGTGCAAATATTTTAATACCTCATTATCATCTCCTTCGTCACCACGCCAAGTAGAGAGAGTTGTCACACAACTAAGACCATCTAGCATTTTCTTTAAGTTTTTTAACCTTGGGCGTAGCAGTTAGAATCATTGTCTTCCATCTTTCATATTTTCTCTTAGATCTGTTTTGACTACCTTGAGGAATAGGCACAATATCCAATGGCGAAAAGTGTTATTTGTCTTGTTGCTTAGAGTATCTAGGTAACGGAGATATTAGAGGCGTTTCCTCTTGTGGTCAAAAAGTCCCAACTATTTCAGAAGAGATGTGCTTTCTATGTCATCTAACTGAATAAAAGGATTCTAGAATCTCAACTATTTCAGATTCCATGATTTCAGGAGATGGTGTTCTTTGTATGTCATCTGACTGCGGAAGAGTATTCTCGTCTTCTACTGAAACAGATCCTTCTTATTGTTTTCTGTCTTCTGTATTAGTTGAAACAAACACGTCTTCCGGGATAGGACCGTGTTGAAAAGGTAACAGACTTCTTTTAGTCTAGAATCTGGCTTGGTTGCAAGTTGTTTACCTTGAACTTTCTTTTGTTTGTTTCAAGTTGCTCATCCTGATGAGGCCCCTTACGATAGGTGGCGAAACGTTGGCAACTACGGTTACCTTTTGATACTGGCCAATCCCGGAACACGTTTTATTTCAATAATGACTACGACTATGGAAGCCTCAAGTCTTACATTGGTAGTAGTTGTTTCTACCGGTTCAAATAACCCATCAGGAAATGTTCCTGGGTTGTATGGACAGATGCCATATTCTTAAAGCCACCTACAGCGTTTTGTGTTGTTGCAACAAGTTGGAATGTACTGCCGAATAATTGTCCACTCTTATGTATTGTTACTACTTTTCCAGGATTGTTGCGCAGTCAATTTTTACATTCCTGAACTAAGTGGACCCATAAAGGATATGTCAAGTGGTTGTAGTCGATATGAAGTGTACGGCAGAATCACTAGAATGTGTAAATTACTGTCTTCTGCCATTTCAACTAACACTAAATTTTTCGTATGAGTAGAGCACAGGTTCTTCTTTTGTCGGTTTGGAATATTTTGGAAATGGTTAAATCAAATTAGAGCACATATATGTGACTGCATCTACCCTGCTGGATAACACTCCACAACAGAGTCTAGAGGTTAACCTTTTTCAAACAGGGGATTCTTACGGGCTCTGGGGAATGTCAGTAAGAGGAGAATGAAAAACATAACTGCACTGTAAAATATTTCTACGCTAACAAAGGTGCCTGGGGAAGACACATCCTTTAGGTAGCTACAGTCGGAAGATTAAAAACCGAAGCTCTAGCTAGAGAAGTTTTTTCAGGTAGACGCATGCGGATAGTTTTTCATGGCGATGCAAGCCTCCTTGGAGCCAGTCACGTCCAGCCAGTTCTGTTTCTGCATTAAAATTATAAGGAATACTTGCGTATATACATGAAAATAGACAAAACTAAACCGCCCTAATCCTTTTTGGGAAGCTCTTTGATTCTTTTTGTTTTGCTCGTCTAAACAACTTTGTTTTCGGCACATTGTATTGTATAGCGGCAGTTTTTATCCTAATCGTTCACTTCTAATATGGATAAGTTTATTTGATCTTCATCCCACGACTGTTTAGTAGTTTTTCGTTTGTATGTCCGACCATAATTCTAATCAATATTTAAGATGAATGATGATATTAGTCGATGCTTTGTGGTTTAGTTTAATTATATCTCTGGTATTACAAATAATACTATGTACATGTCACGTTTCATAAAAAGCGGAAGTGGTTTTTTAGATATCGTATTTACAAACGGACGGATGGCTCGCAATCCACAAAACAAAATTCTTTTTGCTTCATTATATTTATAACGTACTAACTCTAATTTGTCGGAAAAGTCAAAAAAGAGACCTTAAAATCTTAGATTTGGAAACCGTCGCATATTATTTTCATCTTATTTACAAAAATTTAAAACGGGCGTCTGCACTCGGCATGCAGTACGATTGACGCCGCATCGCACTGCCGTATAAAATCATTGCCACCACAACCAATCCGCAAACATGTCGACTCAAGAACAATTTGCGTTGGGGCTAACCATAACTTGTGGTTGTTTCAACTGCAAAAAGTTACTCGTGTACGGCGGCTCTTAGGTGCCTCATCCGTTAGAGTTTCAAATAAAAACAAGCAAGTTCAGAAAGGCATTAAACATTTGTTCTACGTTCACCAATCAAAATGCTAAATATTCCACAATCTCTGACATTATGTACAATTATCCACCAATTATCTGAGCTACTAAAATCAAAATATTTACTATATGACCCCGAAAAAGAAATAATATACCGATAAATCAATTGACAATATTGTTTTAAGTTTAACAGGATAAATTCAGCAGTATACACTGTGGGTTGTGTAAAACTAACTGAACGTACACGTGAGATTCAATCCATAATAAAATGCTAGTGATGTAGTCATCATAGATACTGGGGTGTGCGATAACTAGGCGATGATCTACTAGACGACGTCAACTAGGCGATATGTCAATTAGGCAACGGTCAACTCGGCATTACGTCAAATAGGTGATAAGTCTATTAGGTTATTTGACTAAAAGGTGAAAAATATTTATTTGGTGCAATGCAATGGCTAAGAATTTTGTTTGGTTTAGTACATATGATTATTTTATTGATTAATTACATATCCGAGTCGCGTCTGATGTAGATAATCTCTCTTATCACTAATGACAGCAAAAAAAGTTTGTTTTTGAAATTGTTATTATGAAGGTAATTTTTAAAGAAAGAAATTGTAATAACTAACCTACTGTTCACCCCGGATCACACGAAAACAACTTCAATTGATTAAAACAAATTTAAGTTACCAAAGATGTGCAACTTGGGGGCAACTTGATTCGGCTGCCGGCCTGCAGTTCTATACAATAAAATAGTCATATATTTATAAGTACAAAACATTTACCTAGTTGACCATCGCGTAATGGACCATCGCCTAGTAAACTTATCGTCTAGTTGACTATCGCTTAGGATATTCATCGCCTAGTAGACCTCGCCTACTAAACCATCGCCTACTTGACGTCGCCTAGTTGACCATCACTTAGTTTACATTGCTGTTTAAAACGAACACAATATAGACAACATTAATATTTTAAGGTCATATATCATTAGAACAGTATCGCTAAATTTGCAGATATTTCAAGACGTGTTTAATTTTATGAGTCTAGCACTACATAAGTCGTCTTAAAATGGTTCTTGCTAATATGTCGATTGAGGATATTTTAAATCAGATTCTTACTTATTTTGACCATTGAAAATAATAGTTTTTATATTGACGAGCGGTCAGATTTAAAAAAAACTTTTCGATTTGTACCTTTCCTATCAAAAATAACAAAATATACAACATCACACTGTTTATCTTGTATTTCAGCCAATCACAATATCTCAAATAGTTGAAAAAATGACCTATTTTGAGTGTTGTATCTTGTTAAAGGGTATTTGTCCAATACAACTTGGAATTGAAATTTCGGTATTACAGCAATTTTTCAAGAACAACTTCCACTACTTACCAGTTAAATTCTTTACAATCTGTATACATTTACGTTGTCTTTTTTTCTAATAAACTGTCTAATATCACCAAACTTCTGGTTATTAAATACTGATAGAAGCAAATCATTCAGCACAAGAAGGAGACTGTATTTCCGAAATATCGAGGATTTTAAGTTAAGCTCTTCCCCTAAATTTGCCAAATATGCTTGCTGTGAGTTACTCGCTCATAACTTCTCTGGTGTCTACCTTGCGACCTCTTTATCTAATAAATCATAAAATTCACTTACTGTTGCTCTCGGTTTGTAGCTAAGCAATAAGTTGGACCAGACTATGGTTTGTGGTTAGTTGAATTTCTTGATTAGGGGATACGTGGACTTTCCACAAATGTTGATTCATTCTTTCATTCTCCTTAGTCCTTTTCGTATTAAAATAACTATCTCTTTTCGTATTTTGTTATTCATTAGTCTTGATATTTCCATCATTTTCAAATAATTAGACCATTAGACCATCGTGTTCGCCTTTCTCCATGCTTTTTGTTTTTAATTAAATTAACTGCCTGCTAAGCCCATCAATACATTGTTACATCGGTTCGGTTTGGATGCTAAAGTAATACTCTTTTGGTATTATACTCCATCCTCATTAATTTGCTTTTCGCCACAAATAAATCCTAAACTTCTCAACTGCTGCTACCCCAGCTAGTGGCCTTTGATTAAAAACTATAGTAGCTATTTTGAGTCTGTATTAGGTGTATGTTTTTGCACTGTAGTAGAAAAGTTCGTCCATCGCCCATCCATTGATTAATAACACAATAGTTTTATTTCCGCTTATTTTCAAAAATGATGTTTTTGGAGAAAATCATTTAAAGATTAAAGTATAATTAATAATCAAATTATGGTATTTACCTGTTAATGAAAATCTTAGATTATTATTGGGCTACGATTTTGAGCAAACCATCAAAATATTGGATTAAGATTGTAATGATTGTAATGTAGGAACAAAATACGTATCAGTGGCAGTTAAATTCTACGTAATGGTTAGTTTCCACGCAGTGGACCTTCTCGTAGGAGAATGTAATGGGGTTGAAATGAAACTAGTATTTCATTATTGCCGACGTTTCGACCAGTGAAGGCTGGTCTTTCTCAAGGCTTATTTTGTGATCGTCCTGGTGCCGTAGTCTAAACCTCCATGACGATGCAGGTGTTATTGACATAATTGAAGGTGAACGTCGGCAATAATGAAATACTAGTTTCATTTCAACCCCATTACACTCTCCTACGAGAAGGTCCACTGCGTGGAAACTAACCATTACTAATAACCATAGAGGAGTTCATCGAGGAATACAACGTTCATCTTAAATTCTACGCTCATGCAAGAATAATATACAGGGTGTCCCAAATAAGAGTCACTGATTTTAAACATAAATTCCCAGCTTATTAATTGCTCTAAAGAGATAGGGTTTTCACTAGTTTAACTAGTTTATCAAAAAGATTTTTTTAAGCTTGGCTGGCATTTTATCTCATCAACACAGGGCGTTTGTCAAATTCAAAGGGGAAAATATGTTTTATTTTAAATGGAACACCCTATAATTTTTGATCTCATTCGAAAGAGCAATCATTCTCCTTTCCAAAAATGTATAGTTTTCTATCTTTTGTTTCATTAACAACAAAGATATTCGAGGTGTTAGTCGAAAATTTTTTACTTTTTTTAACATGTCATTTTGACGGTTGTCATTAAAACGAAAATTACTTTTTTACACGATTAGGCGTAAAATTGACTTTTTAAACCCCATTTTTGGGCGTAAAGTAGAACATTTTGCCCGCGGGCTTAAAAGTGTTACTTTTGCGCTCGTGGGCTTTTGGTTTTTAAATCGTTAAAATTGATCTAATGTATTGCTGGATGCAACCAAATCGCCATTATTGGTGTATATTGTATTGACTATTCTGTAATCAACTTTAACAATATTGTAAATTGTAATGATTGATAGGTTTGCTAAAAAACTGTATTCTGTAAACGTTTATGTGCAATTCGCACTTCACACTTCACAGTGCTTTATTTCACTGCATGAATGCAGCCATCCCTTCTTAAAACTTTAGTAGTGTAATCTCTGTAACCTAACCTTAATCATTTTTCTTCTACTTTTCCCTTCCTTTATTTTCTATTTGCTTATTTTAATACGTACATTCCTCTGGGCCTAAAACAGCTACTTTACGCCCTTGCTACATAAATAACTATTTTCCACGACCACTATGCAAACTTTACATTTCGTAGTCATAAACCACTAGAGAAAGTTTGTCATATCTAAACGTCTGCAGAAAATCATATCGTTACTAGTAACGGTATATATACCCCAATTGACTGAATGTAGATGCAAAAGCTGATTGGTTGCTTGTTTTGATTTGAAACTGACATTTATTTATCTAACCTGAAAATCTGTCAAAACGACGTCCACCCTTCAAATAAAAAAGTAAACTTGATAATTATTGTTCATTATTGAGAATAAAAAAATGTTTGGTAGCCATGAAAACAGCTATATTTTTTTTAATTGCCAAACTGAAAGTTAAAATCTTAAATTAAATTTTGATAAAACTGAGATACTACATACTCGTGAAAAAGTATAGTGTATTACTTGAGGATTTTCCTTTTCATGACAACCGTCAAAATGACATTAAAAAAAAATTTACCACTAAATTTGCTTATTTTTTGATGTTCCTCTATAACGGAAACGAAATTTGAAACAGTTATTTATTTAATTAATCGTATGGTACATTTTAAATATTGTATTGTGATGTAAGTGTTATGTATGGTGCCCCAGAAGATCAGTATAAACCTGTACAGTGTGGTGACGAAACCGTGTTCAATTGTGGATTGGTTCGTCTTGGCAAAGCATTTACTTCAAGGTTTAGGAAAACCACTAAAACCTAAACATGCCAACCCTTACCCACTTTAGTATTCGCATGTAATAATATCAATTAAGTGTGTAATGTGATTGTGTTTTGTGAAATTGTGTTGTACATTTTTCCTAATTATCTGGGAGGGTCTTTATGACCAGGTCCGGAAACCAAAGTGGTGATTCTCAGGAGCAACATGTTTTTCTTGTTGACCATGGAGTACTCTAAGGTATTGATCACCTTCCACATTTTATATTTGCACCAAAAACCCCTAAAACACACACGAAAAAAAACTCTAAAGAAAATTGACGTACGTTTTGACATTTAATTCCGGAAACCCAAGTGGTGATTCTCAGGAACAACATGTTTTTCTTGTTGACGTAAATTAAAAAGGTTTTTTCTCTTGGCAATCCTATCCGTGGACATACGGTATAATAACAACTATACAAACGAATACCAATGCCAATATACTAAGTATTTTTATACTTTATTTATTCATATTATTAGTTTTGACTCTATATATCATCGTCAGTATTTAATGATAAAACATTACATTGACAAAGACATTAAATTAAAAATAATGACATTAACATCCGCTGTATCATCAACAACAGCGCCACCTCTGGTTAGGAGAAACGCTACAATTATGGTTTGACATGGTCCATATAAGTTTTCCGACCGTGATTATCTTGATGATTAATGGGTAGAATTCTCATGCTAAAGCATCTTTGGATGCTTAGATTTTGCAATTACGTGGTTAATCTTTATAACTTAATGGGTTTCTTCTTCTTCCCTAATTGTTTTGAAAAATGTCATTGCATTCTCTTAAACTTCTTCAACGAGCGTTATTCTCACACAAATTATCATGGTGTACTTTATCAATTGACAAATTATTCAAGTTGAAAATACTCTGATGATTACATTTGTTTTTGGTTTTCCTTTCAGCATACCGAGAACGAGTTTTGGTCTTGTTTTGATTTATTAAACTGTAGCATCTCAAACGAATAGGAGGTTCATAAATTAAACTTCATTTTCGACGTTTTGAACGCTTCTCTGAAATACTAAAAACTGTACGGGGTGGACCGATTTCGATGGGATTGCAGGGTATTTCGGTAACTATTACTGTTAAAGCAAAACAGCATTAGGCCAACTTTTTGAGACAACTTAACAGCGAAAACAAAAATTTGCTATCTTTTTTTATTTTTGATGCAGGGACTAAAATTGAATTTTTCCAAATTTTGATAGGGTTCCGTATCTCATCCGTTGATAAAAATTCAGGAAAAAGTGTAAAGACATTTCTTGTGCAGACTTTTTGCGTATAATCAAATGGAGTAGTCAATTGTTAACTTTGGTCACCAATAGTCGAAATGCCACATAAACTTAGTTTTTTTTTAACGGAAACCATAGTTTACTTCGACTTCATTAAAATCCTTATTTTGTAAGCTTTTCAACAATATATAGTTTATAGAGGGTTCTTTTAGAAAATTACGGAATTATAAGCGAATTTGTTAGTTTGCACTTTTGTAAGTAGGCGATGCAATAATTTAAAACAATGGAACACAGCACATCTGTCAAAACAAAATAAATTTTTGTTTTCGCTGTTTAATTTGTCTCAAAAAGTTGGCCTAATGCTACGTGAACAGTTTTGTTCTAACAGTAATAGTTACTGAAATACCCTGCAATTCCATCGAAATCGGTCCACTCTGTATAAACCAATGCAATCCAAGTAATCAATGTATTATCTGTGATTTTGAAACAAAGGACTACTCTAAAGAAACATTATTATTTGGCTCGTTCGTGTCATTTGGACGCGATCAATCGAACGCGCGTCAATGAGGCACATACAACAACTGGATCCGACGACTTTTGGACTTTTCTATAACATAATGGATTAATTTAAAATTTATAAAAATTTAAAGGTAATTATAAAGATTTTTCTATTATGTTGATATGTGCAGCTGTTATACTAAAAAAATGAAAATGAAATAAAAGCAAACATCGAAAAACTGTCAAAAATTGTTTAATGATTCCCATTGAGAGAGGTACTTCGATGCAGAAACATGTCGATGTTGATCTTAGTAGTAGAGAGCTTTAATAGACTTCACTCCATATTTTTTAAACTATTTGCAAAATTCTAGTTGACAAAATTCTAGTAGTATTTTTTTCTATTTTGGGTCGCTTACAGAGCTATAAAAGCACCCAAATGAGTATTTTTATAGAAATTTGAGTTCTTTTATAGAAATAGAACAATTTTTATTCCGAACGGTGGTAACACTGATAACGTCCAAGCGGTCATTACGTTCGGTGTGCATTAATTTAAATCGTAATTAATGTTCAATAGATTTATTTATCTACTTATTTTTATTTCCACCCATTTTTGTTAATGAAACTTTATGATAAATGCACTAATTAAACTTAAACTAGCATTTAAACCAAAGTTTAATGAAAATATTGCCACCTTAGCAATTACACTTCAAAATTCCCTAAATTTAAAAACTCGCGAAATTTTATTTTAAAATCAATCTGAAAAGGCCAAAATAGAAAAAATGGTATAAAGAATTTGTTTCAGAAGGCATTTTAGCGACTGTACTCATCTTATAAAATGCGTCTTCTGAAACTAGTTCTTTAATATACTATTTCTAAATGTCAGTATCAAACCATTATTTTGTGAATTTTTATTGTATTGTAAATATTGGAAAAATAGTTTTGTAATCTCCCGTGTTATAAATAACCTACATTATACCAAATTTCATTAAAATTGAACCAGCGGATTTTGAGATATCGTGTTTACATATAGGTTTGTATTGTCCTGTTTCACTTTGTATTTTAAAATGAATTTTAAGTTAGTTTTTCATATAAGATACTTGCAATGAAACTTTTTCTTTAGAGGGATTTAATAATTCAAATTCTGGAATTACAATACAATTACAATATATGAATTCTACTGTGTTGCAATCGCTACAAATTGTTTTATCGAGTCAATTTTACTACACACGACGCACATATGTGCAAATTCCAACACAGAAATTCGATTGTTGAAAATAATCAGATAAATTCGGCAACACATAAATAGATTTATTATTGCAATTAGATAAATAAGGGAAATTGCTAACTAAGCAATATCCCACATGTCCATCATAGAATTTACTGAATGACAGATGTAAATAAAGGGAATTAATTTAAAAATATGCAATATCATGAACAATCTGAACAATTGCTAATCATTGACTCTTACGTGTATTGTTATCAATTTACTTCTAAATACTGCATTCAATAGATTTATAGTTCAATGGAATCTCGACAATTCTTCAATATATTGTATGTACCCTTCCAAATTTTACGTAGTTCGATTTTTGTTGAGGTTTTATTATAAAGCAATTAGATACTAAGAAGCTTCATAACAAACAATGTAAAATATTTGGAAACGAATTTCTTGTGAAATGTTTATCTTTTTTGACTAGATGTTTTCAGTTAAAGTGCGCTAACATCTAGTTGATTCAATTTCTACTCCCTCATTATGTTAACATAAATTTACTCCGTATTCTAAATAGATCCAAACTTTCTCTGTATATAACCGAATTCACTATCGACTATAGTAATTCCAAAAATAGATAAAAGTTACCTCTATTTAGCAGTACCTTATTTTAGTACCAACATCTCAATATATTTTTTTCCTAAAACACCAAATGGATACAACACAACCCTCTGAAAATTAGATTGGTACTAATTTTCGTTATACATCATGTGATATTTATTTAGTATTACTATTACTTTAGCTTATTTGTGCCTCTGCTTTTCTAGATAAAATACTTATTATTAATTGTGAGTATTTGTATAATGAAAACTAGCAATGAATATTAAAATTCTTCTCAATTTCACTTATTGAAAAAAAACTTTACATTGAATTTGAGTGTTTGGGAAAAAATAGTGTTTACTTAGAAAACCGTCTTTGCTGTATTTGTTTTAAAGAGATTTTGTTGCAATATCAATTAGTAGGATTTGATTAATTATTATACACAAATACATCAAAATATTTGAAGTAAATCAGTTTTCTCAATCTAATGGCCGGTTGCACCAACACTACTTAAACTTAAGCGAAGCTTAAAACAATCGTTGCTATGGTATTAACAATTGTATCTAAGTTTTTAAGCATAGCTTAAGTCATGTAGATAGATTTTGAAAGAAATATATTATGTACTTTTATTATTGGGAAGATTCATTCGATCAAAAAATTCCAATCGTGAATTTTTTGACCGACTTCAGATAACAATTTTCTTACTGTGCGACATACTCTTGGGGTTGCATCTTTGTGCCTAAAAGTCCCGTAGAGCTAAATTCTAGCATCAACTTGGCCACTTTCTCTTAAAACTGTATGTCGTCGCGTTTTGTGCTTTGATTGAAAATATTTAGGCAAATCTCGCGCGAAAACCATAAGGTTTGTGTTTTGAAATAATAATACGACTTTGAAGAAGAAGAGAAGTTTATTTTTGTTTTTTTTTCCAAGTTACTTCTCCAGTAGGCTGTTAGAGCTTTAAGTATCAATCTCTACTTAAGCTATCTGAAAGCCAAAACCCCACTCCGAATCATAAACTTTGTCGTCAAATGTAGCACCCGAGACCGTTTTGTTTACATTTTCGGTCACTGAAACGGCAATTCCAGAAAACAAACGCCAAACAGAAAGCCTTCACGAGGGAATTCCCATCAAAACTCATTTGGACTGTATGGCTCGATGTGAATATTTCTTTTAATATCAATGGGATTACAGCGAAGTTTGAAAAATAACGGAACAGTAGGGGGTGAGGAGTTGAGGATTAAAAGGGACACTTATTCCTATTGGATTCAACAAATTACTTTTATTTACATCATTTCATTAAACTAAAATAATCCCTGTATGCTAACGTTTAGCAGATTGGACAACAAATCTTTTGTACGTACTTTCAGTAAGTACTAATATTCACATTATAACCTTAAAGAATGTGGAAAAGCCTGATGAAATTTGGAAACACCTTGAAAGCTGTCTTGGATTAGTAAGAAGACAATTTTAATATATGTCTAGGGCTAAGAAGAAACAAGTATTTAGACAGAATTCATAGACAAACAGTTCAAAGAGAATACATTCTACAGAAAATACACAAACAAAGAAGCAAGTTAAAAAACTAACAAATTATAACAATAAGAGAAAATTAAAAAACAGTAGCTCTAAGATAAAACATAATAGACGTTAATGAAGAAAAAGAAATAAAAGAAGAGGCAACAATTGTTGCGAAAATTACCCTCACCAGACGACAGAAAACAGTGACAAAATTTTAAGTATTGAGGGAGAACTTGCGATTTTAATCCCGAAGATCTTGTTAGTCAATCAGTTTACCTTTTAACCAATTTTAACCAATCAGAAAACGTTACCTAACTTGCGTTTATGGTCAACCGACCAACTTTCTGTACAGTTTTTCGCTCATAACGTACCTCTTTATGCACTAGTCTTTTTTTTTGTTACTTTATGGACGGCTGTCAATGCCAAACGTGAATGTCAGAATAAATGTGTAGATTAAGAATAAAATCTGTCAATTTATAAACACTATATATACGTCGGTATGACAAATTCTTTCTGCAGTTTGAGTAAAATCCTACAGTTGACCAACCAGTTTTATGGTCTCGCCACAGTTATGGCCTCGCTCTTTCGTAGCTCGTGCATAATTCTGTATCTCGTCCATAAAAACGTAGATTATGGACATACATAGCTATTATGTAACCGTACATTTTTTCCTATCGTGAATTTGAATATTATTTACAAATTAATTTTACTAAGATAGCTTATTGTATAACAATAAATTCTCTACAAACTACCTAATAACAATAATATAAGCAAGAATCAAAAGTCTGCGAGAAGGATAATAGATAGAACGAGCACGTTTTAGAAGAGGACAAATAGCAGTGGTCTCCTCTTCCCGATTTTTCTTGCCTATTCCCTTCCACATAACCTCACCATCTATGTCTTTTATATTGTATTAATTTCTACATTTGTCTATCCTCTTTAATTCTTTCCTACACTTTCATGTTCTTGGTTCTACCTGTCCATCTTATTTTTAAAAATATCTCCCAACACTACATTTTAAGTGCCTCTATGTTTCAGAGCCATATACGACCATTAATACCTCAGGTCAAGCTTTTTTTTGTGGTTGTACCGTACATTATTGGATCATTGAAGATTTTTTGTCTTTTTAGTCAATTTGCATTTGTTTTGTAACTTTCAGCATTAGTTGCCCATTGACATTATCAAATGCTCTGTAGGTCGAAGGACGCAACATTATTAATTAATTCTCATATTGTTCTTCATCGTAGGCACATGAAAGCTTCTTTGGTGCCTCATTGCGTCTAAAACTGAATTGATCATCTGTTAAACTAGTCTTAATTTCATTTACAATTCGATTCTGAACCATACTTGTCAATATTTTTGAGCTATGTAAGTGTTCAATAATCTTTACATTTCTTTGATTAATTCTTTTTTGGCATTATCATTTTTTTTTTTGGAAATCAACAGGTACTTCTCTCGTTTCGTATAATTCTTGAATTAGTGAATACAGTACGTCTTTGGTTTAAAGCCTGAAGAGGTTCTGGTGATATGCTATCAGTATCATATGATTTTTTTGTTTGTAAGCGTTTCACAGCTTCCTCATATTCCTCTTTTGTTGTAGTCAGGCCTAAATTATTTTCTTCCACTTTTTTCTCTTTCTATTTCGTTTATCTGTTAATCTTGTATTGTTTTTATCTTGCAGTTATCTCATTTCTTCTAATAGGATTTCTTTCTGCTGATTAGATTGCGTTTCCTTTAATTTTTATGTATCAAAAATATATATTAATTATGCGCTCTTTCTAAATTACTTTTCAATAAATTTTTATGTATTTCATGGTAAACGTTGTGTTTACCATTTTGTATTGTGTGTTCTTAGCTGCTCTGTTAACAGCATTTGGGAATGTTTTGTTCTTCTATTAATTGAATGTATCATATTGTCAATTATCCATGGTTTCCGTTGTTCGCTTTTTGGTAAACCCAAATTCTTCGTTGCTTCTGCGGTAATGGCATTTTTTAGTTGCTCTCATTTTTCATTTGTGATTATGACAGTTTCTTCTTCCTTTTAGTTTTGACTAATAGATGTTTAAAATGGACTTACAGTTTCTGATGATTTTTTATCCCAATTTGTCCCTCTGTTTACATTTTTAAAATACTCGTCTTTTACGTTTTGTTTTGTATTTTATAAACATCAGATTGGGATCACTTAAATATCTGCTCTGGATATGCTTTTTTGTGTTACTTGTTGTTTTTGTTTACTCCTGATTCTGACTGTTTCGTTTCTCTTCCTATTTTGTATTTTCTAGTTACATTATCTTTTTTCCTATCTTCTCCCACCCTACTAGTATTCCCCAACAAGAGGATGCTATTGTGCGGGTATTTTACTCGAGATAATTTGAGTATACCGTGTGTCTCACGGAAAAATTGACATAGATATTTAGTATGTTAAATTAAAAATTAATGTACAGTAGAGTCCGTTTATAATGACACCGAAAGGAATTGACAAACACGTCATAATAAGCGGACGTCATACAAAGCGTTTTGTGAAATGAAAAATCTTTTTCATGTAAATATGTACATATGTACTTAAGTATTTTAATACAGAAACATAGTAATTAAATATGTATACATACATATTAAATCAAAATCAAAATTGCACGTAATCAGCACATTATAACACATACAAGTGTATTTTTTACTGTAAGTAATCTGTAATTTTTGTCTGTTTTGTTTTTTCATTTTATTGTAAAACAGTCTCTAATACTATTGTGTATAGAAGACATAGCTATGGTCAAATTATCATTTTCAATATTGCTGTGAACAAATCGTGATAATAATTCCGCAGCTTTTAATGCCTCTTCTGCGGTAGGTAATGGTGCTTCCTCGACTTCCTCTTCCCCATCACTTTCGAGTTGTTCTTTAGCACTAATGTTCTGTACGATATTTTCATCGGTGGGTTCTTCGAATGTGAGGAGAGCGCTATCGATGTCAACATATTCTTCCCACATTTCCGGTGCTGCTAAAGAATCTGAATTTAGGTTTCGTGACCACAAAGATAAAGGAATGTCATCTTCTTCATCGAATTCATGTTCTGATATTTGAATAGGTAAACCGTCGTGCCTTTCAATGAATCCTGCATGTTTGAAACAGTTATGAATGGTACTTTGTGACATTTTATTCCAGGCATCATTAACCATCAGAATTGCATCTAGCACCGTTATTTTTGTAGAAGAGTTGTTTTCATTAGCATCAAGACAACTAATCATTTTGAGCACAAGGTTCTTCCTAAAATTCGTTTTGAGTGATCGTATTATTCCCTGATCCATTGGCTGTAGTACTGATGTTGTATTCGGCGGAAGGAAAGCAAGTGTTATAGACTTTAAATCAGTAACATTTGGATGCGCCGGGCAATTATCAACCAGCAATAGAATCTTTTTCTTCTTCTTTACCAAATCACGATCCCAATCACGAAGCCATTTTTCAAAAAGTTCTGACGTCATCCAAGCTTTACGATTGTTAGTATAATCGACAGGTTCTAAAACATCTTGGTTTTTGTGACTTTCCAATAATAAGCAATTTCTTCTTCTCTGTGCCACTCATATTCGCTGCTACCATGACAGTTATTCTATCTTTCGACAACTTACTTCCACTACAATTTTCACCTTTACATTTTAAAGTTTTATCCGGCATTAATTTGTAAAAAGTCCCGTTTCATCAGCATTAAATATCTCATCATCAGAAAATTGTCTTCGTAAATTCGGCCACACAGATATCAACCAGTTTGTTGTTGAATTTTGATCAACAGACGAAGATTCACCGACAATTTTTCCCGCCACAATGTTATGTCGAACTTTAAAACGACTGATCCAGCTTGCAGAACAATTAAAGTCGAGAACAAAACGCGCGGCAAAACCATTTGCCTTTTCCTGTAGCATAGGGCCGCTGACAGGTATTCCTTTGTTTCTCATGTTTTTAAACCACTGAATTAATGCTTCATCAACATTTTCTTGTCGTGATTTTCGAAGCCTCTTCGGTTTCAAAACATTTGAATTGAACGATTGCTTAATGCGGTCCTTGTTTTGAAAATCATTGATATTGTCGAATGACCCACGCCAAATTCCTTTGCAAGACATGAGTTAGATTCTCCATTTTCTAATCTGCATATTATTGCACCTTTCTCCTCAATTGTAAATGCTTTACGTCGTTGAGACGACATTTTTTCACAGTAACAAACGAAAAACAATGCGTGACCTTCAAGCGTCAATTACTCACTGAGATTCCAAACAAAAGCGAGCCACGTGCCGAACGTCGTCGGGAATCAATGAACATTACCGGAGGTGTAAAGAATCATGTCGGTCATTATAACCGGACATAATTTATTAAAAATGGGTCATAATAAGCGACATGTCACTGTAAGGGAAGTCATTATATCCGACTTTTCTATAAAGAATTTTATATGAAAACCAAACTTCGTAGTGTAATTACGTCATAATAACCGGTTGGTCAATATAGGCGGAGTCATAATAAACGGATTCTACTGTATATCTTTTTCTTGACACAATTCGAACACAATACAACAACATATTATGTTGAATAGATAAAACAAATTACTTCTGAGTGTTCTAGCATTATAAGTTGCAAATTTTAGTTTAATTAAATGCCCTTTGCTAGATTCTTTTTGTCAATTAAATTCTTGCCCTACCCAGAAATCTGAGTGTATCAATAAATAAGGATTCAGTGAGGTTAAGTTATGGTAGAATATGGTAGAAAGTTATGGTATCGGTGAGGACACGATTTTCCTCCAAATATATGAAGCGAAACGGAATCGAGAGCTCACGCAGGCAGGGTGCTAAACACTTGAAAGAAGTCTGTTCTTTGCCAAAATCGAAAAGGAGATCTGCTACCTTAAGACTTACGTGTAAGATAAGAGAATATCTGCCATTTAGTGAGCTATTTAGAGTTACTACATTGCATTTAAAATTTTTCAGAAAAAAAACTATAAATGTGGATGGGTATTACATATTGCATCTAATTGCAGATTGAAAGATTAAAGGTGTTCTTTCTTAAATGTACCTTTAATACTCTTGGCATATGTACCTCCTTTGACAAAGAATGTATATTTGCCCCGCCACTTATGGTAAGTAAATAGTTTATAGTGTTAATATTTTTACCAACGTTAATGAGAGAGCATTTTGTAAAGAACGAAAATTATACTTTGTAAATGATAGATTGCGTCACCTACTGAAAAACTATGGATTTAAAAATTTTTTGAACACGTTTTAGAGCTGGTTTTGTTATAAAAATTCCAAATCAGAATAATTTACAAATCTGCTACACATTCAACATTACTTTCAATTTAAGTAGAGGTTTCGTTCTTAGGGATTTTACAAAATTAATTATATACCAGGTGTGGTAAAAGTGGGAAGAGCAATTAAATGATAGTTATCAAATTATATGAGAATTTTCATAATAATGGGTATTCAAAGGGTATTTTACTAAAAATCAGTAAAACAAGTTATTTTTTTATAAATTTTTAATTAATTAACCAAATGAATTTATTTTTATTAAGCGACCTTCGTGGACGAATTGGTTAATTTGTTACTTGGTAATATTTTGCGCTTCCTAATCATGATTCATTTCCGACTGCAGTATTTTTTTTATTAATTTTATTATAGGTTTCTAAAATTAAAACGGTAGTTGATGTTTGTCTTACAACGTTTTAATTTTAGACCGTATTAATTCTAGCCATTTTAATTTATTGTTTTAAACAAATTGTTATATTTCTAGTCCATTAAATGTTATTTATATATAAAAAAACTGGATCTAAACAAAAACTAAATATTGGTATCGTTCGTTTTTTCATTCTACATTCATTAGAACCTTGATAAAGACCAGCACGGCTGGTCGAAACGTCGGCATAATAAAGACCAAGAATGTCTAAATGAACCTGATACTTTCACTCCTACAGAAGGCCCTGGAATTGTAAAGAGAATTATAATTAGACAAAGTATGTTTCCAACTACATCCAGAACTGTAATGGTTTCTTCTAGTACCGAATAGATAGATAGATTATGCAATTTACTTTTCTTTTGTATTATTAATATTCTTAAATACACTTGCAACACAAAAATAGTTTAAATCAACTTTGTGTAGAATTAAATTACATTTTACATTTTTAAAATATTCTAAAACAGGAAAATATCTATAATCCACGAATTATACCCAAACTCTTGAAATAGGTACGATTTTTGAGATATCAACGGTCCTTCCTCAAGACAGAAATTTGATCTGATTCTACAGAAAAATGATAAATGGGCGTTATATTTGAAAAAAAAAAATAGATATAGATTTTATCTTGTATATGTTTCTTCTCTATAGCTTATGATGTGCTAAAATGATTATACGGATGAAAAAATAATTCGTTCGTATAACATTCTGTCAAGAACTCAACAATAACGGATTTATAGGAGTTTTGTTTACTGATTGCTTTCAAATTTGGTACACTTTATTAGTAGCCTTATTTAGGTGGAAATGTTTATGTAATTTTTTTTAATAATAAAAATCTTCGATACAACTATACTCAGTATACTATTAGCGCGGAGTAATAAACCTGTCAGAATTATCGAATCTCCCGTATTGCAGTGGCGTAGGTACCTGATACGTTTGGAAAATCATATTTTTAGTAGGTAAATATATTATAATAGTAAAATCTACCTTGATATGAATTATTATGTGGTCATATGTTATTTATTTTATTTGTATAGTAGATTACATTACAAATTTTACTTCTTACGTATTATATACCATTATTTTTGTATCTTGGTATAATACCTACATCTACGGCTATGATTCTCGTTTCGTCAGTACCTGGGCTGATGGCAACGTGTTTACACAGGTTAAACTATTGTTCTCAGACCCTAGATGGGTCGATATGCTGGAAGAGCGGCACAATGATCGTATTTTGGTTAGAATTTATTGGTTTTACTTAACCGTAGAAGTACCGCTTTCACAAGAAAATAAAGAATTATTTCAAGCAATTATGATTTATTACTCCGCGCCAATAGTATACAGACTATATAAGTTTTTACATCAAAATTCCCGCAAAGATGCTAAATAAACCTACCAAATTAGAAAGGTTAATTAAGAAAAAAGATCTTCACAAAAATTGATTTCAAAAAATTAATTCTGAGCCCACGCAATTCCGTTTTTTTAGTTTTTGAAGAAATTTTCTGATGTGTATATATTTTTAGTACTGCATCTTTCGAAATAACAAAAATGTAACATACTGTCAGCTTTAATCGTACCTAAACATCATGGTATAATTAAATTATAATTACCCATAATCTCTGTTTTATTCTGCATTATAAAAATAAAAATATAACGTGTAGTAATTGGGCAAATTAACATTCAACCCCCTTTTTGTTTTCACAATGGAACTGAAATAAATTGATCGAATCAGATAATCTACAACCAATGATGATAATTTTATTTCTTTTTATTGCTCATTGAACACAGTTATGTGTAGCAAACGTGACTCTTTTCTGATCACATTTTCTAATAATTTCTTTTGTTGTTAGTATGTATACTTTCGTTTGAACAATTATTATAACACAACTTTCTACTTGTATAAAACATAAGCATGCTCTATTCTTGATTTAGTTTCGAAAAATGTCGAGATCTATGCCAATGTAAAAAGGGCAAACGTTATACTATGGTATGTACCTTACACACATATAATTGTAGTGTTCGTATTGCGACACGAGGATTTAATAACTTCAAACAAAACTTCTCAAATGAACCTTTGTAGAGAACTTGTCTGGATTTAGCAATGAAACTGGATCGTTAGGTACAATACGCGTAGAATACTTGCGAAACTTATTTTCAGAGAAAACTGGGTTGTTCCATTAAAATCGTTTATGCTGTTCCACTTTCACATAAAAAAAGCCCTAATCATTTGCAAAACTAAACCAAATATCGACATAGTACGTAGTACGTCTGAAATAAATTTTTCTTTCACTAACGCATGTAGTAAATATTGCGGGAATATTCGTGTTTTTTTTGTTATTTCGATTTGAAAATTGTGCGGATTTTAAACTTTCAATCAGGCTGTCAAAAAACAATTTTAAATTTAAATAAGTGGATTAAATCCACTCACTACATTTACTTTCGGTCTTATGTGAATAGTGCACGCGACTAGGAAATAAAATTCTAGATACCGTGTCGATACGGCACGTTACAGACATCCCTTTACGAAAGAACTTCTTCGACCAAGTTATTTCATTTGATTCATCTCCCAATAGGTTTTTTTTGTAAAATATTTATCTAAAGATAGGTATATTTTTCATTAACGCAAAGTTTTTTAGCATACAGCCCATTTTTTTATCTTAATGAGTGCGTGTGGAAATGTGGCAAATTTTGAGTTACACTAATTTAAATTTACCGTTTTTTTCAAGCATACAAAAACTTTTATGTGACTATCTACTTTTTTTTTAAACATATTTGTTGTGTTATCTTTGTCGGTACATTATTCTAGTGAATGCTCAACAAGAATAATTACCGAACCTTCGGATACAGATATATCAAAAGCTTCTGGTATTAGGGCAGATTTATCGATTCGAAAGACGCAGATTCATTATTGTGTTGATATTTACTATTTACATATTTCGTTGCTACTTTGTTAGTACGTACAATACCTGTCGAATATTGTTATTTAGTTTTACGGTAATTTACGAAGTCGATTCAATTACCTAACAAATTATTATTAATGTTGTGACTTGGCATGGGAGATAGAAAAGAACGGAAGCAAATTCATACTATTACCACTGTTCAGTTCAATGCTCCAAACATTACGTTAGCAGTTTTTTAATGACCCTATAGTATTACAGGTTTAAAAATGATATGTAAAATTTAAGTATCTCGGAAGTAGTTCGAATTGAGACAAAAATGTTAAATTAAGAAGTAACACAATGTAAAAAGTAACCGAATGTGTAGGATGGGGTATTTAATTATGTTTGGAATCGTGTTTCTTCTAGTTTTTCGTTTATATAATAAGGAAGTTGGCATAAAAGGTATTCTGTTCGTATGCATATACGTATCCTCGTCAGAACTATTTCTTAGTTATTTCAGCCTGCAATCACCTCGTTAGGTATTTATGGCCCGGGCACGTTCCTAATAAAATTGCATCATTAACATGCATACTAACATTATGCTTTCGGATATTAATTTTTCATCATTCATTCATAAGATATCAATAATATTTTTTTATAATCTAAAAGATGTTTCATACGTTTATGACTGATAATCGCTAAAACTTTTCCTTTTCGAAAATTTGAGAAAGCCTTGTACTAATTTTTGCGGTTACGAAAGCTTGCGGTTCTATTTACCCATTCATCGTCGCATACTACAGATTTACGGAAGCGTATATTCTCAACAGTTTGAAATTTTGATTAATAGTCGCGTGTCTTCATTAGTGAAAACAATGGGCGAATTCATAAAAACGTGTATCTACTTTCTATGTTTTTTTCCTTATTTGAATTATTTGATTCAAGCATGTTAAAAATTGTTATGGCAGAAGTTCTTGGAATGTTTTTTTCTACTTTTTGAAATGTGAAAGAGGCAATTATTAATAGTAAGTTGGGCGCTGATATGTCTTTTGTTGTTAGATTTATTTAAAATTTTAACAATATTGAAAACAAATATTGATAAACCTTCTATATAGTACCTACTTTTACTACACTCACTTACCTTTACTGAGAAACACAGTTTTAAAGAAATTGCAAAGTAATAAAGACAGTCTCTTTGAATACATACAAAAGCAGAAGAAACTGAAATAACAAAATGCTGTCAACCAGTACCGGACTGGCTACATTTAACCTTATCTGCAAGTCTAAAATTTTGACCGCTGCTTCTCCTCCTTCCTCCATCTCAACTCCTAATCTCATTCTTCGATTGGGAATGTCAGGTTCTCAATTGTCACTTCTTTATTTAGCAAAATAATTTACGAAAACATGTGCCTATCCATCTAGATATCTATCTAGAAGAAATTTGTTTCTAATCGAATAAACATTTATTTCAAAACTGTCTATTTCGGTATATACAACAAAATATGAAAAAGAAATCAAACAGCAAAATCGAGTTAAAATGTAATTTACAAAAACATGAAAAAAAAATTTCACGAACATCTTGTATAAATGCAAAAATAATTGAAGATGAGAAACCTTATTGACGCCAGATTTAAGATTATTAAGACAAAATTGCTATAACATATAATTCAAGATCGTATTTTTAAACCAAAAAGGCTAACTAAGAAACTAAAATATTGAAAAAGTTTTTTATACACATTTATTTCTGCACTGCAGTCAAGGAAAAAAATGTTATATGTTTGTGTATTAATACGAAAATAATGTTAATAATTAAGCGTTATGTTCAATTCAAGAAAGTATTTTTGTGTAAATCAAAAAAGGTAAGAAATCAAAAAATTAAAAACCAAAGTTAAGATAAAATTTATTCACAAAATTGAAAAACGATTTATTTGAAGAACGCATTAAAAAAAGAAATAAAAAATTAGGTAATTAATTAGGCAAAAAAAAATTTTTGTTTTGTGTAAATACCTACAAAAAAGGAAGATTCAAGATATATAATTTTTTTACACGTAATTGATAAAACTTGTAATTTAAGAACCTATTTTTATGTAAATTAAAAAAGGGCTAAGAAACTAAAAAATTAAAAAAACCGAAAATAAATAATCTTTTTTTATCCGCAAAATTGAATGACGTATTATTATGGAAACAAAAAAAAAGAAAAAGTGAACAAAAGAAATACTTTATTGAGGTCACAGATTCAAGATTAATAATTTTTTTGTGCCGAAAATAGAACAAAAAACATTGCGTAAGTTTCTTCGAATTGTTCTAGAAACGTTGGCGGATTAATTTAACTCGGCGACAATGAATTGAAATGACTAAATTTAAGAAATTAACAATCCTAAATCGAACATATTAGAGCGTATGAGACTAACCCGCTTTAAGTCGGAATGTAAAACGCCTTATAAACTTTCAGTGTGGGATTATAAATTATAAATTTTCAAGATTTGGGGTTGTTTAAACGCATTTTTACATTTTTCGAAATATTTAAATACTAATAACTTTGTGGCTCAAAAATTGCGAAATTTTAGACATTTTTTTTGTTTCGAAAATCGAATATTATTCTAAGGCGAGAAAAATTGACCATGTCGAGTATTAATTTTCCTTTATCTAACTACGGCCGTTGAAAGATTTTCCCGAAATTTTTACGCGTTTTTTAACCTATTCGTTTCTACTAATTATCCCTCCTGGATCTAAGGGTTTGAGTATCGTTTTATCGGAGAAACTCTACGGTAATACATACAAAACTTTTTTTTTGATACATTTTACTGTATTAAAAATAGAAATTTCTAATACTTTTGCGTTGAAATCACGTTCGTCAGTTTTCCGTAGAAATTTTGAGGAAAAACCGAAGTTGTCAGAAAGCCCATTCTTTTCGCCTTTCAATGTACACTCATGAAATTTAAAACTTGGACACCACAATTTCTGTAAACAAAAGTTTGCACATTGTGAAGCGGGCTTAAGGGTATCATTTACAATTCTAACAGCAGGTAGTCTCAGCAGGGGTTATCTTATAGAAGGACTGTAGAATGAATCATTACACTAAGCACGTTTTAGAAAATAGGTAATTTACGTTGCTTACTTAATTTTTTCTTTAAAGAATATATTTGAAGGTATCGCTAATTAAACACCATAGCTCGATTAATTATCGAATCAAAATTTTGTTTAGGAAATGTTTACAAAATAAAATTAGAAATAATTTTGATTTAAAAACGTCTACAAGCAATAACTTTTAAATTAAATCAAAAACTAAACATGGTTATTTGGGTTGACTGATTATTACTTATTTTTAAATAAATCTAACCTACTAATTATTGTAAGTTATTAAAAAATCATTAAACTCTCTATTCATAATATTTAGTCCTTACAAAATGTATATTTTATGACGTTTCATTTTTTTCTGTAGTTAATATAAAAGTGAAAATAAAAACTAAGGCAATTCTTATTGTCAACGTATATATTTAGTTTTTTGACAAGAATTTATTACATAATTATAATTAAGATACCAAGTTATAGTTTAAAATTAAATGAAAACTTTTTTTTAAATAAAGGTATTACTATATAAATAAATATAAGAAATCAATAATGGGTGTGACCTCCATTATTATTGATACATTCTTGGAGGCGTCTGCTCATTGACGCTATCAAGGTATCAATATAATTAATATTAATCGTTTCCCATTATCAATGGCTGCAATTAGTGCATTACGGTTTACTGGTATAAAATTTGGCCCTTGTTGTCTTCGGATAACAGCAAGTATTCGAGCCCAAACATTTTCGATAATGTTAAAATCTGGGCTTTTTGCTGGCCAGGGTAACAGCTCCAAGTTATTTTCTCGTATCCAATTGCGCACAACCCAGAAATGAACGGACGTCATAATGATTTAATTGTGATCTAATGTTAATATACTCCATCAGGACAACCAACCGTTGCACGTCATTATTCGTGTACCTTGGTCAAAAGTAAATCACTTAAGAACAGGCCATTCAAAATGCAACTCGATGTTGTTTAAATCGGGTGCGATTTCTAATCCAAATTGTGACTGTGGAAACGAACCAGAAACCGTTACACATATTGCAGAGGATTGTCAATTAACAAAGTTCAAAGGAGGGTTTGTAAACATTCATAATTTAACGGATGAAGCTATATTATGGGTTACAAATCTGAAGGACATCTGAAGTTCAACAAAATTTTTATTCTCTGTCCTGATTATCTGTTTTTCCATTATTTTTTTTGCTATTTGTTTAACCTGCTATTTTTTTCGTCATTGTCGTGACTGGGTTTGGACTGGTCCATTATATATCGTCATGCAATGGCTGTTCTGTTATATTTTATTTTCTTATTTATCTTCTATAATGTTTAGACACTTAATTAATATTGTTACATATGAATACTAAGGTGGGTAAGGGTTGGCATGTTTAGGTTTTAGTGGTTTTCCTAAACCTTGTAGCAAATGCTTTGCCAAGACGAACCAATCCACAATTACACAGGGTTTCGTCACCACACTATACAGGTTTATACTAATCTTCTGGGGCACCATACGTAACACTTACATCACAATATAATATTTAAAATGTACCATACGAATAAATAAACTATTATGGTTTTCTCTTTACTAGGAAACTAAATAAGTTTCCATTTAAGCAAAAACAAAATATTCCAAAATTTTAGTATGAATGAAGAATGCAAGAATGAATGAGTGACATATTGCAAAATTTAGGTTAACAAATAAAAATTTGGATGTGTTTGTCTGACAAATAAGGTTGCCTATTTATGTATCTGTTACACATGTCTGACTTGAACCTTAAAATATTTACAACGTTGATTTGTTTACATTCTGAATTTGTGCTGTCAACTTCAACTTCATAGTAGGGGCTTTGGGCATATGACCGTATTCTTATCCGTATTACGTATTTGCATTCGAGATATGTTTACTCATTACACCGGTTTAGTTTGGATAAATTACTTATGAACGTTACAAGACAAACCAAAATACAAGTTGTTCACTTATACAGAAACTAACATTTGTAGGCACCGTTTCTATGTCTGCTTATCTTTAAATCCGTACGTGTCGTTCAAAAGATACCTAAAGTGGGAGCAGCTAAACGTATGTCGATATGTAATATCTGAATGTCGATCCGGTTTTTAAAACAATCTGAGTCTAAGGTTTCGATCGACAGCTGATTTTCAGTTCATTCTGTATGTGTTTATTAGAACATAATTTGAAGTGTAGGTTTCTCGTTGAAGAATCATAAAAACATTCACAAATACTTGGTATCGAACTCAAGTTAATTCATACATTTTATTTTTTCTGTAAACATGCTTATTATTTTTTAAATCTATTTTCGTGAAAAATTTTGACATTCATTAAATGGACATGTGCCAAATTTTCATTTATTTTGTTGGACAATGTTATTTGAATTACAAGCGTCGGAAATGCCACTCAACTATAATTAGCTTTAATATTTTTTTTTCTTCAACAGTAGACCAATTCAAATAAAATACAAACTTAAATTTTGGCTTTAACCAGAGTAAATGAAAGAGTTATTGTGCAAAGTACTAATTTTGAAGAAATTCGTTCCAGTCGTTTTTGAAAAGAAAAACTTATGGGAGTAAATTCTTCCTTAATCGAATTTTTGTGGAAAATGTAGCCATTTTGTAGAAATGGTAATGTAGTGTATGTTTGTAATTTCTAGGGTCGTTTTAGGGGTAGAAAAAAAGGAAAAAAGCACATCTGAAAAACCTCCAGAAAACCCTACATATAAAATTTGAATGAAATTGTTGTATTCGTTTGGCCTATACGTCAGAGACATAAGTACGTATACGTATATACATATTCTTTTCAAAAAGACGATTGTATTGTATCGGTATGCGAGAGAATAAAAAAACTAAACTGCATCAAAATTTGTTAATTTCTTATAGTAAGAGTTCTCACGCGCTCGAAAGTGCGTTAAAAATTGATTCTGTAGACGTTTAAAGACTAAACGAATAAAACCTGGCCAAAACGATAGCTTTTATAAAAGTCATCTTCCAAAAAAGTTGTCCAAAAATTGTCTTGTGCAAAAGGGCGCTATTCAAAATTTTATGTATTGCATTAAATAGCTGAAGCTGAGATATTTCTTTGGTAAAAATTTGATGATGTTCTCTGCAGCCGTTTGGTCGTAAAAAAAATAAACTACATATTTTGAATAGTGCCTTTTTGCACAAGGAAATTTTTGGACAACTTTTTATAATTAGGTTTAAATTTTTCAAGGGTGTGTATTTCCTGGCCCAAAATATTTAAAAAGTTCTTATAAAATTTTGTCAAAACAGGTCAACTATCGGAGTTATAACCGTTTAAAGATGGCGTCCCAAAAACTGATCAAACCTGTATTTCTTCGAAACGACTATATCTACTTCAACAAATTTTGGCAAATTTCATATTACTATTACGAGCTATCAGCTGATTATAAAACATGTTTACAATTACAACCAGATCGTACTTTCCAGGGGTGTACTAGGAAATTTTATAATCCGTTCAAAAAACTGACAATTTGATTTGAAATTATTGAAATTCTATGTCTTCTAGATAAAAAGGGTACTCTTCTTGAAAGTCGTTTTGTCCAACTTGTTTTCGAGAAAATTGATAGTAAAAAATAACTAATTACAGATAATAATGGTGTTGGATATCGGTGAAACTTAAATAACAAATCGTATATGAAAAATATTGAACCAATATCCATGACAGCTATTTATGGTAAATCATGTTATGGAATGACAAACAAACATCTACAGTGTGACCGGTAAAGTTCGTATCTTGGGATTTTGGTTTGTTAAGAGCTTTTTTCGAAATTTGACTTGGGCATCAATTTCTGCTTCGATTAATAAGGGCAACCCATGAAAAGTATCTTTTCCTCTAAAGTTAATATACTATTTTTTCTTCAAAAGTGGGCAAATTACTACAAAAACATCTAATTTTAAATTTAATATGATAATATTATATGATAAGTTGTTTCTACAGTATCGTGGTTGTCAAGAAACACTGTCACCAATAATATTTGTTTACTGAATGTGACAACTCGCAGTCGACATCTCGCCATCAGATCAACTCTCTATAAAAAATCTGACCGGCAGGAAACCTCATCTTAAAAAAAAGTTTTACTTCATATACATGAGATGATAAGCCGAAAATTTTAACACCTTTTCTTTTACTTTTTTTCGACGAATTAGTGTTAAATTTTCTGTCCTGCCGTTCATCTGTATGTAAACAAGATAACTAAAGATCAAATGGTTTGATTTTAATGAAACTTGGTACGCAGGTGTGATATTTAATACCTGATTTAACATCTGATTATTTTTGAGCATAATCCGTTGAACCAAAGGACACTCACAAAAGACTGTAGTTGAAATTAGAGATGAAATTAATAGATGGTCAGCGAAAAGTGCAGAAAGGAGAGATAAATACAAACACCTTGTAGCAGGTCATCAACCTTCTTCAAAATTAAGAAAATCTACAGCATTAGAAGGTTCGTGGAAAACTTTCCAAACCTACAATTCTTCTTTAAGCGGTCTATTCACTATACGACACCAAATCCGACTCCCAACTTCGACTTATCCACGTTTTTCAACACATTACACTGACGACATGAAACGAATCTTCAAAATATTTATACCCTGAACTCGTTAAGCCCGAGATACCCATATACCTCCGATATTCCCCAAAAGGACAAAAGTTGCTTTTTCTGTTAGTACAATTATGTTATGAAAAATACGTTATACAGAGAAGAACAAGAATAAATTCTGCGCAAAACAATTTGTTGTCTTGTTGTTTTCAATTGCCGGACAAATCGTAACAGATCCCACACAATTCAAAAGTGTCACGGATTGGTCGCGACTTGTCTCTCATTACCATTCGTTAGCGGATCCGTCGGTGGAGTCTTTAGAGGTTAATTCCACAATTACGACATGTAATGCAAATCCAAATGATTTAACAATAAACTTTTCTTACTTTTGATTGTTGAGAAATCCTGTATTATTCTTTAAATTAATGATTAGTTGATCAGTTACCGAACGAGTTAGAAATATTCCAAACTAATGACGGAACCGTCGATGGCGGGGTATACAGTGAGTTGTCACGGATACATTTTTTTAAAGATTGGTTGATGCTTATTAGATTTAATAAAAATTGCTTTTGCTCCGAGTAAAACATGCTATCTTTTTTCAAACGTCTATTTTAGTATTTTGTTTAATATGGACACGAACCTATCGTTTGATTTGAAAATTATTTGTTGTTTAGCAACTTACTTTTACATCCGCTCAGAACGGAAATAAAAGTTCCTTCCGCTGCTAATAGCAACCGGCTGTGTTAAAAAGACCAACTTTAACGTTAAAAATACTAGGTAAAAGTCTAAGTTTACTTACGTTTGAAGATAGTATTGTGTTTGGGAGGCGGCCGTATATAAACACGGTATCTAAGATATCACTGGTCCGATTTTTGTGAAACTTGGTGATATTAGAATAATACCTAATCTAAGACTAAAAAATATTCATTTTACAGATATTTTTTTTGATCTAATAAGTTCATTCGTGACCCGAATTGTTATAACAATATCTCCAAGAATATTAATTATTCAAAAACAATTATGTGAGTAAAGTTGTCGGAAATTTTTATTATCACTAAGTATATCTTTTGTTCTATTTTTTTCTAAAACGCATATATCTTTTTCCTCGAGCGACATCGAATTCCAGGGTTGAACAAGCAGGGCCCTAGAGCGGTCTTAAGGGTTATTCATTGTGAAAACACTTAGATATATTTTTTGATGATGTGGAGTTCTGCGCGAAAGCCTTTTTTTCGAAAAAGTATTGCTGACTTTAAATAACGAAAATCAAATCAAATAACCGAAAGAGTGAATTAAACAAATTTGCTATAAAAATTGCAAGTGCGATTAATTAAATTGTCGAAACATACGTGTAAACGACAAGTGCTATTACAGCACTACGCGACGTCATAACATGCACATTCTCATTTTTAATTTATTTATCAAGCCAAATAATAATCGCAGTTTAGATTTTTTTTTCTATTGTTAGAGGCGCGTGATAGTTTTTTTCGGTCTATTTAAGAAAATTAATGAATTAACATATATACATAATTCATAGTTAAAGAATATGATTTATCTAATTAGCAGGCAATATGTTTTTTGTTCCACAAGTGCAACGTACTTTTTTGAACTTATTGATTTGAAAATTAATGGAGTCCTTCGTTCCGTTATTTATTACTTGTTTACTCTGTTATATAAGGTAATTACATTTTACCATTGCTTAAAAATATATTGAGTGTACTGTAATGTAATGGTCTTTGAACAATTTGCGTTCATTTTGGTTTATTATCTAAAGTCAACGTAACAGTATGTAATAGCACGTGCAATTGACTTTGTTTAAACATTACGTCATAGTGGCGTATCTTTTTTAATTTTTGCACTTATTCAGTTGTGCTCTCTGTGGTTGTTTACTTATATAAATACATTATCAATATTAAAGTTGTGGTTAGGACATTTCCGAAAATAATACACAATGTGTTATCGTAAACAACGGAAATTGATAGTTCAACCACGTTCAACTGTTAACAGGAAAAAAATCTTACTTCTTACGATTATACAATTTTTATTTGCGGAATTGAATATAATACAGGGTGTCCTAAATAAGAGTATCTGATTTTAAACATAAATTCCCAGCTTATTAATTGCTCTAAAGAGATTCACTAGTTTATCAAAAAGATTTTTTTAGGCTTGGCTGGCATTTCATCTCATCAACACAGGGTGTTTTACTAATGTTGGTCAAATTCAAAGGGGAAAATATGTTTTATTTTAAACTGAACACCCTATAATTTTTGATCTCATTCGAAAGAGCAGTCATTCTCCTTTCCATAAATGTATAGTTTTCTATCTTTTGTTTCATTAACAACTAAGATATTCCCATCTCTTTGGAGCAATTAATAAGCTGAGAATTTATGTTTAAAATCAGTCACTCTTATTTGGGACACCCTGTACTTTAAAGTTGATGAGGTTTACGTCGATAACATCACCCTACTTATTGTAGACCTCTTAATGCTCTCTTGCAAATACAATTTTAATGTTACTGTAAAAATTCATACGCTTTTCGTTTTTAACAATTACCGACTGTTTATACGTTAATAGCTTGTGAATATGCCTTTCATTGCGGTTTGGTTACCGAAAAGCATAACTTAAATATCATGTTAGAATTAAAATGCATCTGTGCTTATTGTAAGTGTTGTGTCAATGTTAATGCAATACGAACTCATTTGGTATCGTAGATCTCTGCCTGTTCCCAGGCGGCACACACCTTACTTTGGACAACCTGACTACCGTGTCTACGAATTGAATAAGAGGCTGCAGCAGAGGACAGAGGTGAGATTGCATTAAATTTACTAGTTCTTAAATAATCCATTTTTTTTTCTACTTCAGGAAAGTGATAATCTGTGGTGGGACTCCTTCGCTACAGAATTCTTTGAAGATGATGCATCGTTAACTCTTGCGTTTTGTTTAGAAGATGGACCTAAAAGATACAGTAAGTAATTAAACTTAATTGTCTAGTTGCATTTCGATTAAGTTGATTCAATTACAGCGATAGGAAGGACGTTAATTCCTAGGTACTTTAGAAGTATATTTGAAGGTGGTGTAACAGAATTGTACTATAATATGAGACATCCAAAGGAGTCTTTCCATAACACGAGTATTACGCTAGACTGTGATCAATGCACTATGGTTACGCACCATGGCAAGCCATTATTTACTAAGGTAAATTGTGTAGATAAATTTTAGTAAAAAATACTTTACCATTGATTTGCAGGTGTGTACAGAAGGCCGATTAATCCTAGAATTTACCTTTGACGATCTAATGAGGATAAAATCGTGGCATTTTACTGTTAGAACTCATAGGGAGTTAATACCAAGATCTGTAGTCGGTATGCATTCGCAACAAGATCCTGGTATGTTAGATCAACTTTCGAAAAATATAACAAGGCAAGGAATTACCAATTCAACCCTCAACTATCTTAGGGTAATTTCTAAAAAGGTACCGATATTATTATGGTATATTGATTGTAATTTTTACAGCTGTGTGTGATACTCGAACCAATGCAAGAATTAATGTCAAGACATAAAGCGTACGCTTTAAGTCCAAGAGATTGTTTGAAAACGACATTATTTCAAAAGTGGCAGAGGATGGTTGCCCCGCCGGGTAAGAGAGGTACCAATTTTAATGCACTAATGGATTTATTCATATTTGCTTCATTTGGAATTATTTAGATATATGTACTGAAGCAATTGGCATCTGGCAAATATTAATAAATTCTTGTACAGTTCACAGTATCTCTGCTTATTTTCTAATTCGTAACATTCACCTATCATGCTTTATGGGATTATTTCAAGGTTTTTAACTATTACATTTAAGATCTTCCTTTTCCTCGCAACAATTACTTACAATTTCTTTATGTGCAGAATCCCAACGTCCAGCAAATAAACGGCGGAAACGTAAAGGTTCTAATTCAGGAGGAGCAGCAAATAATGCACCGCCAGTTCCTAATAAGAAAAGATCACCTGGACCGAATTTTTCATTAGCCTCACAGGTATATATTTACTTTTTTCTTCTGCAATTGCTCTACATTCGGAAGCTGTTGTCTTTTAACCGCTTAAATTTTCTGCTACAATTAAAAGATATAAGACTTCGCGCAAGGTATTTTTGATAATGTGATGGCTGCATAAGGAAATAAATTACGAACCGAGCCGTAATTATATTTTTAATAACGGCAGCAACTGCAATGCTCTCACGTGAGGCTTTAGATTACTTCGCTTTGCGAATTTAAGAAACGATTTCAAAAGCAAATAATTTTTTTATAATTATAATTTGTGATGTTGCATTGAAATTTGTAGAAACGTGGAAGCTCATTGCTTATTTTATGTTAAAATAATACGATCGTAACACTAAAATCTGTCAATGGAAATTTAATCTTCCTCGCCGCATGTCCGATTAATACCACGGAATTATCATGGCGTTGTACTGTCCGTTACGAATGGAATTATTCTTATATCCAAGTTAATCTGGAATGCAACGAGTAATTTCACCCCTTCGATCTTCAACACTATATTCAAACTAATCTTAATTTATATTTATAACTTGCAAGTCATTACGTATTATTATAATTGTGAGTTAACACAATTATAGTATTAGGTATTCTACCTTGAATAAATAAGGAGGTAATCTGAATACGGAAAAAAATTACATTGAATGTAAATTTTTAAATCTCGTGATATTGCCGTTTAGAACTTGATTTATTATACGTTACTTAGCAAAACACATTTGACCCTTAAATTTAATGTGTCACACTTTACTCAATAAATTATTCGTCGATTACTATTTATATTATGTTAAAAATATTTTATTGTGTGAAATTAAAAGATACTATTTAAATTTGTGTCGTACTATACACTATTCTAATGGCGTTTTTCACATAGCTGCATCAAGGGTGGATTTACAATGATTACGTCACATCTGCACTAAATGCACTAGAAAAGACAAGACATCAGTTTTCTACAGAGTGCAGTGTAAGTGGTGCTTTTCTGTGAAATCTCAACGCCCAATTATGTTCAACTTGGGGTAAACTAAAGTTCAATATTTATAATTTTATTTTATATTCCTATGTACGTTTGATTGAACTTAGTTTAACCTTGCAATCTTTTCAAGTAGATGCATTTTAAAATGCACTTCCTTTGTATTTATTTTTGTCTAATCGTATGTGCTCTCTTTTGTTTTAAATCGATTTTGAATATACATTTTTTATAAGAGGCGCAATGTTTAAAGGAGGAAAACTACAAATTTAAAAAAAAAGTCGTATTTTCTGATTTTGATTTACCCTTGGCGCAGTTACTTCGTAATAAGTGCGGATCTAAAATTATATGATTTTTGTTTTCCGGCGTTTTAAAAAATCCACACCGAGTAAATGGGAAATAAAATTATTTGTGTTTTGCTTTTTGCGACTCTTAATAAATCAAGAAGCTTTTTATTAACAACGAACACTATGTGCATGTTGATTTATGTATCTTGTCTTAAACAGGTCGTAGCGTTTTTAATTTTAGTTTGTAACGTAATTTTTGTTTCAGGATGTAATGGTGGTCGGGGAGCCATCGTTAATGGGGGGCGAATTCGGTGATGAAGATGAAAGGTTGATAACGCGTTTGGAAAACACTCAGTACGATGCCGCAAATTCGTTGGATCACGAAAATCACGGTTTTCACGGTTCGGAATCTCCAATGCCAGGTGCTAAT
>JALBCR010001394.1:0-314353 GCA_030710515.1 Abscondita cerata | reverse complement strand
CACATGTAAACATTTAAAAGTTAATCATATATATTGCGATGGATTATTATTAAGCTTTGGTTCATGTTTAATTAAAACAACAACAACAAATTTATTTATCAATTGCATTTTAATTTTATTATATGCAAAATTTGATAGTATCCTAATTAATTTTACTTGCAAGTGTTTAAAGAAAAAATTCTACTTAATTATTTTTTACATTTAATGTTGAACATTATTTTATTTACAAAATTTTAGTAAGACTAACCTTTACGCATAGGACGATCTTTTTAGTTCTGCACGTTGATGACCTCGTCCGACGAATGAACCCCTTCTGATTGTTTGTTAATTGTTACATATTAACACTTTGCGGTCTTAATCATAACTACTCTTTGTGACGAGCGTCTGTCAATAATAATACAATGTTTTGTCTAACTTAACAGAAACATTTATTATAAATAGTTTCCTTTGTACAGGCTGCCGATTTAACATTTTATTTAACACTTACAAATAATAAAGTTAAATTCTACTTACTATTAAATTTTAATTAAATGAAAGGGTTTTAGAAAATCGTATTCAAATTTAATTACGTTATTAATATTTGATTTGAATAAACATTTACTCTAAATCTTTATGTTAATAATATTTCGGTTGTAGGTTTTTTTTATTTAAAATAAAACTTTTCTAGTGCAATATATTTAAATTAATTTTTAATGCTTAGATAATAAGTCATTTATTTTCTAATTAAACAGTTTTTAAGAATATTTATTTTTAAACCGATGAGCGCACATTTACAATAAATTTATCACACAATGAAATTAAACAATTACAATTTTAAGGTTACGTTACATAGGAATTTTTTAGTGTTGGTTTTGTAAATAATTTCATATTCATTTTGCTTTATTTTTACACATTCAATTAATAACTCTTTTTAAATTTGATTCATATTTTAACATTCTTGGTTTTTCGAAATTAAATGTATGATTTTTTTTGTGCATGCTCTGCTAATGCAGAATTAGCTTCAGGTGAATTTATTATTTTATATTTACAAATTGATAAATTGTGATGTTGATTAATTATTTTGTCTAGACAATTTATCGTTTGTCCTATGTATACTGATTGGCAATCTAAGCAATTGATCTGATCATTTAATTTAGAACTCCATTCTGAAGCATTTTTTGTTTTTAAATTAGTCAAAATTTTTTGGTTTAACTACAAGATAAAATTTCTCGTGTTTATTCCAAATGCCCAGGAAATTTTTCATCAAGACGACCAGGACATATATCTGTCAAGTTAGAACCGCTAAATTGCAAAGTAAAAAATTATTAAGTACCCATCATAATTAGGGGTAATTAGTAGATATATGATACGGTTTCTGGGCTACTTTTGGCTCAAAATTTGAATTTGTAGTGGGGGATATTTAAACTTTGGTTGCGTTTGTTTGCCGTCGGGGGCGTGAACGCGCAGAATTAGGTTGAGAGGGGTTCGGGGAACGGGAAAAGTGGAATGTTGATGCTAATTGTGAAAGCATAGTCTAGCCGTAAAAGCGTCAGTTTAGTAAGTTGCCACCGCCACACATTTTACTAAATAAAGATCGGCGTTTAATTTGAAAATGGCGTTTAATTAGAATCTAATAAGCTCTTAATTCTTGCGTACACAATTTTTCAAAAATGCACTTTCTTTTTAGGTGTGTTGGTTGCAGCTTGATCATAAACTAGAATTGCTATATAGGTACTTAATTAGCATCAATTAACCTTCAGTTCATGCCCAATCGGTTCAGTTAAGAAGAAAATAGTAGGGACGTAATATTCTCTACAAATTGATTTTGCATGTATTTTCCCTATGTCCCACTCGGTCGTAAATATTTTGTAGTTGCTAAGAACGGATAGACGGAAACGGTTTTTCTTCAACGGCAACTTCAATTTCCTCTTGGTTTGACTAAACTTGTAAAAAATTTTGCAACTCTCTCTCAAGCATGCAGGTGATGCTGCAATTCTCTTTCGGTTTGACTTAAACCTGCAGACAGTTCTAAAATTGGATTCGCAATGCGGAAAAGTCGCTTATAAAGTAGTATTACTATAACGAAATGGGTTGTATCACGAGGATAAGGTGGGGATATTCCAAAGGCCTCACAGCTTTCAACTTAGATAAGTGACATTATTACGACTCCCAAACATATCCATCTTCTTAACAATAGTCGTATTTAAAATGTCACAGTTTCTTACGTACATCTCTTACTTTGGGAAAAGGAAGGTTAATCTTCGGTTTGAACTGGTAGTTATTTGACGGTCTTCTTATAAGGCCTTTTATCGGCCTTGCAGAGAGGAGTCGGTAAGAACTGAGTGTGTTTTGATATCGTGAACATGCATCCTACTTACGATCGTCCAGTTTGTGATGTCGTCGAGCATCAAAATGGCCGGAAAAAGTATACGTTTCATCCTATACGATCCAGAATACTTTGGAGCTAATTTAGTGGTAAACTTCTTGCTGACATCGGACAGAAAATTCTGGTTTTGTAAAGCATTTGTCGAGGATTGTAATAATGTTTTTGTTTATTGAACGTCTTTTCTAAGTGATGATAAACTAATTCCTAAAAATCTTCTAATTTACAAAGGTGTTTGACGTAAGTATCAACGGTTATTTGATCTCATTTACTCTGATTGTACCTATTACCTTGTTAGCTCCTTATCAAGGTTATCCTAGAGTAAATACGGCAGTGTAAGACGGTTTTCAATTATAAATTTAAGAAAAGTGTTCTAGAATAAATGCATACATATACGATACCATTTCAGAGCCGTCGGTTTTTGGGACTTTCTAACGGTAGAGCACTCTTTCTTTGAAAGTTTGAGCAACTCTCTTTGAGATGGTTTTTCAAAAAAAATTAATCCACTTTCTAAAGCGATCCTAAAACATTAAAACGTAGGTATTTCTTTTAGAAGATCTTAGATACCGGCCGATTAAATCGGTACTAACCGCCCACGGTTCAGTCGTTTTGCAATAAAACATTTCTTCCGTTACAGTTCGGTTTGAGATTTTGAAATACAACAAACATGATACTGTTCAATGTATTTAGCTACGTTTTAAAAGATTCTACGTCAGTGGTAGCTTTGATTGCCACTCCCAAATGTCCAGCTTTAGGCAAGTCGACATAGTCGTCGACGATTTCATTCGCAAACACGTCACAAAACCTAGAGGCCCAAGTCGTCAACGACAACTGGGGTGGAGTCACATGACAGCCCTAAGTCTTTAAGGTACTTCCTGTCGTACTCGGTCCTACCTCACAAAGCATATAATGCCCAGTTTTGACGTCTTAACGCTGTCAAATACACCACACGCATTCACATAATCCTCTTATGAAGCAAAGCCAGTCTCAACACGTAACACACTTACCATCAGCACAGCAATACAGCATCCTCAATGATGATGCCTGTAATGATCGCCCGCTCATTCTACGACGGCCGGATCTTACGATTGCCGCTACGCATTACGACTGATCAAGGCAGACAATTCAAATTCGCATTATTCAATACTTTTCTTGGTACACTTACGCACTACAGCATATCGCCCTCAAAGCTAATGGCATAGTTGTAAGTTTTACCGTCAACTAAAATTGCAATTTGTTGCCATGAAAACAACAATAAACCGAAGTCTTAGAAACAGTTCTACTAGGTATCCTAACCAGAAGGCGATACGACCTACAGTCAACAGCAGCTGAGCTGATTTGCCAAAAATCAATTCAAATAACTGGCAAATTTTTAGACCCAATACGAACATACTTGTTAAAGAGCTGCTACAGCATTTTGCCGAATTCAATCAGACGGATGGAACAAACGACGCAAAACAATGAAAGTGACAAATTACGTATTTGTTCAACGTGACGTTGTTAAACCATTACTCAAACATCTTATCACTGGCCCAGAAGTACGTGTGGCAACATATTACAAACACCTAATTTATGGAAACTTTGAAATGCCTTAAGCTGCATAACATGTAAATTTGTCATAGCTATGTAGATTGCACATAAAACGGTCTTGTTAAATATGCAGAGTCAAACTGTTCTAAATACGCATTTCTGCTGAGAGGTCAAATAAAAATTATATAAATTCTATAGTAAGAATAGTGTTAGTTAGAGGTAGGCGTATAATACTCTAAAGAATCGACAATGATATAATTCAAATTTACCGTCGAGATAAGAAATATATCACGACATAAAATTTACATCGTCAAAAGAGACGTTGTGCGCACCGCCCCCACTTAACATTACTCCTATGCAACCGTTGCCCATTTTTCCGCTAGAGATAGGGTCTCCTATAAGAACAAGCGCAATTCCGATTTATTATTGATTTGTTCAATAAGCTTCTTGCAATCCTAAACCGACCCAAACCGCCTAAACTAAACTATCCACCGTATTAACCGCTAACTAAAAAACCACTTCAATTGTTGATTGGATTCGGCACGGGCTGTGGCAAACTGTACTAATCCGCTAACTCCATGACCACTTCAAATGCTGATTGAATTTGGCACCTTACAACAACCATAGGTAATAATCCGCATAGACAGCACCTACTTACCCGAACTCTAAGCAGTGTGGCTGATTCATTTGGTAGCACTTGCTTCCCTCCAAAACCGTTCTATTTAGAACTAGCTGTTTCGCATTACCAAACCACTCGAGTGTAGCTGATTCATTCGGTAGCACTTCGTAGTGGGCGTGTTGGCAGATTCTAAATTAGGCGAAGCATCACCGCCACGAAACCACCGCCAACACCGAGCATAGAACTTCTTGCACATAGACTGCTCGCCCACCAGGCATTACCGTAATGTCGTCCGTCGTTTATCAAGTCATAAGCCCCTAATTATAAACTTTGTTGTTTATTCTGTAACAAGCAAGCTCTGTAGAAAGAAGTTCTAACCGATAAACTTAAAAGTGGTTGTAAAAGACCGCTACCGATGAGTAAAATAACTTACCTGTTTCAGTGATCCAATAGCACAAGACGCAGAAGCACCACAAACCCACAACTTAAGGTTTCAATTAGAATTTCTATAGTTCAAAGCACGTGGAAATTCAGCGGATGACCGACCGTTCTAACCCGGCGCCGTATCAACACTGGCTGTGTAAATAATAACTCTCACAAACTGTAAATCATTGTTAATAGAAGCCTTAAAATCGAACCCTGGACATTATTTCTTCACTCGAAGCTACCCGCGGCCGATTATAAATTTTGTTACGTCCCCTTTTACGTTTCAACTACAATTTAACCCGGTAGTCTAAAGCATAAAAGGTGCGCGTTTCCAATACATATATTACGTGCAAGACCTGCATAGTCCTTTGTATTCAGTGCTGTCAACATTAAACAACAGTTTACTTCACGTTGTATTTTCTCATCTACAACCAAACCGGCTTTATCTTATAGCAAAAATGTATTTCGGCACTGGTTACATAAACAGCTATTATGTAACCATTGATGAAATGTATGGTTTTTATTCGATTTTTGTCATTTACCTTGCTTATGAGTAATCTCACTTACGGTACTCTTGTCAAAACACTCTTTCCTGAAGTTTGCACATTACAATGTACACAAAACGGTTATAATTATTTTTCCAAAAAAACTCAATTATGGAAAAATTTTATACCTTAAGTTTATCTTTTCAAAAACAACTAGAACGAATTTCCTATATCCTCTAAATTAGTTCTTTAGACAATAAATCTACACATCCACATAAAATCGTGGCCCGGTTTGTCCGTGTGTGTGTCTGTCTGTCTGTCTGTTCGTCTTCTCCTCCGAAACGGCTGAACCGATTTCAGAGATCGATACGTCAAATTGTTCAGGAGGTCCATGCGCTGATCTTAGGCGGGGGGTCACACCTTGACCTGACCTTTGACCGCTTATCCGGAGCGGTGACCTCATGTCTTTAATTTCAGGTTTGTCTAAATTAGGCTCATTTTCAAATGTGTTTGGTTACTAGTTATGTTATAACTACCATGAACTTTTTGAGGAGTTTCAACCTCAAAATTTTACTAAACCAAATTACCTAAAATAGGTAGACTTAAAGAATTCAAATATGGCGTTGTCTGTTTTTTTTTTCAGGATGATTCGTGGAAAAATTTTTGGTAAATTAACAATAAGTGTGCAATCAGTGTAGACGCGACAAAGTTAGTGCCGGTTACCGTACAATTAATTTATTGTATTATATTACAAGTTTTAATGTTTTTTTAACTTATTTTATTTACGACATTAATGTAAGTTTTTTATTTTTACTTTAATAGTGATTTTATTGGTTTTCTATAAATTATTGAACTTTACTAATGACATTAGTAACGGATATTAATCAAGTGCGCTAGTTTCAATATTGAGACAAGTATTTATTTAAAAAAAATCTTGTACTTTTTTAATATAATTTATATAGTCAAGATTGCCATGAACTACTTTTAAATTGAAGCTCAGTGTTTGCTATACCTACTTTAACAAAATGAATCGAACAGTAAGTGCTTATTATGTACAATTTTCTCTATTTCTACGGCATCATTAAATGTACTTTATGTACTGGAAATGAGTTCAAGTATTGAGACAATAAAACAAATAGAGTTTAGTTTATAGTTATTCCACTCGCGTCGAACATGGAAAGCAAAGAAAATTTTCGTGAGTTAACTAATGCTCCGTAAACAAATTTTTAACGCGTTCTTTTCTAGAAACTAGGGATAATTCTGCGAAAGAAAGTAATAAACCTACTAGAGCATTTACTGTTCATTCATATTTTAGAACCAATCCCGCGATTATTAAAAATATTGTTCCTCCTAGTTTAGAAGTTCTACCAAGAGAAGTATCAACAACTGAAGATAGGGTACACAATAAATTGTAAGTGTATATGTTTTTATCAACTTATGATAAGTCAATAAATTGAATAGGATAGGATAAGGGCTTTCATAATTATTTTAAAACCAGAAAAGGAATTTAAAACATGTGTGAAGTTAACCCCGCACTTCTCGAATTTTGTCATTTTATTGATTGTGTTGTGTTGTGCTACAATTGTGCCGAATTGTGACGAAAATCGCATGTCCATATCTCAAAGCGTTTTTTGAAAATATCAAAATTCTTAGAAGCGGGGCACAAAAAAATTTTTTTTTAAATCGTTTGAAATATAGAAATATAAACATGCGATTTGCGACACAATACGGCACAATTTTAGCACAATACAGCATAATCAATAAAATGACAAAATCTAAAAAGCGCGACACTTCAAAAATTTTGGTGTTTTAAATTTATTTAAAAAGCGTTTTGAGATATAAACATTCGATTTTCGACACAATACGGATTAATTTTAGCACAATACAGCGCAGTCAATAAAATAAAAAAATTCTAAAAGTACGAGGTTACGCAAATTTTGTTTTTTTAAGCGCTTTGAGATATGAACATGCAATTTCCGACACAATATGGCACAATTAAAGAATAATACAGCACAATCAATAAAATGACAAAATTCAAAAAGCGCGAGGCTACAAAGTTTTTTTTTAAATTTATTTAAAGAGTTTTGAGATATGGGCATGCGATTTCCGACACAATACAACACAATTATAGCACAATACAGAATGTCAAAAATTCGTAAAGTGCGGGACTACGAAAATTAATTAATTAGTTTTGGATTTATTTAAAAAGCGCTTTGAGATATGAACATGCAATTTGCGCACAATACGGCACAATTACAGCATAATACAGGGCAATCAATAAAATGACAAAATTCAAAAAGTGCTACGCTAAACAAATTTTGTTTTTTTCAATTTATTTAAAAAGCGTTTTGAGATATGGGCATGCGATTTCCGACACAATACGGCACAATTACAGCACAATACGGTACAATCAATAAAATGTCAAAATATCGTAAAGTGCGGGACTACGAAAATTATTTTTTTACTTTAAACATTTTTGAAATATAAACTTGCAATTTGCGGCACAATTGCAGCACAATGGAGCATAATCAATAAAATTTAAAAATTCAGAAAGTGCGAGGCTACGCAAATTTTAAATTTGTATATGTATTTAAAAATCGCTTTGAGACATTCACAAAGTGCGGAGCTACAAAATTTTTTTTTTATATTTTAAAAATTCTTTGAAGTATAAACATGCGATATAAGGCACAATTGTAGCACAATACAACACAATCAATGCGACACAATTATAGCACAATATAGCACAATCAATAAAATGACAAAATTCGAAAAGTGGGGTGCTACGATTGTCAATTTAATTAAAAAATCCTTTGAGATATGAACATGCCATTTGCGGCATAATACGGCACAATTATAGCACAATCAATAAAATGACAGAATTCGTAAAGAACGGGGCTACGAAATTTTTTTTTTAATCCTCTGAAATATGAACATGCGATTTGCGGCACAATACGGCACAATTTTAGCATAATACAGCATAATTAATAAAATGACAAAATTCGTACAGTGGGGGACTACGAAAACTTTTTTTTAATTTTAAAAATCCTTTAAAATATGAACATGCGATTTGGGACACAATACGACAAAATTGTAGCACAATACCGCACAATCAATAAAATGACAAAATTTAAAAAGTGCGACGGTACAAAATTATTGTTTTTTTTTTTATTTATTTAAAATGCGTTTTGAGATATGGGCCAGCCATTTCCGACACAATACGGCACAATTGTAGCACAAGACAGTACACTCAATAAAATGTCAAAAAATCGTAAAGTGCGGACTACGAAAATTTATTTCTTTTTTTATTTTAAATATTCTTTGAATAGCACAATGCAGCACAATCAATAAAATGACAATATTTGTAAAATATACATTGTTTTTCTTTTAAAATTCCTTTATAATATAAATATATCATTTGCGGCACAATACGGCACAATATAGCACAATCAATAAATTGACAAAATTCGAAAAGTGCGACGCTACACAAATTTTGTTTTTGTCAATTTATTTAAAAATTGTTTTGAGATATGGGCATGCGATTTCCAACACAATACTGTGCACAATACACCATAATCAATAAAATGACAAAATTCGTATAGTGTGGGACTACGAAAATTTTTTTTTTATTTTAAAAATCCTTTAAAATATGAATATGCGATTTGGGACACAATACGGCAAAATTGTAGCACAATACAGCACAATCAATAAAATGGCAAAAATTAAAAAGTGCGACGGTACAAAATTTTTTTGTTTTTAAGTTTATTTAAAAAGCGTTTTGAGATATGGGCATGCGATTTCCGACACAATGCGGCACAATTATAGGACAATACAGTACAATCAATAAAGTGTCTAAAATTCGTAAAGTGCGCGACTACGAAAATTTATTTTTTTTTTAAACATTTTTTAAAATATAAACTTGCAATTTAGGGCACAATACCGCAAAATTGTAGCACAATACAGCACAATCAAACAAATAACAAAATTAAAAAGTTCGAGTTTACACAAATTTTAGCTTTTTAGATTTATTTAAAAGCGTTTTGAGATATGGGCATGTGATTTGCGACACAATACCGCACAGTTATAGCACAATACAGTACAATCAATAAAATGTCAAAATTCGTAAAGTGCGGGACTACAAAAATTAATTTTTTTTACTTTAAACATTTTTTGAAATATAAACATGCAATTTGCGGTACAATTGTAGCACAATGCAGCATAATCAATAAAATGAGAAAATTTAAAAGTGCGGGGCTATGAAAATTTTGGATTTTTAAATTTATTTATAAATGACTTTGAGATATGCATATACGTTTTTTGACACAATACGACACAATTATAGCACAATACAGTACAATCGATAAAATGACAAAATTCGTAAAATATGGAGCTACACATTCTTTTTTTTTAAATTATTTTATAAATAATATAAATATATAATTTGCGGCACAATACGGCACAATATAGCACAATCAATAAATTGACAAAATTCAAAAAGTGGGGGGCTACGAAAATTTTGTTTTTTTTTTCTTTAAAGAATGAAAATGCGATTTACGGCACAATTGTAACACATTACAGCACAATCAATATGACACAATTATAGCACAATATAGCACAATCAATAAAATGACAAAATTCGAAAAGTGGGGTGCTACGATTTTCAATTTAATTAAAAAACCCTTTGAAATATGGACATGCAATTTGCGGCACAAATATTGCACAATCAATAAAATAACAAAATTCGTAAAGTTCCGGGCTAACTTGCCACAGGTGAATTTAAACAGTGATATGCAATACTTTCAATTACTATTATACAAAAAAAGTCCAAAAATTGAAAGCTTAATTATAAAAATGTACACATTTAGGGACATTTAAAATCTAAAATAATGCATTAAAATTTTATTTTTAAATTACGGAACGTAAAAGTTTGTATTCTTTCGTATACAAGGTGACCCAGGGATGTGTAAATAGTCCATAACTTTTTTGTTATAGAAGATATCAACATGCGGTTTTTACCACCAAGTAAACACACTTATGCTGCATATTTTAAAAATATTTTGTTTATATACAGAGTGTTCCTATACAAGGTGTTAAACCAAAGTTCTGTTTTTTTTAAGTGGAACTTTCTGTATATCTTTACGGAATTAGTTTTAACATAAAAATATAATGGGACTTTGTATAAAATAATATGGGTCTAGCTTTCTTTGTTTTGCGTTATCTAACTTTTGTTACAAAAAGGCTCGCATTTGATAGTTGGAGTTTTAATAAATACTCTAATTTTGATTCACATACGCATAAAATATACAGGGTGGACAAAAAAAGGCCAAGACTTAAATAACACATTTTTTATAAATGGAACACTGTATTTCTATTCATAAATCGGTTAAGTATTTTCTAAGCTTTTCAGTGAAATGCAATTTGGATCGTTAATGACATTTTTCAAGAAAATTATTTAATTATGAAGAAGTTGTTATTTTTTGCAAGTAGGCTTCTGTCAACGGATATCTCAAGTGCCTTAATTAGTTTTAGGCCTTTCTACCTTTAGATGTAATAGTGTAGTTGAATCTTGCTTCTCTCCATTGCTTTCTATCATCCGTTAGGGTTTGTATTCTCTCCCATGCTATTCCTTTTCTCTCTACTTTTTTCCTTATGTTATCAATCCATTTTGTTCTTGGTCTTCTTTTTTTATTTTTCCTTGGCACTTGCGTTTAGAACGCTCTTATTGTTAGTTTGTCGTCCAACAATCTACACACATGCGCAAACCATCTGAGCGCCCTTCTATGATTTTTTTCGTTGTTTGATTCAATTTTCACATTTTTTCAAAATGTATCATATTTTATTCTCGGTTTTATTTTCTATTTCTTTAAGGATCCTCATTTCCATTGTAATAATACGTGTCTTTTGTCATTTGGTGAGTGGCCTGACAACTTTTTTAACAGCTTTTGTTTTTTTTTTGTTCTTGGGCACTTCTCTTTTTGAAGGAAAGGTTGTCTTCATAAGATTGAATATTTTTCCTGCTTTTTCTATTCTTTGGTATAATATTTTGTCCAATTTTTCATTTTTTTTTTACCATTGCACTTAAATAATTGAAATATTCTACTTGTTTTATTTCTTCCCCGTCTAGACTAATTTGGTGTGTTTTTTTTGTTTGAAATTATCATTGTTTTTGTTTCTCCAGTGTTTTTCTTTTTCAGTTCCTCTTCTACTACTTTGAGATCATATTATTGTTGTTTCCGTATCTACTATCGAAGTCATGTCATCTGCAAACTTGTGTCAGTATTCCAGTATTAGTTTCTTCATCTTCTTCTTGGCTTTCTTTATTGTCTGGTGTAGTACACTTGAGAAGAGTAGTGGACTACTTTAAAAAGTATTTCTTCGTAATAAAATATTTTATTTTCGAAAAATGCCAATATGAAATGGAAAGTTTATGAAATACTTAATAAACTTGTGAATGACCAACACATATACTCTGGCACGATTTAATTTATCAACCAAAGTTTTTCGTAATATTGTTATGATTTACACGCATGTGTGCATTTTGCGGTACTAGGTCCTTAAAATTTTTGATTCTTGGACTGTTTACTGTTTAATTATTTAATTGTTTATTAATTTTAATTTTTTTTACTGTTGAGAAAGCTAATTCACTTTCTTTTAGAAAAACATTGCGGATTAAAATAAAAAACATAGGTATCAATTCAACATGGTGTGTTTCCGTTCTTTTCTTTTTGATGATCTGGGTTATTATTATATTGGCAATTGTTGTAGCACTAAAAAATCAAAATTGGTGAGTGCAGTTTATTATTTAATTTACACACTGTTTTTGTTGCACATAGACCAATTTTTTTTATTTCAGGATTTGTTTAACACCGATATGCATAGAAACTGCTTCAAGATCTTTAAAGTCTTTAGACAATAAAATTGACCCATGCGTCGACTTTTATTCCTTTGCTTGTGGCCGATTTTTAAACGAACAAGCACTTCAAAACAAGAGTGATTTTGAAAGTGGAATTTTGGGATTGTCCGATATGGTCACTAAACAATTGTATGGAATAATAAAAGATCCATCATCAAATAATCTTACAGAACGTTTATCATTAAATACATTTTTTGAAAATTGCATGAATTCTACAAATTTGAAAGAGGAAATTCAAAATGTAAAAACGATACTAAATAGTGTAGGAGACTGGCCTATGCTAATCGGTAAAGAATGGAACGAAAGTAAGTTTGATGTAATAGAATTAACCCATCGTCTCAGAAAAATTGGAATTCCTTATAACTTGGTCTTTGGTTTTAAAATTGAAGTAAATTTGTATGATACTAATAACTTTATCTTGCATGTGAGATTTTATCTTATATTTTTAAATTTATATTTATATTTGCATTGTAGGCGTCATTCAAAGAACCGAAATATTTTGAATTAAACACAATTAAAATGATTACCAATGTTAGTGAATTACTTGGTGGAAATCGATCAATTGTGGACGCTGATTTACGAAAGTGTATGAATGCCATTCATTTTCTCTGTGAGGTATCAGTAATAGTTATTCATTCTTATTTTGTTTTTAATAGACGTGATACACTTCATTGATTAATTGACTTACATTGAATCTGTTTTGATGTATGCTATGCGGCTACATTTATGTGCGGTTGAGTAAGTTGTGATGCCGCGACAAAGTAGTCGTAATTGTGTTTCCTCATTGTCAGCACAGTGCAATTTCTGTTAATGAAATGTTGAGGTTTGCTTGTTTTATTGCTTAACTTTTTCTTATGTGATTTTTGTTGGGCTATTACGGCCGCACTTCTATTATAGCTTTCTTTTTTTTCTTGTGTCGTATCACATTTTGAAAGGTAATCTCTATGTTACTTGCTGCAAATGTTTGCAGAACAGTAAAAAAATATTTAAATAGTATTGAATCATTCAATATAATTGATGAAGTCTCTGCACATTTGATGGTGATGGTATATCCACATCAGATGTCACTTCTTTTTGCAAAATCTGAGTCGAATTTAGTCGTGCTGGTCGTGATGTCATATCTAAAAATTATTTGTCAAAGCTTAAATAGTAAAAACGTCCGCATTAACTTTACTGCCAATGCCATACTTTTCTTTCATATTTTTTATTGATTATAAATAAACCGTATATATTGGGATGGTTTTGCATATTTGTTTATAAAAAACTTTTTTTTAACAATAAAAACTTTTCAATTTCTAGTTCTTCATTTTACTTCTAAAATTTTCTTTTTCTTCTCTCATTCTTCAATATTACCTAGTATCTTTAGTATGATATCTTCTATGACTTTATTCTTTTTCTTTAATTTCATCTTTAATTTTCATTTCTACGTCTGCTTACTCTTTTGGCATATCTTCATCTTGATCTGTATTTAATTTTCTTTTTGAAAATTTGTTTATTATCTATTCTACTTACCTTTCTTATTCTATATTCGTGTCGTTTTCCTTTTTAAATTGTTTTCTGTTTCCATCTTTGGTGTATATTCTTTTATTTCACTTTTTCTTTCATTGTTATGTTTAGTTTGTTTTCTTCTATATTTATACTCTACTTGTATTTTAAGTTCTTCATCTTTATATTTAATTTCCTTTTTATATTCATTTGTATTTCTGTTTCGATTTATTCTTTATTGTTATTTTAATTTCTTTTATTTTATCTTCATTTGTATTTCTTGTTGATATTTGGCATATTCTTTCTTTCGTCCGGTATTACATTATTTTATATTATATTATATTATATTATATTATATTATATTATATTATATTATATTATATTATATTATATTATATTATATTATATTATATTATATTATATTATATTATATTATATTATATTATATTATATTATATTATATTATATTTATATTATATTATAATATATCATATTATATTTATTAAATTCATCATTTTCACCATTCCTCAATTTTTTGTTCTTATTCTACACTATCGTATTTCTTCTTGCATCTTCAACATTTTTTTGCAATTATTATGTTCCTTTGTTCTGTTTGTCTTCTTTCTTTCTTTTATTGTTCCGTTTTATTCATCAATATATCAATTGTTGTATTATACTCATCAATTTTGTGTCTCGTTCAATATCTTTTCTGTCGTTATTTGTTCTCATTGTATCACATATTTTTCGTCAAGGTCAACCTATTCCGTTGATTTTTTTTTATTTCAAAATGTTCATAACATTTTTTTAAATTTTGATCAATTTTATTTTCTCGATTTTTTATCTTTTGTTTTTGTTTCATCAAAGGTTCATCTATTTCTAACATCACGTTTGCAAAACTTTTTTTTATAATATGCTTGTACCTCTTGTTCCTTTAATTTCGTTATTTTTTGTTTCCATTTTGTATATTTATGCACAACAATAAAATACCGATTTACGTTTTGAATTTCCAAAAAATAAAAATAAAAATTGAAATTCAATAAATTTTAAGCGTATGTTAACAACAATATTAAACACCCTGTGTACCAAAATATTTCGTACAACTTGCAAATTTTTTCGATTTTAATTACGACTTTTCCCTAAAGATGAATTTGTAATCGTTATTTGTATATTTAATTTATTCTTAGTGTAGTTTTCTAATCAATACTTTTGCGCGGGTAATTTATTTTTAATTGTTTCATTTAAATTCTTTTAACTAATTTTATTGATAAGCAAAATAACTTTCTAAATTCCGATCTCTTTCAAATCTTATTTACTTCAAAAACGGTACTATTTGTCTTTCGGTTTAATTACTTTAGAATTACGTCACAAAATATTGCTTTTAATTTGGAAAATGTACTACAAGAATGACAAATAATTTTTTAATTAAAATCACACATTTTGGACCAATAAATTTAACAAAAACAAGTCGCACTTCGTTAAGCGCCATTAAAAGTATGCGATGGTTTTGCATATTTGTTTATAAAAAAAATGATTAACTTTCTTTAATTGAATCTCTCAGGGGTTGAGTTTGTTGAATAATAAGAATGATTTTTAAAGTAACAAATATAATGCACTCACAAAAAATATTTTATAAGAAAACAATATTTTAATACAGAATATAATAACTTTACAGCTCGTTTTACACGTAATAAATTTACTTATCATTAAGAAAAACAATCTTTTGTTGAACTTGATGAGGTGATCGGTGATGGAACGTTGATGAAGTCATCAGGTGTAAATTTGTTGGAACGGAAACAGTTTCAAATTTAATTTTCATTGTTTGTTTAAGTCCACTCTTATTTAAATATATTTCAATGTAATTTCAATTAATATAATCGTTCGTTTCTAATCTAATTTTTCATGTTGATTTTTTGTTTTAACGACCAAAATTTTTAACCTTCAGTATCAATGAACAAAAACATAATTAACTTGAATCTTACGTTCAATGTTTACCTTTGACATTTCTTTTGGTTTGTTTTTAACATAAAATTTGGCACTTTTAAATACGTGATTGTCTGTCTGCATACAATTAACTGTTTGTTTTTTTCACGGAAACACTTTGATAATACTGCTTTTACACGGAATAATAATATTGCATTTTCGAATGCTAAAAATAAGAACTTAACTACTAAACATTATTTTTATTTATTAACTAAACGAAAAAATATTTACACTGCAAAAATCAAACTCTTTTATTAAATTAATGGATTGGCTTTAGAAAACTTTAAATCCTTATAATTTCCAATTATACTTTTGATCTATACAGTAATATAAATAAATAAATAAATAAATAACGACTTTATTTTCCGACTTTGTATACAAAATACAGAAAAAAAAGTAGAAAAATAATATAATCTTTATTAGTAATTCGGAAAATCACAAGGAGAGGTTCAGCTACCTATTAAACGTAGGCGCTGTTCTACCACCTAATCCTTGACGTAAACGTAAAGTTTAATACACGATGAGCATGTCTGAGTATTAAGTAAACATTTAAGTTTAACACAAAAAAAAAGAAAAAAGAAACAATATTCAATACTAAAGATCATTTGAAACATAACAAAAATCTTAAGTAGTAAGGTCAAATAAACTGCGAATTAGTTAGTTTGTGACATAACAAGATATGCTTTTTCTTTAAGTTTTCTTAAGGATACTAGTTCTCCATCCGGGTTGACCAAGTTATATACTACAGTAATTTGATATGAAAAACCACGTTTGAAGAGTTCAGTTTTGTGAAGAGGAGGAGTAAGTCTACCTTTGAATCGGATATTTATGTTATGCACATCAGTTCGATGGGTAACTTTATCAAATAGGTATGGAGGTGCTTTAGAAAATAAAATTTTATGGTAGAAAAAACCGACGTTTTTTGTAAATCAAAATTCATGCGTAATTTTTTAGGAACAAATAGTAGAAGTGTAGTTTTTGACAGGTTTAAACAGAGTGAATGATCTAGTGCTATTTTATGTAAGTTGTGTAGGTCTAAGTTTAAATTTCTGCATGCTGTCATAGATTTATCCGGCGAAAATGAAAGATATAGTTGTGTGTCATCGGCATAAATGTGATGTTTTGTAAATGTTAATACGTGATGAAAGCGACTTGTATAAATACTATATAAAAGCGGACTTAATATTAATCCTTGTGGAACACCTGAGGTAGTTTGAATAAAATTTGAGACAATGTTACCATTTTTTACGAACTGCATTCGACACTCCAAATAAGATTTAAAAAAATTGCAGGCAGTTTCATCTAAGCCAATGTATTTTAATATGTTTACTAGTAATGTACGGTTGATTTTATCAAAGGTTTTAGAGAAATCAAGTAGTGCTAAGATGGTTAATTTATTGTCGTCTGTCGCTTTAACAATGTCGTCAACAATAAATTTAAAGGCTGTTTCACAACTAAAACCTTTTCTGAAACCCGATTGCAGAGGTGGTAAGATATTATTTGCTGTTATGTATTTGTTTAGTTGGGTATGTACACTCATGAAATTTAAAACTTGGACACCACAATTTCTGTAAACAAAAGTTTGCAAATTGTGAAGCGGGCTTAAGGGTATCATTTACAATTCGAACAGCAGGTAGTTTCAACAGGGTTATCCTATAGAAGGACTGTGGAATGAATCATTACACTAAGCACGTTTTAGAAGATAGGTAATTTACGTTGCTTACTTAATTTTTTTTCTTTAAATAAACATGGTTATTTGGGTTGACTGATTATTACTTATTTTTAAATAAATCTAACCTACTAATTATTGTAAGTTATTAAAAAAAATCATTAAACTCTCTATTCATAATATTTAGTCCTTACAAAATGTATATTTTATGACGTTTCATTTTTTCTGTAGTTAATATAAAAATGAAAATAAAAACTAAGGCAATTCTTATTGTCAACGTATATATTTAGTTTTTTGACAAGAATTTATTACATAATTATAATTAAGATACCAAGTTATAGTTTAAAATTAAATGAAAACTTTTTTTTTAAATAAAGGTATTACTATATAAATAAATATAAGAAATCAATAATGGGTGTGACCTCCATTATTATTGATACATTCTTGGAGGCGTCTGCTCATTGACGCTATCAAGGTATCAATATAATTAATATTAATCGTTTCCCATGCGGTATCAATGGCTGCAATTAGTGCATTACGGTTTACTGGTATAAAATTTGGCCCTGTTGTCTTCGGATAACAGCAAGTATTCGAGCCCAAACATTTTCGATAATGTTAAAATCTGGGCTTTTGCTGGCCAGGGTAACAGCTCCAAGTTATTTTCTCGTATCCAATTGCGCACAACCCGCGAAGTATGAATAGGGGCGTTGTCCTTTAACAACAAAAATACATTATGAAAATGTTAATTCAACAGATCCCGAACTATTTTTGGAGAAAGTATAGTGAAATAAGAATACTTACTTGTTGGAAAATATAATCTTCGTCTGGATAAAACACTTCGACTGAAGGTTTCATAATAGTTTCCAAAATATCTAAATACGCAGCAGAATCAAGACGTCCATCGATAGCCCAACAAACTCCTGGACCCCGCGCGCTAACCCAACCCCACAATTCACAGAAAAATAACCACTTCGTTTTTAGGACATATGTGATTATTTTCGTAACGAGTTCCTTCCATTCTAAAAACTTTTAGTGGTCCATCGTTGCGGCTATTGAACGTTTTTCGTCGCTAAAAATCACTCGATTCCAAAATTCCAAAGGTTCGTTCACATATCGCCTTGCAAATTCCAGACGACGTCTCATATTTTCGTCACTGAGAACTTCTTTCGCAGCAGCATTATACTTCTTTATTCCCATCTCCTTTAATCTTTTTGTGCAGTTATACGGCATCCGGGAAAATGTGTATCTGCTATAGCCCTGGGTATGTAGCAAATGGTTGTTCTGTTACGTAATGAAACAACTCGAGATCTTGAGCACGTGTAGATACTTTAGGTCTACCACTTCCGATGGCTCTTTCCAAAGTGTGTTCAAGATTCCATTTTACTCGGTAATGCCCTACGGTGCTTTTTGGTATATCTAACATACGTGAAATTTCACGCACGCTACGGCCCGCCGCTAATTCCGAAACAATCCGCGCTTTCAAATCAGCACCGAGATGAGGTGGCATTTTCACAACACTTGAAATTTTAAACTAAAATGGAATTTACATTTCTTACTTTATTTATTGGTTCACACTACCCCTTCTCAAACAGTAGGTAATTGTTTATTTATTACATACTTCTAATGACCAATGTAACAACCCTTAGAGCAATATGACTCAAAGGAAGTAAATTAAACAAGCAAGGATATTCTATTGTTATTGAAACTTATTCATAAAGTAAAGCCATTTCCTTATAATGCTAATGGACAGGATTTTCTTTTAAGTATTAAGATTACAATAGAGGACTTATAAACTTTCGAAAATATCTAATTATAAATATTTACACTGCAATTGCGCTTTTTCCTTAATAATTTCTTAGCAATAACATACACGTTCTTGGTTTTAAGTTGTCATAAATTTGATATGATATAAATTTGTGTTTCTAATATTACATCACAAACTAATCTTTATTCGCCAAAAATTGTTGCTTAAGTTGTAAAGCTTCGTACACACCTGAACAACAAACCGAGCAACAAACATAACAACGAACCGAAAGTCAAACAGAACGACAAACGATCTTTTATGATTTCCACAATCCGAACAACAAACGGAACGTTTGTGCTGTTTCCATAATTATTTTCAGTAGTTTTCAGTTCATATATATTTATTATTGAGAAGAGAAATTTCGGAAAACAAGAAGATAGTGCCAACCAAATTTTACGCACAAAGAAGAGTAAAAATTATAATTTACTTCGCTTTTTTTTATTTAGGAAATTTCCGCCCAAATGATGCTAATAGGGACATCATTTTTCTTGCATTCTTAAACACTGATTAATTTAAAACATTTTTCTTCTGTCAACTCCATAATATTACCTAAAACACAACAAACCCACAAAAGGAAGGACAAAAATAAATAATTTAATTCTCCCGCATAAGTTTGTTCGCCGTTTTGTTTAGATTCGTCCAAACCTGCAAACGCATTCGCGCGCATATTCTTTGATGTCGGAGAAAAAACCTACAAGTTGCGGGAACGCCGCAAACCGTTCGTAGAACAATCAGGACTTGCGAATCTGTTCTAAAATTCGTACATAGCACCGTCCAAATTAATGTTCCGATTGCCGCACACTGGGATATATTAACAATTTACGGGAACTAAATTCAATTTTCGAAATCCGCGGGAAGTCAACAAAAACACGTACTTCTGATCGTCGAATACCTTGTTTGTCACAAACAGCGACCCATTCTTTGTTTATCTCGCGCAACGCCAGTCAGTCGGGTGTTAAATGTATGTTACGGGCTGAGGTCGTGTCAGACAGACGCGCTGCACTGTCGCACAACCCGCAAGTTCGCATTTGATTTTCTTCAAGCGGGGAGGTTAAACATCAAACTGCGGACTCTTTTGGTATTTTCGAGGCTTTCTCAAGGTAATGAGCATATTAACTTGTTATTTGAATAGCTTTTAGTGAAATCCTTGTATTTTAAAGAGTGCGTTGTTTATTACGTGTTGAGAATGTTTTGTTGTTTCATTTTATCAAAGCTTTTAACTAGTTATTCAACCGTATTCAGCGTTGAATTTGGTTTGAATTTAAAGCTTATACATTATATTTTTAGGAACCCAAAAGAAATTTTGCCCCTTTTGCCCCATTTGACGCTAGAATGTATTTTTGCAGAATGGCACCCGTGTTCTCAAGGCACGCCATATTTGGTGCTTGGATACAACATCCGCCCGCTGAACGATTAAATGCCATAACAGCGTTTGTAACGCAAGGAGTGGATGACAAAAGTTATCTGAAGACGTAATGTTGACGTTGCGGGCAAAATTTAGTAAAATATCGTTCGAACTTCGAGAAAAATGGGATAAAGCAAAGCGATACCGACCTCGGTTTTACAGAGCTGTGCTTCTTGGCTGGACGGTCAAGTTGATTTCACAATTGTATTGAGTGTACCCGGTCTTTTAATAAGCAAGGAAAATAACGTTACACCCGGTAGACCTACGAAAGCTTTCGAAGATTGCAATCCAAAAGTGTAAAACCGCAAAGTGAAACCTTTGATCGAATAGACCAGTCCCGAAGAACTGTCCAAAGCTACGGAGGTCGTTCTTCGCAAGGCCGGAAAACGCGACTCGGCATCTATTGTTAAGGAGTTATGTTTTGCTTCTCCAACTCGGGGTACTAATGTAAAGAAGGCTCAAAAGGCTTCGTTGAAAAAAACAGCCAAGTTAACGCCTGATCAGGCTTTAAGTTTACTAGTAGATGCCAAACTGTCAAAAAATCAGCACAATATAATACGTAGTCAAGCACAAGCAGCAAATTGTAAAATATATCCATCGTATGATCAAGTCAAACAGGCTAAAGCCACGTGTTATCCGAACAATGTAAGTGTCACCGAGACATGCGCTCAAATTCCATTGCAAGACCTGATTGATCACACAGTCAAGCAGTTATGTATCGTCCAAGAAGATGTCCTAAAAAATCGTGATGAGCGTAACTTAGACATTATATGTAAGTGGGAGTGTGATGGTTCTGGTCAAAACAGGTATCACCAAAACTTGTCTGATGGGCAGTCAAATGACGAAAATTTGTTCAGTGTATCGATGGTGCCTATTCAAATTTACGCCAGAAACAATGACAAGGTAGTAGTGGTATGGCAGAACCCTGCCCCTTCTTCGACTCGCTTTGTCGTCCAATCAAATTTATGTTTGCTAAAGAGACTGTTGATGTTATCACAAGTACAGTAAGAGAAGTCGAAGAAGAGATTGAAAACCTTACTCCCACAAGAGTAGTTCTCGAAGATGAGGAGTATATTGTAAAGGCTAAAATGATTTTTAGTATGATAGACGGAAAAGTCTGCAATGCTGTCGCCTCATGTGCATCCACTCAAAGATGTTACTTGGGTGGAGCTAAGCCTAGTGATATGAATGATATCCAAGCTCTCGCTTAAAAGGAAGTGGACCAAAATTTTCTTAAGTTTGGCCTTTCGCCACTTCATGCACGGATACGATTTCTTGAATGCGTACTTCACATTTCATACAGATTAGACATTAAGACCTGGTAGGTTCGGGGTAAAGAAAATTAAGACAAAATGGCAGAAAAAAAGAAAATTGTGCAAGAAAAATTTCGAGGTGAACTCGGGCTTTTGGTGGATGTTCCGAAATAGCAGGCAGGGAACACAAATTATGGCAACATTGTACGCAAACTTTTCAGAAATGCTGATAAATTTTCACAAATAACGGGTGTTAACAGAGATCTAATTTATCGATTTTGCGTAATTTTAGAATGCCTGAATTGTGGTTTTCCGGTAGATACAGTCAAGTTTGGAGTGTACTGTCGTACAACCTTAGAGCTGTATTTGCAAAATTATCATTGGTACTCAATGCCTGTAAGCGTACACAAAATTCTGTTTCACGGCCAAGACATAATAGAAGCAAGTATTTTACCGATAGGCCAGCTCTCAGAGGAAGCATTAAAAGCGAGGAACAAAGATTGTAGGAAGTATCGAGAACTTTTCACTCGAAAAGATTCAAGAGTACATACCAATACTGACCTACTTCATCGATTGCTAATAACCTCAGACCCAGTAATAGCCAATATGCGCTCCCGTGCTCAGACAAAGCATTCTGTAATAATGCCAGATGTTTTGAACTTGTTAAAAGAGCCGTCCCTAGTTGTTCCGTCAGAGGATTCGGACTTGAGCGGCGAGTCCACTGACGACGCTGAGCTGTAATGTAACGACTCTGCAGATTTCATGTATATAGTGTAAATAAATCATATATTCGACAAGGAATCGTCTGTTTAAAACCTTTAAACTAATTATCACATAAATAAATACCGATAAAAATGACAACTAAATTAAGTTCCCCTAGATTCACAAAATATCCCACTGTGTGCCGTTCGGTTCGTTGTTCTGTTTGTTCCTCGGTTTGTTGTTCAGGTGTGTACGAAGCTTTACAATAAGCATATTAATATGAACTATATCTTATGAAAGGAGAGTTATGTAACTATAATTAATGACTTAACGTTACGTTAGTAGATTCCATTTACTATTTACACATATTTTCTTGGAACATTCGATAATTAACTATCGGGATATGATGACCCTATACTTCGCAGGTTGTGCGCAACTGGATACAAGCAAATAACTTGGAGCTGTTACCCTGGCCAGCAAAAAGCCCAGATTTTAACATTATCGAAAATGTTTGGGCTCGAATACTTGCTGTTATCCGAAGACAACAAGGGCCAAATTTTATACCAGTAAACCGTAATGCACTAATTGCAGCCATTGATACCGCATGGGAAACGATTAATATTAATTATATTGATACCTTGATAGCGTCAATGAGCAGACGCCTCCAAGAATGTATCAATAATAATGGAGGTCACACCCATTATTGATTTCTTATATTTATTTATATAGTAATACCTTTATTTAAAAAAAGTTTTCATTTAATTTTAAACTATAACTTGGTATCTTAATTATAATTATGTAATAAATTCTTGTCAAAAACTAAATATATACGTTGACAATAAGAATTGCCTTAGTTTTTATTTTCACTTTTTATATTAACTACAGAAAAAATGAAACGTCATAAAATATACATTTTGTAAGGACTAAATATTATGAATAGAGAGTTTAATGATTTTTTTAATAACTTACAATAATTAGTAGGTTAGATTTATTTAAAAATAAGTAATAATCAGTCAACCCAAATAACCATGTTTAGTTTTTGATTTAATTTAAAAGTTATTGCTTGTAGACGTTTTTAAATCAAAATTATTTCTAATTTTATTTTGTAAACATTTCTTAAACAAAATTTTGATTCGATAATTAATCGAGCTATGGTGTTTAATTAGCGATACCTTCAAATATATTCTTTAAAGAAAAAATTAAGTAAGCAACGTAAATTACCTATTTTCTAAAACGTGCTTAGTGTAATGATTCATTCTACAGTCCTTCTATAAGATAACCCCTGCTGAGACTACCTGCTGTTAGAATTGTAAATGATACCCTTAAGCCCGCTTCACAATGTGCAAACTTTTGTTTACAGAAATTGTGGTGTCCAAGTTTTAAATTTCATGAGTGTACCTTTAAGTTTACTCCGGTTACTACATATACATTTTTTGACTAAACGGTTGGTAAAACGCACGATTATTGGTAGAATCAGATTATATTTACCTTTTATTCTGTGAACTGCCTCAACAGTATCCGGATTGACTTCTACGTTTAATTTGTCTTTAAATAAGGTTGTGACGACAGCGCGGGTATCTTCTTTATTAGAATCTACTGGTATTCCGAAAATTCTAATATTGTTGATTCTGGAGCATTGCTCTTGAGCGTCCAGTTTATCTTCAATCTCCGATATATGTTGGTTTGTATCGTTTTCAAGTGAAGTCACCTTTTGTTCTAGATCTGACATCAGAACTCTCACTTCTTCGCGTATTGTATCGCGCATCATGGATGCAAACATTTCTTTAAATTCACTGCTATTTAATAATTTTCTACTACTTTATCCGCGATTATGTCAAAATCACTATTTGAACTTTGATTTGAAACGGCACGACTTCTTGTAGACATATTTTTTGATATGACACTGAACCATTTTAAGTAACTAATATCGCGTAAAAATACGTGTTTTTATTATATAAAACAAGAATAAATCTCAAAAAATTTTTGGCAAAATTTGTTAATTTGAATAGTTTTTAATCCATTACATTACCAATGTTTTTTAAATTAATTAATTAGCTAATTAGAGTGTATTTTAAGTGGCGAAACCATATTTTTAACTTTCTAAACCGATTTGCCTATCATTTGGTATGTTTTTCAACTCAATCCGACATTTGGTTCTCTACATCTCGGCTTTTATATATAAGCCTACGATATTAACAATTATACTGTAAAAAATAATATTATATAAAGTTCCAAACATTTGTGCATATGTGACAGTTAAGCGTGTACGTGGTTGACAAAAATACAAACTAAATGAGTTTCAAGTACAAGATGGGATAAAACAGCTTACTTAGCTAGCATGAAATATTTGCGGTAAGCGTCGTGCGGTTTAGTAATTAACAGATATTTGAAATTGTTTGCCGATCAAAAAGAAAACACATGCCCAAAGTGACACCGTATCTTAAGGTAAGAAGTATGAATTTAGTGAAAACACAGATAAGGAAGTAAGGATTTCTTACCGTAATTTATTGACTTAGAATCATAAAAAGAAGTACCACTGGTTAAAATTCTTGACTTTGCTTAATGATTTCTGCTATACTACACATACATATTGCGATGAATCAAAATTATTAAAAAAAATAAAATATTAAATTGTAATTCAAAACTCTCAAGACAAAAATCCCAGGGTTTGAATTTGTTTAAATAAATAAATGTGGTTTATTGAATAAGTTTTATCTTATCTAAAAGCATTTTACAAATAAACTACAAATATTAATATTGACAACCTGACAACTTTATTATGATGCTTGCAAATGAAAAATCTAGTACATTCTTTTATGTAGAAAATACACATTTAATTTACAAATTCAATAAATCAACCTTAATGCGCTTGATGACGTCATCCTTCTTGTAGTACGTTGTTGATGACGTCGATATACCTAGATTATTTCTATCGGTGATAACTTTGTTTAAACTTTCCTCTTAGATGTATCGTTATTGGTCAATTTATTTATTTATTAACTTGCAATAACGACGCAGCAGCAACAACGTGGCAAAAGATATTTATTTATTGAGGGCGCTTGATAAATTTATATTCATAACATTTTTACTTTCCTTGCGGTACAATTGTCTACAATGCTTTATCCAGGACCACTCAAAAATATTTCACATCGATATATTATTGATCTTTCATCATCAACCCTCAACCTCTATCGACTGTCTTCTACCATCACCAATCATTCACTTACCCAACAACTATCCATCCTTAATCACTATTCTCGTCTCTCACGACTACTCAACTCTATTATCTTTTTTTATAGTTCACTTTTATTTCACCACCTCATTCAATGTTTCTTCAACCTTTTAAGTGCGTCTGTACCAACAAAAAATTTCAAAATTTACTACCTTTAACACCTGCATGGTGGTCTCAACATGCAACATAGCGTTTATTATTCAACAGAAACGCTTTTACAAATAGTTCTTTACATGTAATGTTAATTTTGCATTTATTACAAATAACAACTTAATCTTTACTTAAATAATACTTTTAATTAAATGAAAACAATTCTTTACATAAATATACGTACATTAAAATCTGTTCTTAGATAAAATGTAGATCGGTTTTTAGAAATCCACAATATAGTATATAGGATTTAAGAAAGAATCGACTTTTGGTAGCAATTCCCCCATCAAAATCTCGTCCACGCATTTACGGTGACCTTATAATTAAATCGGCATTAAATTTGCAATGATACTGTATTTAAACATGACAACGTGTGACGCAAATTATTGAATATCTATTGTACTTATCTGTATGGTAATAGTTAAACTTTGGATAACGTTGGTACGAGTGACTTCGTTGTTGTCTTATTACGAACATTAGACTATTTTCGATTTCAGTAAACGTATTACAAGACACATCTAACCTAAACAAAACCGTAGATGACGAACGAAAGAAAAAGCCGAATGTGCTCGCAACATTAGCACGTGATAGCAGATAATCATTAATTATTGGTTATACACCTAATAGACATTCGCGCAATAATGCGTATGTACAAGATATATCAAAATTTGTCGACGAACGAAAAATCGTACTACTCACAAATATCTTGCTACACATTTTCAAAAAGTATTATTTTGTCATTGTTTGATTTTGGGGTCGGCCACGCTTCGGCCATTAAATTCAAACTCGACCAAAAACGACACACTTTTTGGCCATGTAACACAAATAACTATTTTTAAAATATTGCACATCAATCCTTTTTTTAGATTTATCAAGATGATATAGGCGAATTTGCAACGCTAAAAGAATTTTCTAATCTTACTGAAGTTAATTGGTTACCGTATATTCAACGCTTATTTGATGAGCAAAATGTTACCATCACCAGTGACGAAAGAGTTAGTTTTTCCAAATACAATTCTATATTGCTGAAGTACTTTCTTAGATTATCGAAAAGGTTTTTTATGTAATGTGAGATATTATTGTCATACATTAACGATTATTTATTACAGAATATAGGCAAATATTTACTTTGTTAACATTATCAATTGGATGTATGACTATCTACCAGGTGTAAGGCGCAAGCTGACGAACAGAATGCCAAAATTTAGTAAATGTGTAGCCGCACTGAGTAAGAGGTTAGTATTGTATTTTTATACTAAATCTATCTAAATAAGTAAATTGCATTAAAACAATGTTGTCGACAGATGTATAAGTCGATTCTTAGAGTATTATAGCCGACTAAACACAATAGCAAACTTGTTGGACTCTTCAGGTGTGATCGAACACGAGTGTACAAATACGCGTCTGTCATTTTATTATCCACAGGAGAGCACATCATAATGTCGCAATGTATGTGCTGTGGCACCATTTTGTTAGAACCTAGTTTTGTCATAGTTATTATTGTGTAATTATTCATTGAGTCGTTTGAAGCACGTAATAATACCGGCAAGAAATAAAAGTATATATTTCAACATTTTCTTTGACTAGATAGGAGGTACCTTACACTAAAACCTAAAACAGCACACCACTCTGATCCTTAAGAGCTGTGGTAACGTCTATAGTACATGGGAATATTGATCTCAATCTTTGTCCGGTCAATCTAGCTCAATTCAGTATTCCAATTTATTCTTTGCCAATCGTAACGAATTGTCAACAGAAACAACGTTTATTTTAGTCTCACCTGTATTGAGTGTCTTTTCTGTGTTCGGATGTGATGATTCCGGAGGTTGTTTTTTGGTTGTGGGTGAAAACGCGATCAAACCGCTAGATTAGTGTACTAAGTATACCCGCATACCAGATACAATCCACGTCTTTGCCAAGAACACCTTGTACTGTAGATCACCCACATCGTCGTCGCCTAGAATGAACCGTAAAACTAATTTTTCCACTTTTTTCTTTTTTGTTGTTACTGCCTTATTGCCACACATAACTAATTCCAAGCTTGGAGTTTAAAGTACACCTTATGCTAAAGAGAGCTTTACGGATTCTAAGCCGTTCATCACCAATCCAACGATGCATAAACAAATCTTAGCTTTTCTTAGGTTTTGTCGCCATTGTCGCAAAGATATACATTCCCAAGATAAGCCACCGTCTCAAGAGTTGTTCACTCTATCACGTTGGTGTTCGCTACCCGAAGAGCTGTTAATTGTCTAATAATGTATTGTTTTTTCTTCGCGTAAGCCATTTTTTGTAGTAATGTGAAGTAAACTGTCGTCCAGGTGCTTTTTGTGGGTTACTATTTCCTTCAAAAGCAAAACAAACTTCTAGGAAACGCTATTTGCAGTGTTGCTCTTTACAAACTCCACAAGTGGTTATACGACTCAAGGTGGTAATGCACTGCTTCACGTGATACGTCAAACAATAATCACTATTCTCCACCTACCTAGCATACCATTTGTCTTTGATGTTGAGGAAAATCATAAAAACCCCAAGATATGCCTCTTAATGTAATGGTGTTTGTGTATGTAGAATAATTGGTCAACAGCTAGTTTGACCTGTAGTGATGGTATAGTAGTGTCAGTCTGGCCTTGTAGTTGTTGTTGCGTAGTGTTGTTTTCTTGCTCTTGTTATTGTACTGTTTAGAAGCTGTAACCTGTAACTGAGAATATATGCAGTATTTTAGTGCTTTTTGTTGTGCGTGGTAGTTTTAATAGAGGGTCTTGTATGCACTTGTTTACTTTGAATCTAAATTGACAATCAGAGAGTATGTGCTGTAAGTTTCGACAATTTCTAATATCACCATGCAGGTCTGAATTAATATTAGATTGTGACGAGATAACAAGCAGCCTTCTTAGAGTAACTTCAGATACTAGCGGTGCAACAGGTCAAAGGTTCAAAAAGCATGTACCTCAAGGTATAATTTCCTTTCAAGAAGTCATGTAGAAATTTTAAAATAGTAAATAGTTTCACCCAGCGAGAGAGTCGTCTAATAATAGCGAAGGCTACCGTTATTTTGGATCTTTCGGGTGGAAATTCTAAAATTTACAAGATGGCGATATAGCCACATGCGGGTTTTGAAATGATAATCAACTTCCGGTGTTTAACAAGCATACATAAATAACGAGTCATCTAGAATTCGTTATACAATTTCAGGTACATATATCTAGTAGCAAATAATTTAATAACCTAGCGGAGCTCAAAGTCAAATCGTACGTCTGTGACTACCAATTTCTAAGACGGAAATATTAAAATTTTACACTTGCACGCTTGTAGAAACTTTTCCCTATATTTACAAGGTTGGACAATGTAAGTTTGGTTGCCTGTCGCCAAGAGCAAACGGCTCAACAATTTACAGAAAATCCACCGCTTAATGCGTAATAAACGGCGTGACTAAAAATTACGGTCACAACTTGCCTATGAAAGGCAGCAGAAAAATCGGTTGGTATAATGTGGGAGTGTGGTCTTTGTTTGGATTTGGTATTATTGCAGTGTGAGACGTCTTCCAGGGTTTGGAAAAGAATACGACATCGGTTGAATGTGTTGGTTAATAATTGTAGTGAGTTGTTTGGGATTTTTTTAGTATTTGTGGGTTTATTCCGTCTTGTTGTCACTTTGTTGAAGCGTAACAAGTTTAAAAATGTTTTTTACTAGAGTTGTTGAAATTGTTTTGCGTACATACTAACCGCCATGGGCGCATACCTTCTAATTCAACTTTGCGAACAATTTATTATGCAACTACCGGCCCGTTGAGGTACTGCCCGTTGTCTACAAGTATCAGAGCACCTCACAAAGCTTATTACGCCCAGTTTCGACGTCTTAACGCTGTCAAAGCTAAAGTAAGCAGCATCTTAAGCAACACAGCACCTTCTGTAGCAACAACAACAAAACACACAACACGAGACCGTCTCACGTAAGTCACACCAACACAACCGGCAACATCTGCAGCAGCAACAACAAAACACGCAACAGGGCAGCACTGAAGCAAGCAACACCAATGTAAATTTCTCCCTTTGTGGGTAACTTTTGTTTAAGAATTGTAGTCGGTTAATTATTCTATATTGCATTGAATCAAATTGTTCTAACAAACTCTCGTATCTTGCTTTTCTATCAATTAGGTTACTAAGAGTTGTTTGACTTATTTGTGTTAAATCCAACATCTTAAGTAACAACACCACAGCCCTCACAACAGCAGCACCAGCAGCAGCAAACACGGCAGGATTCGAAGCAACAACCACACAACTTACAACATGGCAGCATGCGCAGCATCTCTAACAAAAGCGCCCCACTCAAACAACTAAACTCAAGCAAACAAACTTTTTTTGCGTATTTTTGCATATTAAACCCCATTTATCGTAGATCGGCATTCCAGTAAGAAAGGGACCGATGTGAGGTTGCAACATCAATCCCATAAACGCACACACAAGAAAACATAATTTTCGAAGAATGCAGAATATAAACATAACACCGGCATTTTGTCAAACACGAATAACAAATGCTGACCATATAGGAAGCACACTTCCAGCAACCTTCCTGATTTAACAACGACCTACCCAATTCACATAAATAGGAAAAGATCGTTAGCAGAAAGTGAGTGAGTTACAATTACAACAGACGTACACATCTAGTAATGTAGTTTACATGTTTGTTTTATATCAGTATCAGGAATCGCGCTCCGTAATGAGTTTATTCATGTAAACATTGTACAGATAATGTAAGTTTCGTCTACAATAAATTACATAGAAAAAAATAGTTTAATACGGATTTCTTTGTCGGTAGTGAGTTTTTCTCTGATAGAGGACGGATGGGATTTGCTATCTATTGGCAGAAAATGGGCTGGGCCGGTGCAGTTGCAATTGGTGGAATTGTGATTTTGATAGCAATTGGGCCAGATAGTAGTGTTGATAGGACATTCGGTTCCTAAGTGTCTTATTTGGGTGCAGATACAGCAATACTTAGTGACGCATTGTAGGATGTTAAGCGGTTTACAAGGTTAATGCCTTCTGTACATGAAGACACCTATTAAAAGGAAGTAGTCGAGGGTGGTCTTGCTTGGAGTAAATCTGATTATAGAGTTGTATTGCGTAAAGATTTTCTGAGGTTTGGTTGGATTATCAAACATACATTTCGTCGTCTGTGATGTTTTTGTCACTGTTTTGGATGACAAAGGATAAGGTAGGGGTGTAGGTACTTGGTGGATAATTGAGTGGTATAGAATCGTTTTTGTGTTTTAATTTGGGTTAGGATATTGTGTATGCAGTATTTGTATGACAGTTTAGAATTTGTTGTAACTGTAAAAGAGTGAGAGGAAGAGACAAAAGTAGTGGATAAAAGTTTGCCGCGCTTGACCACAATTAGTTTGTATAAGCATGAGTAATAATTGCAATCGCTGCGGTTGCTGATAAAGTTTTACACAACAAACAGCACACGAATCAAAAACAATTAACACAAAACCAAAAACAAATGAGCGAACAATGTTTACGGTACAACTCCAGGCGCAAGAATGTATTAGCCTCTACCTGTTCCACTCAATTTAAATTTACTAATCCCACTTCTGATGTTATTAATTTGTCTAGAAAAAAGAGAATCAAAGTGTGACGGTAATTTTTGGTAACGTCGTTTATACCAAATAAATGTTAAACTGTCTGCTCATTGCAGCGCTGTTTGAGCCTGGCAACAGGCAACCAAACTTACTTTTAACAATTTCGAAGATATATTTATAAATACAAAATGAAATTCGTTATTACCATATCAGAGATTGGTTTTAGACAGTGAGCTCCGTCTGGTAATGAAATTGTTCCTTTTAATTAATTTGCTAAAATGTCTTTATTCGTTGTTAGGTATGTGTTCATGAGTGTACACCACAAATTTTGAAAAACTCATTATGTCGGCAATGCTTGATGAACGATGTAAGTAATTATCAATTCAAACCCGCATGTCGCAATATTGCCATTTTATAATTTAAAGAAGGATCAAAAATTACATTCTTTTTTCTGGATTTATCTCGTATAGAATAAAAATATATGTCGATCACCGAGTGATGTATGTTTGATACTTTTCAATTTCAATAAAAATTTTACATTAAGGTATATGCTATGTGAAGCTTTAATCTGGTGCCTTCTTCGACACTAATACCTGGATCGTCACTCAAAGGAAATTGTTCGATATCACAATCAATTATAAATAAAATGATTTTGTATTGAATGTGATCATGATACTTTCTTTATTTAAAATTCTTTGGTTGATAACATCTCTAAGGCTTGGATTCTTAATAACAATGACGTGGTTTTGGATTTAAAAAAAAATTTAATTTTAGAAAAGTAATTTATAATAATTATCACGAATATGAATATAATCCTAAATAACGTTACGTGCACGGCTTTCCGCAATTTATATCCTAACAATTTTAATTAATTTTAATACGCCAATTTAAATATACTAACTTAAACTGACCTCTTAAACCTAGACTGCTTCTCCAACTTTTCCTTACTGTTGGTTATTCTTCCATTGCCCCATTTTGGTTTTTAATTGTTTAAGCTTTCTTCATCAACAACTTTATATATTTTTATTATTAATACTACTTCGCGGGCTTACAACACTTCGCGGGTTTTTTTAACAATGCGCAGTTTATTTTGGTTTTAAACCATTTTTACAATATTGCAATATTGGGTTAATTAATTACATAACCACAACACTGCTTCTAATGATTAGCGAAGAACATTCCGTATTAATTGTTTAATGCACGAACTCAAAAATTATATGTCCATCATTTTTTACTGCCTGAGAGCGTCTCTTTCCCTACTTTCACTTCACTCGATCAAGTACGCACAAAAATCGATAAACATATTTCCTTAACATAGAAGAAATCTCTATATCTTACTACTAGACAGGATATCTCTGTTTACATCTATACGTCACAATTATAACATTATACGATCACTGCAATATGTATGTTCTTGCAAAACTGTTATCGATATACGGCAGATAAGTGTTTATAATAAAAATATTGATTTTTATTAATTATACGGTAAGATCATCGTTACCTTCCCAACGCGGTTATTATGCGTGTATGAAACGTTCATTGAGTTACAATTTACCTTTTTAAGACACCAAATAAAAATCGGGTTTACTATTTGTGAACTTAAAGGCCTTTGTAGTCGACGAATCATGGCTTTATTTTTGTGGTATTAATTTAAAAGTTACATGTATGCATGATATACGAAGTCAGGTCGATTAATTTAGACAAAATATTTCTAAATTGTGTAGGCTTATACGTATATTGTGTGGCTACGTGTAACGTTACTTCAAATTTGTTTTTGTCTCCTTTTACTTTATTGGAATCTCGTCAAAATATATTCCCTAGTCGTTTTTCTACAAGTTTGTTTGATTTACTTCTTTAAGACGTTCTGCTTAAAGATAATTACTAGGTCTCTGTAGATAGCACCCGCTGTTTGCTTATGAAGCTTTTAACTACATTCTTCGATTACCTCCTGCCACCCACTCTACGGCACCGGGCTAGGGGTATGCCTCTAAGTAACTTCCTAAGTATTAAGTATTTATTTTGTTTATATTTTAATACCTAAACAACAAACCTGTAACAAAGGCACGACTTTGTCGGAGTTGATTAACTCTAGTTGATGAAATCGTGTGAAATGGTGAAGACAAAAGTTGGCGACCTATTAAAAAAAAATTAAGAATATTAAATTATCTTAAGTATCATAAATAGCTCAAGCAGAGCCAATCACTCAATTTTAGAGAAATATCTAAAAATTTAATAGTAAAAAATGCTCCTATAACTTTTATTCAAGTTTTTCTGTATTTCAAGCCCTTGTTGACAAAAATATTTTTTAATTAATACTATCGTATACATTAATTATTAACGCCGAAAGTATTTAAGTCTATCAACAGAGTTCAAATTTGTGTTTTTGATTTGGTGTCGGATGTTCTAACCTAATATTTTTAAGTACCTACCTGTCATTAAAACTTAAGAATGTGTGCTCGGTAATGTAGTTGTTTAGCACATTCAGCTCGAAATTGGAGAACAAATATCTTTTGTATTAAATTTAAATACTAAAAATGAATTGCAAATGTTGTTTTAGTGTACCCTTACTAATCAACTCGTTGTACGTAAAGCATTATTTCAAAATCGAAACAAAACTTCAAGTAGCAAACCTAGTGGCAAACGTTCGTAACGAATTTTTAAAAATTCTACAGACCGCAGAATGGCTCGATGATAAAACGAGACAAAATGCTTTGGAAAAATTAAAGTCGATGAAAACTTGCGTTGGATATCCAGATGAATTATTAGATAAAAAAAGTTGGATAAGTATTACGAATCGGTAATTTACATAATTCAATTTAATTACTTTTTTATGTATATTCTCTTGGTTTCAGTTGAAAGTAAACTACACAACTTATTTAAACATAATCATGTCCACTCAAATTTTTGAATTAAATAAGCAATTAAAACGCTTACGGGAACCGGTACAGAAATGCTACTGGATTGATACTTCTAACAAAGTTACTATAATCAACGCCGTATATTATTGTTTAAACAATGGGATGCGTAAGCTTATGTCTACAGGGTGATTTATAACTATTGGGGCATAGGCTAAGGGCGGGTTATTTAGACCAAAATGTGACCATAAGACACAATATGCCTTAATAAAATATTATTGTGAAAAAAGATACAGGGCGTTAAATAAAAAATTTTTTGTTAATAATTTCACTGTAAATTTATCAATTCTTATCAAAATCTATAGAGAAGAATAATTATTTGACAGTCCTAAACGTATTCTTAATAAATGAAGTAATGTTTGAAATCCTCTTCTGACATTACGAATTGTTCAACTGCGTTTTACTCGAAAACAGCTGTAATTATCGTATTTAAACTAGAGTACCAATATTGTGTAGAAATGATGTTTACGTCATATTCTCTAATCAAAATCAGTAAAAGTCTTCTCAAACAAAGTTACTAGTCGATTTCATCATCAGGATTCATTCACGTGGCGCCCCTAATACAACAAATTGTAAAATAGTACATAAAATAATATTCTTGGTCTAAAGTTATGCCTCTCTGCCGATTTTGATAAGAAATAATAAATTTACAGTGAAGTTATTAACAAAGTATAAAAAAATTTGTAATTTAACGCTCTGTATCTTTTTCCACAGCAATATTTTGTTAAGGAATATTGGGTCCTATGGTCATATTTTACTTATTTTACCCGCCCTTAGTCTATGTAGTAATAGTTATAAATCACCATGTATATTTAAAAGTAATGTACGATACTGTTTTTGTAGAATTACCAGCAGCGTTCTTTCAAGACATAGTTTTTGATAAGGATCGTCCTAACTATGTTAACTACGCTACTGCAGGGATGATTATAGGTCACGAAATGACTCACGGATTTGATAATATTGGTAAACTGTTTGACAAAGACGGTAACTACAAGGAATGGTGGAGCAACCAAACGCTGTCAACGTTTAAAGAAAAAGCAAAATGTATAGTTAAACAATATAAAAGCTACGTAATTACAGACTTAAATGTAACAGTAAGTTTGTACACAATATTAGTTATCTACCTTGTTCATTTAACGACTTTTTAAAGTAAACAACTTTTTGGTAAGAGTTTTTAGCTGTGATTTTGTTTGGAAGGAAGGAAGTCATTTTAGTTACGTTATTATATCGCAACACTGTTGTATATCGCGTTGAGAATTAAATCTGAAGACGGAGTCTTTCTCTTACAGGAAGAATCAAATATTAAACGCCATTTATTGACGTTACAAACACTGTCTCGTACTTCATATCAACAAAGAAATCACTTGGAAATCATTGTTCTGTTTTCAATTGATTGGTTTTAAATACTGTACACATATAACTACTAATCCTTCAAACACATCCGTACTTCAAGATCGTTAACCTAAATCAAGTACATTGAATTAAACTGAGGGCAAGAAACAGCTGTCCGGTCTGTTGCCCAAACCATCAAATAGCCCCGACCGTATCCAAACACCTCAGATTGGTTACGATCTTGCATTCACGCTGCCGACTATAAACTTTCCCAAACCAAATTTAAATACCGTTTTTATGTGCATATTATCCTACTTTCAATTATCATCAATAAAATAACATTTCATATTTTAGGTGAATGGTTTACGAACATTAGGAGAAAACATTGCCGACAACGGCGGTTTAAAACAATCATTCCTGGCTTATTCCAATTGGGTAAAAGGAAATGGTCCCGAAAGACCGTTACCCGGATTAAATTACACCTCCAATCAAATGTTCTGGATTGCTTTCGCTCAATTCTGGTGCTCTTATGAAAGCATTCGATATCAACAGCAATTATTATCGGACGTTCATGCTCCAGCTAGATTTCGAGTTATTGGAACATTAAGTAACCTACAACATTTTTCAGAAGATTTTAATTGTCCGATCGGATCGTCAATGAATCCAAAAACTAAATGTAAAATTTGGTAAATTTTTAGATGTAATCTAATTCAATGTATTAAAAAACGTTGTGTGTACGACTTACTAAAGTGTTTTTGAAAATGTTCCACATCTTTTCTCTTTTGTTATAATAAAACCATAACTGAACGCAATATTTTTTATTAAAATATCAAAAGTTGAAATAGCGCCTCAAATCATAAAAGTAAAATTTTGTCAAGAACGTATCAGAACGTCCGGATTCCTTATGGAAGATTTGAATGTTCCGAAATGATACTCAGGTTCTGCTGGAGGCGACGTTGCTCACCATAAAGTGGATATTCTTTAAGATACTAACCAGATTATAGGAGTGATGTTTCAACTTCATGTGTAACACTTCCTTAATCCGGTCATTGGCCCAGAAGAAACGCCCACTTTAGGGTGCAAAACGTCGCCTACACCAGAAGGGGTCTAGACTCTAGACGCTTTAATACGTTCTTGGCAAAATTTTGGCAAAACACTTGACTGAAGAATGTGCCACCGCTTTTTTGATTTGTTTAGAAAGTCCGTACGCACACGTCATCCACAGACACAGATAATGTTAGTGTGTATGTGTATAAGTTAACATGAATAAGATACACAATGCGGTGGCGCATGATGATTTAGTGATTTAAAACTCTTATGTTGGCACTGCTGCTACTATTAGTAACTATTGCTGTCGCCCATTGATATTCTGACATTTGAGTAACTGTCAAATCCTTCAAATTATTCGTCAACTAATTTGAGGTTACGGCATGTGTGTTCATTTTGAAAACGACGCTAGAAAAAAAAGGGAAACAAAATTATCGTAAGACAAGAAAGACTCAGAACAGCCTAAGAGTTTCAATAAAAGTAAAAAATTCAATCAATATTTATAAAAATATTTTTTATTTAAGTTTAGGTTTTTTGACGGCATTGCATTAGTAACAGTAAAGACTTAGACACAAAGAAATATATTGATAACGCAAGAAACATATAATTTAACGGTATAGAGCTTGTTTTACCGCTTGTATCATAGACAAAAGTATATAAAACATAAATTTATCGCAAGTAACAATAAGACAATTAGCAAACAAATTACGTAAGCATTACAAATCGTAACACAGATAAATTAACTATATCTGACAGCAATAATGAGATTTTTCCCAAAACGTGTAAACCACCTACAGCCAACGCCGAATAAGCAATTCACATTTTAATAGTAAGTATACTAATTATTCTAATACGAATTTAATTCCAAACAAGTTAAGTTGACTTCCCTAATTATAGTGATTGAAACTGATACCGAATTATTGGCACAAAGGTATGTAAAACCGTTTTGTTAAGAAGCCCCGCGATCACAAACATTATCACAAAAGACGCTAATTCAATTAATGGAGAATTAAAATGATCGATTTCTAAAACATGCAACTATAATCATGGAAGTTTCAAAATTATACGCGTAAAACATAAATGACTTAAAAACTAAAGTACTTAGCTGTCACATTGTTTTATTTGATGTAAGTGAACCTCAGGTGCTTCAGATAAATCTTCGATTGCTACAGATACAAGCGGAACAATAGTTAGGTTAGGTACTGGCTGATATGGTCACGGCGGACAGGTGTCAAAGCGGAAGGCCGCTTGTTGTTGTAAGGTACAGCGGTTCCTTCGCAAAAAAATCCTACTTCATAAAACGAAGGGTTGAGAAGGGTAACACCTGCAATACAACTAAAAAGTTACCCAAATCATAGGCTAGTTTTAACTCTAGTTATTCTTATATTGGTCCTTCAGATAGAAATTCTAAAAAGAATACCATAATAGCGCTTTCATAGTTAAAGAAAATTTGTTTCACTTACGGCATTCGCGGTGTGCATAATACAGATATACTAATTATAGCTTGTAAATAATGAAAAAACTCGTCACCTTACAATTAATTAAATAATTCTAGAATTTTCATAATAAAAAAAATATTTTACCTTTAGCAATCACGAGAAAGCACATTGGTAGCACTGTCAAAGCCAATTATCGATATCAAAAAAGCGCACATTTTAGAAAAATAGTCACAAAATGGAAGAATTGTTTTATCAATGTGTTAAATAGAGAAAAAATCATGTCTAGAAAAGGATGAAAATCGACAAAAAGGAGAATGTAACGTAAGGGAGAAATCAGTAGGAAAGAAATAGAAGCACTGGAAAAAGTAAAAATGGTAAACCAAATAGAACAGATAAGACAAGAACAATAGATAGTAGTGATAACTTGTCAATGTATACAGAAGATGAAAAATTGTATTAAAGTAAGTATGATAAACATGGGGTACAATGTCACTCCAAAAAAAAACTGCCATATACACTTTAAAACAAATTATAAACAAAAAATTGAAAGAAAGAAAAGAGAAAGTATATGGAAGTTTAGAAGAAATACACAGTTATACAAACAAAGTGCAAAGAGAGATTAGATAAGGAGTAAATAAAACAGGTGTCCGATGAGCTCTGTTCTGTTTGCATTATACGTGGTACATTTGAAGAAGAAAGAAAGGAAGAAACAAGATGATAGAAGTAATAACACAATATAAAGAACTCAAAAATAATTGTGGTGAGGTTTTTAAAACAGAAGGGTAAGAAGAAAATAAACAAACTGGTGATGAGAGAAAGAAAAGATAGAAAAGGTAAAAAAAGATAACATATGAGAGATTAAGTTAAGGTATGAAAATAGCAACAAATGAATAAAGAAATAAGATGGTAATAGCCAATTTTACCAACACAACTTAAACTTAATAACATTTATTTTAAGTTTTTAAGCAATACTTTAGTTTAAGCATTGCCTAAGTTGTGTTGATGAAACTAATCAACAGACAACTATGAAGTTTGGGACAAATGTGATGGAAAAGAACCTGGAAGAAAAAGGTAAATGTTTAATAAATTAGTGAAAAACGTGATTATGTACTGGACAGAGACACAGACACAGAGAATGGAAACAGATAGAGAAGGTACAAGGTTTATCTCGTAGTAGGAGAGGAAATAAAATTTAAAAAATAATAATCCGAGCAAGAAATAGGACAGTGGCGTACATAGAAATTGAGAAAAAGGGAAAATAACAAAATGTTGTTAAAAAAAACTAACAAAAAGCAAAATAAAATAGCATAGGCATCAAGAAAGAAGAATAAAAAAAGAATGATACAATTGTAACGTTAAAATTTTGCGTTTGAGTACCCCCTAGTTTGAGAACGGCTGAACAAAATTCCCTAAGATTTTGGCGGGAACCGCGAACACTTTAGATTAGAAATGAATAAAAAAAAAGAAAAATGTCTGTTTTAGAATAGAAAGTACAATTTACGAAATTTAATTACAATATAAACAGAATAAACAAAAATTCAAATACATAATTCTAAGTACCAATTAATAACAAGATAAGGTCTACAAAAAAAAGGCCTTATCTTTATATGCAGGTAAATACCTACAAACGTTAATATTAACCTGGTAACAGCAACGGCAACGTCGACAACTGCTACCAAAACTTCATTGCTATTGCCACCGAATTGAAGTTCCCGAACGTTCGGCATGTGACGTATGGTTTATGTTTGTGTTGTCCCTATTGTAGCACTGGAATTATTCTTTTATTTATATTATATATATATATATATATATATATATATACATATATATATTTAAATGATAAGTTTTTCGACATCTAGTGTCGACTCGTGAAAGCGTTCACGTACGAAAATGTTAGCAACTTTGCCGACAGGTATGTAAAGCAGTTACATAGTCGATTCTTTAATAATTATAGCCAACCTAACAGTTGGCAAGTATAAAAATTTCGAATCGCCTGCAGTAAAGTACGCAAGAGGTTGTACAATAGCAAACAAACACTGAGAATCACCCGACAGCTGTTTCGTCCTTTTGGGACTCATCGGGAGTGAGAGAACTCGAGTGTAAGTTCACTATTGTACAAACGCGCGCTGTCGACTATATGCCCTACTGGAGGGATCACAATATTTAAATGATAAGTTTTTCGACATCTAGTGTCGACTCGTGAAAGCGTTCACGTACGAAAATGTTAGCAAAGTTGCAGGCGATTCGAAATTTTTATACTTGCCAACTGTTAGGTTGGCTATAATTATTAAAGAATCGACTATGTAACTGCTTTACATACCTGTCGGCAAAGTTGCTAATATATATATATATATATATATATATATATATATATATATCCTAGAATTAAGTAACACTTACATACCTAATTGTCACCGATTAACAGCTGCATCCTGGGTATATCTTTCTATTTTTTGTTGTTGTTGTAAACTGAATGATTTGTTGAATTGATAGAGCTCGTTTTACTTTTAAATTAATACATACCTTTTACAATTTTAATAGTTAATTATTTTATCAATCGTGGTCATTACCGCATAAGCTAGACGAAACATCGTTGAACTACTTTAGGACAGTAAAACTACTGTTGTCGTCAGGTTGCGTATTCACACAGCTGCTTAACGGTTCAAGTTCAGAAAAAGCGCAACGTATCCATACCCACCTTTTATTACTTAATGTAACGCTAGGAACCAGAGGGAATTTTGCTGTTGCACAATATGAGACATGAAATGATAGTTACAGAGAAATTACCAAAATATATAGTAGGGAAAAGAAATAAAAAAAAAAGATTAATGACCGTCTTTTTGTGTATGAATAAAGATTACTAAAATAAATATTGATGGGAAGAGTAGAAAATAATGTATAGATTATGATTGGAGGGATGGAAAAATACGTAATAGGAGGATTTGAAGAATTGTTGAAAGAAGATAGAAAGAAGAAAAGATTAGACACAAAGAAAGTGAAAAGAAAAATAGATTGAAGAGGTGATATAAAATAGAAGAAGAACGGAAGAAAAACAAGCTAAAAAAATATGTTATGTATTTAATTATGAGGTAATTAGTTAAGTAGTAGGATGGGTTGAAATAGAATAGAATTGTGTGATTTCTAACGTATACTAATTTTTTGTTGACTATTTTAGTCGTAAAATATTTAACCAATCACATAACATTATTAAAGAATGGGAAACATATTTTAAATGAAAAATTTTGCTACTAAGATTTTTTTGGGGTTTGTCAACCAATAGAGAAAATGGTATTACACAATGCACCTCATTTTTGAGCGACCAAATAACAATTGCAGCAGCCACATCGTACGTCAATTAATTTTTAAAATCATAAACGTGTTTTCGTCAAATAGTCATGATAAACATCATTCGGGTTTAGATTTTACCGGAAAAAATTTAGCGATTGTAGACTCGAGTTCTACAATTCTGCTCATGATATTGACTGACGTCTCGTGATTTTTTATGACAAAGTCATTCGCAAAATTGCTTGGCAAACTTTTGTAACAATCGGTAAATTTTTCCAGCTCGGTCGCCCTAGTCCACCCCCCTCACAAAAAAAATTGTTTTTTTGACGTTGGCACACGAAAAAGAACAGCTAGCACAAGCTATCACAATTTTGCGCAAGGCTGTCAATCTTTTAATAACGGAGTTATTGAAGGTTGAAACTAGGAAGCCAGCCTCCTACAAAAAAATTTAAAATTTTTGACCTTTAAACATTAAAGAGCTGAGCTAATACAGGTTAGCACAACTAAAAATAATGTTAGCACACCTTTAATAACAAGGTTATTAAGGTTTGAATCTGGAGGGGCTAAGGCCTCAATAACTCCGCCAGTAAAAGTGTGCTAGCGTTGTACAACATTGTGCTAACCTGTGCTAGTCGTTCTTTTGCGTGTGCAAACGTACAAAAATTGAATCGTTTTTGTAAGGGGGCTAAGGCGACCAAGCTAATTTTTCCGATAAAATTTAAAACCTTATGATATCAGTGATAAAACTGTGGTTTATGTATGTTTAAATAAACATATACCATAACGTTTTAAGAACGTATGTTAACAATACTACAAAACAAAAACAAGAAAAAAATTACTGGGCTACAATTCGCTCTTAACTAGCATAGGGTTTTCTTAGTTAACGGAATTAGAGAGCCTAAATAAATGTTTGCGGTTTGCTTACTAACAATACAATCTAAACAATTGCGAAACATTCGACAAAAAATTCTTATAATAGTAGTTTCATTGGTTCGAGCTATTTTTCCTTCTTATCTTGTAACGGTGTTTGTTTTATATAAGACAATTCCTTACTTACCAAGACAATATACAGTGTGTCCAAAATTCGATGCTCACCATTGGTATTTTGGAAACGGTAAGAGTTACAGGGTCGGTTAAATGGAACAATATGGAGGTATTTATCTTACCTCTTCAGACCTTCTCTTGTTTTCCAAAGAAATGCGTTGCCTACTAGATATTGCAAAAAAGTGAAAATCGGCATTTTCTTTAAACTTGCGTAGAATCCACACTATTTATCCTATCAAAATATGTAAATATAAAAGTTGTAGACATTTAGATATTGAATAATATGCGTCATTAAAATATTTTTTGCTTGCATCAGTAGCGAAATATGACCCAAAGTTGCATTTTTTAAATGGAAATGATAATTTATTTTTATACAGTTGAATTACTTGATTTTTTCCTTTTCAACGATATAAGGTTCGAGCTATTTATCTTGTGTACTTTAGAAGATATAAAAAAAAATCGTTTTTGAGATCTGTAGATGTATTTTAAAGCACATCACACTATCCATGATTGCAAATTTTTAAGAAACAAACAACTGCACATCAAATCTGTCAATAATATTGTTACAGTAGTATCGTGTCAGAACTTGTAGTTGTTGTAGTAAGCTATTCATATTCAAAATTGATGATGCAGTTTTCAAACCATGAAAAACGGACATGTTTGTTGTCTACATAAGATGCCATCGTAATTCAACTGCGGCAGCAAATGAATATCACAACTTATACCCCGAAAGAAGGCAACCTCACAGAACTTTGTTTTCCCCGACTCGAGCAAAATCTTCGACAAGGTGGATCCTTCACCGCCATTCGTCCTACAACCTATCAAAAAAACAATGAGGATGCTGAAATAGCTGTTCTAGCCGCTGTTAATGTTGAGCCTTCCGTTTCAGTAAAAAAAATTTCCGAATGACAGTGGTATGGCAAGAAGTTCAGTACATTATGTTTTAAAAAGAAGAAATTTCATCCTTATAAGCCAATGATATGCCATCATATCAAAGAGAATGATTATGCTCGAAGAGTTACATTTTGTAGATGGTACCTGGATGAAGTTACAAACGATAATTCTTTTTCTAAAAATTCTTTGGAGCGATGAAAGTAGATTCACAAACAACGGCATTTACAATCGGCATAATTATCATTATTGGAATAATGAAAATCCGAAAATAGTTCGAGAATCGCGTTTCCAAGAACCCGATTCGGATTTAACGTGTGGTGCGGTATTTTGGGAAATCGTTTGATAGGTCCATTTATTTTATAATCAAACGCTTAATTCGACTAGATATCTTCAACTGCTGCAAGCCGAAGTCGAAGATGCATTGGACGAGCTACCTATTCAAGAAGAAAGAAGTATTTTGTTTCAGCAAGACGGCGCCCCCGGCCCATAATTCCAGGATCGTCACTGAATATTTATCAGCAAGATTTGGAAACCGTTAGGATTGGAACAAACGGTCCCATACGTTGGCCTGCGCGATCACCAGATTTGTCCATACTAGATTTTTTCCTGTGGGGACACATAAAAATTTAGTATACGTTGTCAATTATGAGAACGTTAATGATTTGCAGCAGAGCGTCATGCAGGCCTTTCAATTCAGTTAGCGTCCGTCAATTAATGAATTGCCGAATAAATATTAAAAAACGCTATACAAAATGTTTAGAAGTCAATGGCCGCACTATTGAGAATCTTTTATAGGAAAACTCATTCGTTTTACGATGTTATCCACCCGTTATGTTTTTGTTATTATTGCTTACAACTTGGTAACATTATAAATCTGCCTCAAAATGATTTTTCTTTATATCTTCTAAAGTACACAAGATAAATAGCTCGAACCTTATATCGTTGAAAAGGAAAAAAATCAAGTAATTCAACTGTATAAAAATAAATTATCATTTCCATTTAAAAAATGCAACTTTGGGTCATATTTCGCTACTGATGCAAGCAAAAATATTTTAATGACGCATATTATTCAATATCTAAATGTCTACAACTTTTATATTTACATATTTTTCGATAGGATAAATAGTGTGGATTCTACGCAAGTTTAAAAAAAATGCCGATTTTCACTTTTTCTGCAATATCTAGTAGGCAACGCATTTCTTTGGAAAAACAAGAGAAGGTCTGAAGAGGTAAGATAAATACCTCCATATTGTTCCATTTAACCGACCCTGTAACTCTTACCGTTTCCAAAATACCAATGGTGAGCATCGAATTTTGGACACACTGTATAAAATAAACGCACAAATTTTCCTTCGATTTGGTCGACCTGAATTGATGTTATTAATTGTATGCCATCACACTTACATTTAAAATCGCCATAATGTGAAAAAACTAGCAATGCAAAAACTTTCGAAAGCATTAAGAAGACAAATTGACGTGTCCGAGGTCGCTGTAATTTAGATTGGACATTCACAACAAAAATTATTTCAGCGGGAAATTCAAATAAATTAAGGTTTACGAACGACTTCACAAAAAAACAGCTTAAACATATTTTTCAAGACATGGATTAATTACAATTCGAAATTTATTAAAAAATTTTGTGTGCTACATTTTCTACATTTACAAGTTTGAGGTTATCAATTCTAATAAATTAAAATAATTAACACATTTTCTTAAAGTATATACATTTATTACCTAAAAAAAAATTAAACGTCAAAACGTACGTCAATATTTGTTAGAGTTTTTTCGTGTGTGTTTTTAGGAGTTTTTGGTGCAAATATAAAATATGGGAGGTGATCCGTACCTTACAGTACTCCATGGTCAACAAGAAAAACATGTTGTTCCTGAGAATCACCACTTTGGTTTCCGGACCTGGTCATCAAGACCCTCCCGGATAATTAGGAAAAATGTACAACGCAATTTCACAAAACCCAATCACATCCTAGGGCACACAACAAATATTCTGCAAATAACCCATCAAGGGTTACGTAAGGACAAATCAGATTTCTTGTCTAATCTTTGTTTCAGGAATAGGGTCAATATTTTCCTTTTACAGGAAACACACTGTGGAGATGAGAGTGTTTTGTTATTTATTTAACCTTTTTTTTTCGTCATTGTCGTGACTCGCGCTTGGACCGGTCTATTATGGGTCGTCATGCAATGGCTGTGTTGTTATATTTTGTGTTCTTATTTAAGTAAAATGTATGTCTTGCGACATTTCGTTTAAACATTGACACCCATGAATTAGTATAAACTAAGAAAATGCCAACAGTTCTTATTTAACTTCTATAATCTTTACACACTTGGTTAATATTATTACATATGAATACAAAGGTGGGTAAGGGTTGGCATGTTTAGGTTTTAGTGGTTTTCCTAAACCTTGAAGCAAATGCTTTGCCAAGACGAACCAACCCACAATTGCACACGGTTTTGTCACCACACGGTACAGGTTTATACTGATCTTCTGGGGCACCATACATAACACTTACATCACAATACAATATTTAAAATGTACCATACGAATAAATAAATAAATCTAAAGCTTAAAGATAACTTTAAAAACCTTATTTACAAATTAATTGTAATGAAATTTAATAAATTAAACCGATACAGTAATTACTCACTTTCACTTTCCCTGTAAATAGTTTCATCGTCCGACGAGCCAGTGTTTACCGTAAATGATAATTTTTCCATCACGTTGCCACATTTCTTCTGCCAAATGCTTAACATGTTCACAGTGTTTGTTCCAATCCTCCGCAGTAATTTCTGAAAATGCACTTTTTAAGATGTCCTTTATTTCCCGACTACTCTGTAAAACGTTATTCATAGCAATCGTATGTTTTACTAAGCTCCATATCAGCTCGATGGGATTAAGTTCACAAATATAAGGTGGCAATCGAACAACGGTGTGACCATGTTGTTTGAGAAGTTTATCTACATAATATGTTTTTGTATAATTAAATTTCTTAACTAGGATCATTAATTCGGCTTTCGCATATCACTTGTAGTTTGCACACCATTATTTTCCAGCCATTGTCTAATATTTTCTTTGCGGTGGTTTAATTATTTGTACACTATGATAAGGTGCATTATCCATTATCATTACCATTAGGGGGTAAGTTAGGGATTAGTTGTTTTTCCACCCATTGCATAAAATTATTGTTATTCATGTCATTATGATAGTCCCCAGATTTTGATTTAGATTTGAATACTAACAGACCATTCTCGATAAATCCATATAAGCCAACTGCATGCACAATAATGTACCTCTGACCAGCTCTCTCGGTATGATAAACTCCAGGTTCATCTTCTGATTGCCAGCACTTGCTTACCCCATATGAGGGATGGATGTACGTTTCATCCAAATATGTTACAGGTTTCTTCTCGTCTCCCAAAGCATCGTTTTGTCGTAACTTTATAAATAACGAAAACGCCAAGCAATAATATCGTCACGTTCCATTAATAATTTTCTTTTATCATGGCATTTTTTGTATTTAAAACCAATTTGCAATAAATATTTTTGTAAGGTATCACTTCCACCTGTGTAATTAATTTTATCTTTCATTTTATGAACTAAAATTCTTATGGTTGAAACGATCTTATCAACCGTATAAACTTCATGGACGGTCCTTTTTAAAATGTCGTTAATGAGTTATTTTATTCGAACCTCCACTTCTTTTCTTCTTGAAAGGAGATCTTAAAATTGCATCATGTTGTGTGATCCCTTCTTTCCGGATTCGTTTTATAGATGTTATTGATTTACCAGTAGCGGCAGCTGCAAGTTCACTTGCCTTCTCCAAAGGAATAGTGTACACACCGGCAGCCTTCTGTTTATCGAAGAACTCGATAACATTTCTAATGATGGTCCTGGCCTCGGAATGCACAGTTTTCTTCGATGAAGTACCCATGAAAATAAACAACAGCTACAACAATGTCAAACATTAATTACATTTTATGAAAACCATTCAAAACATTAAGAGAATGCCTTATTACAATTCTAACATTTTTGAAGGTTATGTTACAAAGTTGCATTTACTACAAAAATATTTATAAACCCGTACCTTGTTTAAAAATTATTTATAAAGAGTCTTAAGGAAGACTGATTTTTAAAGATGAACTTGAGGCAAAATAATAAAAACATGCAAATGAAATCGACAACTTCGACAAAAACTTCGTTTTCACGCTGAGTATACTCGGTTGTTGCTATTGGACAAAACCTTTACCGTTACCAATTTTTAAAATTAGTTGGCATATTTTCTGGGGATCATGTTTGCTTCAAAGCGCTGTACATACCACAAGTTGTAAGAAAATTGCGGTTTCATGGCGTGGTCCCTTGCCTGCTATCGAATTCCAAGTAATATTTCAAATTCCAATGCTTTTGATTAACAGGATAATATAACCTATAATAAAATGGTTACTTGGTTGATTCTTAAATCATCATTGGTTCTCGAAATTGCATGAGTTAATCGATAGGTACGAAATGTTGGCAAAATATTCGTAGACAAAAAAGGTAAAAGAAAAGAATAACCTAAATTCATTAAAGCTGAATCTCACTCTAGGATTAGCGTATAAAACTAATGATATATATGACTAATAAAGATTTCTACAGCATTAATTAAACAATAGAAATATAAATATGCTAAAAACAATAATTTTGGGATTTACATAAAGATAATTAATCAGATATAAAGATTATTAACACTTTAAAAATGCACATTCTTTTATTTGACGCAGGTAAAACTCTCTTTGTGCAGTTTAATGCATGCTCGCGCAGACGGAAAAACGTCTACAGTTACATTTCACGGCGTAAGATAAATATAAAAATGTACCTAGTGAATAAAAATTAATATATAGTTTTAACAACGAATTATAAACAATAAATTTGTTTAAGGCTATAGGAAATATTAATAAAAGTTTATTTTTGTTTATATTTTAATATTAACGTAATATACATTTTTCACTGATTTACGTCGTTAATCGCAATAAAGTAAAAAAACCAAAATATATAAACAACAATCAAACAGTTAGTTAAATAAATTGTCAGTTGACATTGACAACGAATTTTAGTCATCTATATATATCTTGTTATTTTTGAAAGGAAAATTACTAAATATACTCGAGTTAAAGGTGGGCTATCGATTAGTGGTGTTTTTTTTGAGATTGAAAAGCCATCTTCATATGTAAATTTAACACAAACTGTGAGAGCGTTTTATTCCTGTGGATCTTGATAGATTTTTATTTCATTGCTTTTTCACCTTCTGAATCTGTTGCCTGGAAGATTTTTAATGAAGGTAAACTTAATGTACATTACCCGGAAGGGAATGAACCAATATGTATTTTATACAAATCACCTATCCAATGCCAAAAATTTCTCACATGATTTCACATGACCTTGTTACGGTTTATTTGTAAACAAACTCAAAAATATAGCAGTGCTCGAAGACCTTCCCGGCAGCTCCTCTTAGTCGGGAGTGGTCGTGGGCTTATGGAGAAACGTTAGAATGAAGGCTTCTACACTGCACGAAGAATTTATAAGGCGCCACCTAGGATTGAGTATACGAGATATTCTAGAGCCACTAGGAACTCGTAAACACAGAAACAAACCGTACGTTGATAGAAATATGTTTAGACTTTGATCAACACACATAGAAATACATAGACACACCAATAGATAATATCATTTAGAGTTAATAGCAAAATATAAGTATAAAATAATAATGACTCACTAGAGAAAGTTAAGACACGAGTAATAATTCGAGGCACAAACGCCCCAAATAGGTTAGCGTATTATGAACTTTTGACAGTCGTGTTAAATAAGATAAAACCTTTAGTATAATGGTTGTAATCGACAAAATAATAGTACAATGACAACTTAATAATATATAGAATGACAAATTGACAGTAACAAATTTCTTTTTAAAACATTAGAAACTCTAAAGAGTTTCCATATCACCACATTCTTCTTGGCTAAAGAGTTCACGACATAACGTAATTTCCAAAACGGCTGGGTAGCTTCCTATCTCTTGTTGGTCTTTGTTGTCCTGTGTCAACTACTTCAGGAACTGTAACTGAAAATTTTTCTGTTTCCTCAATCATACTTTGTGAATCAAAATAGTCTTCTTTATTTATCTCAGTTGATTCGCTCGTCTCGTTGGGTATCTTTGGTGTCTCCTCAACTATTTCATTATCTTGGCCTAATGGTGCTAAATGACGGTTTGAGACTGTTGTTTCACGACCATCTGCCAAGCGAACATAAGAATAATCTTGATTAACATGTAAGAACGTAACTTCTTCTACGTCTGGTTGATATTTATTAGTGCGGTTAAATTTTCGCAGTAGTACATTTTCTGATTCGGTCAACCAAGTGGGTATAGATATGCCATTTGTAGACCTCCTGGTATGTGTAAATATTCACTCATGCGGCGTACAATGAGTAGCTGTGCACAGTAACGATCGTATCGAATGTAATATTTGAGAGAGAACTTGATCCCAATTTTCTACAGTTAGTTTGCGTGAACGTAAGGCCAATTGTATTGATTTCCAAAGAGTCCCATTAAAACGTTCCACTTCCCATTCCCTCTTGGATTATAGGGGGTGGTCCTACTAGAGGCAATCCTACGTGAGGTCAAGAAATTCTTTACTTCTGCAGATATAAATGAAGTTCCTCGATCTGAATGAAGATAAGCCGGCATGCCAAATAGCGTAAATATTTTATTCAAATGTTTAATCACAGTAGCAGAACTCATATCAGCGCAAATGAAAAACGCAAGTATTGATCACTCACAGTCAATATATATTTACTTCTTGTTTAGAAGGTACTGGACCCTTAAAATCAATACTTAAATAGACGATGTAGCTTTTATTAATATTGGTTCTGGTAAAGCAGGTCGATAAAATTTCGGTTTTGTTTCCGAACATATCCAACACGAATTAGTCATATTTCTAATTTCTTCAGTAGAATAAGGCAAATTTTAAACTTTATCCAGTGGTTCATGCGCGTTATTCCTGGATGACACAAAACTTCATGTAATGAAATTAGTTTTTCAACTCGTGTCGGCACTGAAGCACATACACGCGAAAGTGCATCGGCAACATCGTTTTTCTTATCTGGACGGTACACAATGTCGCATTTAAATGGGGCCAAATCCAATGGCCATAGCTGTATTTTCTCATTCTTTATTTTGCTAGTCAGTTTATTATCAAACATGAACGATACAGATCTTTGGTCAGTAATGAGACGAAATGGTTTGCCAATGAGAAAATGACGCCATTTTCTAAGTGATTAGAAGCATATGCTTCTTCTTATATAGCGGAGCAATTAAGTTCACTTTTGTTCAACATTCTAGACAAAAATGCAACAGATCGATCAAATTGGGACAAAGTTCCTGCTATAGAACAGATGCATCTGTTTCCACTGTGAATGGTGCATTGTGATTGATAGCGTGAACAGCAGATTTTGCTATATCATTTTTCAATTCATCAAAGCATTGCACTAATTCTTTACTTAGTGGAAATATTTGTGTATGAGCAAGAGTATGAATTCTTTCAAAAAATTAGGTATCCATTTGCTATAATGTGCAAACATTCCTATTGTTCTTCTCAAAGATGGAAAATCAATTGGTCAATAGTGGCTATAAGTGATTGCTATCAGGATTAATTGTGTGATCTTTGATGTTGTATCCAAGAATATTAATCGAGTTATGAGAAAACTTACCCTTTTCTTTATTCAAAGTTAGGCCATATTTTTGAGCAGCCATCATAAATCTCTTGAGATTTTCATCATGTTCCGCCTGACTTCTTCCACACACTGTTATGTCATCTAAGTAGGCATACGTTTCTTTAAGCTCTTCCTTACGAATAACCCAATCTATTGTTCTTTGGAAACTTGAAACCCCATTAGTGACACCAAATGGAATTTGTCAAAATTGGTAAAGATTTCATAAAGCTTCAAAAGCATTAAAATGGCGCTCTTTCGGGAGAATCGGCACCTGATGATAAGCGCTTTGCAAATCTATCACACTAAATATACTATATTTGGATATCTGTGACACCAATTCTTCCATGTTTGGTAGTGGATATGCATCTAGATGTGTGTATCTATTTATTGTTCGGGAATAATCGATAACAAGTCGTTTCTTGTAATTAGAATTCCTTGTAATTAGAACATGGGCTCTCCAAGGTGAAGTACTCTCTTCAATTATTCCTTCAGCTAAGAGTTTTCTTACTTCATTGCCAATGAATTTCTTATCGTCTTCACTGTATCTTCGAGATTTTATGGCGATAGGCTTACACTCCGGGGAAACATTCGTGAATAAAGGTACAGCAGGTACAGAGGCTGCAGCAACTCCACATACCTTTATTAATTGTCTGATCCTACCAAAGGAGAACTCTAGTGAAGAATGCTTCTTTAATATATCATGACCAATTATTAAATTGTCGCAGAGGTTATTCATAATAAGTAAATTCAGGTCCTTGTACCAATGATCTCCAACTTTAGCTGAGACACTCGTCTGGCCATCTACTTGAGAAGTGAACGATGTTGACGCCATTGAAATTGTTTGGTTGCAAGCTATCTCTTTTAAACGACATAATTTAAAAAAATTGTCATCTATCAAGCTGTTAGAACTGCCCGTGTCTATCCATGCTTGAGCACAAATTCCCTAAATATAGGCCGTAACAGTTGCTTTCTTAAGGGAATCTGGTGACGCCGCTATAATACATGCTAAACTTTTAGTATTAGTATCTTGATTATCTACTATTGCCACAGCATTCAACTTCTTGTTTCGGCAAACATTAGCATAGTGCCCTTTCTTATCACAAATCTGACAGTTAGCATCAATTGCAGGACAATCTTTTCTCGGATGTAGATGCCCACCGCAAAAGAAACATTTTCGCTTATTAGACGCTGCTGATGTTAATTCCTTAGCTTTGTCTAAACTTTGAATAATACTCATATTAAAAGTATTGTAGCTCTGCAAATTTTGTTCAGCCATTTCCAATGACAACGCTTGATTGAGAGCTTGATTTAGTGTTATTGACGAATTTTCAAGTAACCGTTGTCTTATTCTGCTTGACTTAATGCCAGAAATAAATGCATCTCTAATAAAATCACATTTATTTGTTTCTGCTTCCACCTTTTCAAATTGGCAGTCTTTTGCCATTAATTTTAAGGCTTGAATGTACATGTCAATATTTTCTTCACTCTGTTACTTTCTTGTTGCCAGAATATGTCTAGCTTAAATAATGTTCTTCGGCTTTACAAATATTTTCTCTAGAGTGCTAATAGCTGTTTCGTAAGTGGTACACTTTCCGATATACAAGTAAATACTAGAAGATACATGATTTACAAGTATATCTAGAGTAATCTTGGTATCTTTCACATCTTTCTTGCAAAATGACAGAAAACTTTCATATGTCTTCTTCCAATGTATTAAAACAAAGGAAAGTAAAAAAGGTATTTACACAAGAACAGTAGTCGAAGACTTATTCCCTAATCTAAATTGAATGATTTGACTTCAATTGATACTACAAAGCACATGTCCAATTGTTCAATTTTTAGACAACATTTTCCATGTACACCCTTTACACGACGGTCAACAAATAGAAAATAAGGTATATCTTTTGCAAGCAAATAAAAATAAATTGTCGGAACTGGCAATTTCAAATAACCAAAATCCCTAGAAGGTTTTTCAATACAAAGATTTACACTCAAACGCATGAGTGCAAACATGGCCATCCACACGGTAGGGAGAAATTGGTCTAGAAATCAGTTATTTGCAAAATAATACCGTCACAACCTGTGCCCAAATTACTAATGAAGATAATAAAGTGTCAAGTTCTTAATTACGACTGCATTTACAAGGATTGCGTTACTATGAAACAAACTAGCACCATATTGTTGGTCACATTTTCCTCCTGATATTGTCCCCTTCTCATGAAAAACGCAGAGAAGTATCAAATGTCATGTTGGCCGTAAACATAATGTTATAAATAAATTTTTAATTACGTTTTCTTTGTCAATTTCTTCATTATTTGCTTATTTCCTTTAATTAATTATTTGTTATATACTTTTGTTCTTATTTTATTCTCATTTTGGTTTAAAATAAATGCATTCAGAGAGACTGATATGTAAAAAATAAGATTTATTTTAGTAATGGGAAGTATGAAATTCTATTTTATTAAATTTACAATATGTTGAGATTTGAGTAAACCGATAGTGGAGATCAAGTAAATAGTGAACCGGCAAAGAAAGAGGTTGTTTGGTATGTTTGAACATCACTTAACCATTTACCCCCGGGGTACAGTTGATAGACACAATGTTGTGGTTCCTTCAGGTAGGGGTACTCGCAAAAAAGGGTGTTGCGGGCTAAATAAATGACATGATGCAGGTCGAGAGGTTATCCTTATTAGGTGCCTCTAATCCGGTTATTGGAATGCCAACTATGTTAAGCATCCGGGGAAGGCTCCACTTATTTTAGGTGACACTAGCTAGTTGTAGAAGAGTAAATTAATGTATATAAAAACACTATATTGAGTAATTAAATGGACTAGTTAACTAGTGAATTCTCCGGGTGAGTTCTGTGTTTATCAGATAGGTAATTGTGATTTTATTTGCAAATCTCCCACTATCTTGTGTCTGCTGTCGCAGGGAACCGCTTTGTGAGAAAAGAAAAAAAAGATTTATGGTGAGACAAACAGCCCTCAGTAATTTATATAAGGATATGATTGGGTATTTTTTATCTCAAGAACAGCAAAAAGAATCATCTATCTATCAAACTAGAAAATTTTTTGTTTTTTAATTTCTATAATCAAAAGAATTCTTCAAGGTTCTCGGTATCAATTAACTAGTCGTTTGGTTGTCTTGATCTATAAATGCGTTTTATTAAATAATGTAGTCTTGGACGAACATCTTTGAATTCCTTTTTACTACTCTAAGGGTTCCTTCTACTGAAGAGAAAGGCAGTCTTACAATGTATTTTAAATGGATATGTGAGAAACCTTCTCAACCAACCCGAAAAGATTTCAAGCACGGGAAAACTTTCTTACGTGATGGTGTTAAATCTAAACTGAACAATGGAAATGTTAAAGATGCAATACAGTTTTTAAGATGTTCAGACTCTATCACCAAAATTTATAGTAAGACGTTTTACGAACTGTAACTTAAACATTCATCATCAGGGCTCCCAAATCTTCCTAGTATTAAGTCTGAAAATCCCAACTTCAATGGCTCAATACAAGGGATGCTCAATTTAATATCGTCTTATGACTCTTACTCTGCCAGTGGATGTGATGGATAAGATCTCAACATATGAAGGACTTTACATCTAAGAGTAGTGATGTTAATGGGGTGCGTCTTCTTGCAGCTCTAGTAAAACTAATAACCTTGATGTTATGTGCAGAAGTAAAGCAAGTTCTAGTTTCCTTTTTATACAAAGCCAAATTGTTTGCCTTTTAAATGGAAAGTGGTGGTATGTGTCCAATTGTAGTCGGTCTTATATTTACAAGAGTAGCAGTTAAGTTTATTTGCAAAAAAACTTTCTGACTGGGACAAAGGGTGGGTGTGAAGCTGCTGTTTATGCAGCAAGAACTTCTGCAAAAATGAATCAAGAAAGCTCAAAAATTATAATAAGATTTGATTTTGCAAATGCCTTTATAACCATTGACAAAGACTTTTCTCAAGGAACTTCATGATAAAGCTCCAAAGTGGTCCAAATTCTTTTCTCAATGCTATGGATCTAAATCAATTTAGAAGTTTTTAAATTCTATCTGAGTCTGATTGTCAAAAAAGAGATTCAAGTGGTCTGCTTCTATTCTGCTTAGGAGTTCAAAGTACTATTCCAGACTGACTTCAGAATTAAATATTTGGTTGCTAGATGATGGGATTATAAGAGGATAACTTAACCGTTTTGAATAATTTTACTACTCTAATTTTTAAATACAAGAAAATTGGAGTAAAGCTGAATCCTCGAAAGTGCGGGATTTTCTTTTGTGGCAACATTAATCACTGTCATTTTGAACTTTAACCGGGTAATTTATTGTTAATGGAAATATTCCAATTGAAATTTTTTATAGATTAATGGGTCTTGTGGGTGAAAATGGGTGTTTTTTTAAAAGGACGGTAGGCACAAATACTATTAATAATAAAAATTTTATAGAATGACAAAAAAACACATTTACAGTAAATAAGTCACAATTGCAGTAAAAATGTTCAGTCTAATAAAAAAATATTTATCAATACCTTTGGTTAGAGTGTATGGTAATTGAAAAAACAGTCTTTGTTGTGCAACGCAACTTTACATTTATTACATCGAAAGTTAACTTTTTTGTGACAAGAAGCGCACCTGGTTTGTTTTCCTTGGTATACAATTACATGATCCAAGCGGTCATATCAAGAATACGCATGAAGGTTTTGTGATGGTTTTGACGGCCCTCTTTTTGTTATACGTCTGTGTGTTTCCAAAAGTTCGATAGTTATAGATCTTCTGAATGCTAGTTGGTCCAATCGTCCTCCTTCAAGTTTGTAGAGGTGTCATGCATTTTGTACGGCAATATCAACACAGTGGCAGATCAATGGATAATACCTTTTTTTCCACGTATACTGATACGATACTGCCCTATGTTTTGGTCACTACGGTCTTCCCCTCCTATGTTCTCATTACACGACTTGATTAAATTTGGTTGATCTATGTAAATATATTTCTTGTGAGTCTGTGAGAACTGTTTTGCCTTATTCACGGGGAAAACTGACAGAGCATTCGATGCAATAGCCATGACATTATTATCATGCCATTTAGTTTAATTTAGTTTATTGACAGACAAATATATTGTGATACAGAATAGTCTAATAAAAACGATACCTGTCAAAGAGTACCAGGTCGGGTCACCTGCCATAGCAAGAGCAATGATTTTCATCCAGGTCTCGACATACACGGACAAAGCATCTTGTTTTGTTACATTAATAATTACAAAAAATATATAAAACAAGAAAAATATGTAGATATACTTAATTTATAAACAAAGTAGTACAGTTCGTAGAAAAGAAAAAAAATTTGCGAAAGGCAAGTAATAATTGTGCAGGTGCAAATCATGCCATCTCATAGCTGATTTAGAAGTCGTTTTTTTAGGTGCTTATTAAATCTATTGGGCAACAGAGTTTTCAAATCATTGTTCATTGTATTATATATCGAAGCGACATTAAAAGAGAATGAACGGCTGAATAATGCCTTAGTATGTCGCGGAATAGAAATCAGGCCCTGATGACGAAGATTTAAATGATTAATATCACTACGGAACGAGATACTTTCAAACAAGTAAGGTGGGGTTTTATATGCAATTAATCTAAAAACAAACAAGCTGAGATCTAAGAACCTCCTAAGACTCACTGTCAACCAACTTGCAGTTCTCAGAGCTAGAGTAATATGTTGACGACGTCCAACTCCATAGATAAATCGTAAGCAACAATTTTGTACTTTTTGAATTTTTTGGACTTTCTGGTGATCCAAACAAGTTCCATATACAATGTCACAGAAATTGAAGTGACTTGAAACTAATGAATCAGACAGGAGTCTTCCGACATACAAAGAAAGTGATTGTCGAAACGGATAGATAGATCGAAGAGACGAGTATACCTTCCTTATTGTAGCAGAAACATGACTCTTAAACCTGAGATCCACATCCAATACCAAACCTAAACTTTTCGCTTCTTGCTTAAAGATAAGGAAATTGTCATCTAGGGAAATATTAATATTGGACTCTAATAATGTTCTCTCCGTTTTATTTCAAAATTAAAATATGAATGATTTGTTAGGATTTATAGTCAGGCAGTGATCAGCAGTTACACGTAAAAGGTTTGAAAGATCATTATTAATACACTTTTCAGCTGCTAGTATATCCCAAGTTTTGAATGAGTAATATAATTGTAAATCGTCAGCATACAGATGATATTTGCATGAATTTAAACATTAAAAAATATTACAAGTATAAATAGAGTATAAAAAAGGTCCCAGCACCGATCCTTGTGGTACACCACATACTACTGTTGCTGGTTTCGATAATTTGTCATTAATTCTGATAAACTGAGTCCTATTATTTAAAAAATAGTCTAAAAACTTTATGCAAGATGAGTCAAACCCAATAAACTGAATGACCGATAATAATAAATTATGGTTGATAGTGTCGAACGCCTTTGAGAAATCTAGAAGTATTAGAGCCGTATTAGAGCCTGAGTCTAAACTCGAAATAATGTAATCGGTGATAGAAGCTAAAGCCGAAGCACAATTATACTCAGGTTTAAATTTGCATACAATAATCTCCTTATCAGCCAGTAGATAGTCAAAAGTTTCTCTTTCTTGTTTCTTCAGTACTTTTTGAGCAACTAAAGAACGCTGAGGTACTCGGTTATTACGTATCGTACCGGTTGCTTTTATATTCCTGAGCGTTATATCCTTGAATAGAGACAACGACGTAAAAAAGTTGTCAAAATATAAATGAAAATTTTTGAATCTTGTGGTCTCTAATGTATCAGCATACTGAAGTACTACTGCAGCACTTAACCCCAAATCTTTGTAGCGATTCTGTAATTTAGTACTTAATCCTTGATAAGGTTCAAAGTAAACAATATACCCAAGTCTTGTCGTACCGACCCAAAATTTATACCACCATCGAATCGGTTTTCTTCTTATGAATTGTTTGCAGCCATGGTGACCATAATATGGCACCATGGCTTCATCAACGCAATGATTTTCTTCCACAGGCAAATGCTCTAGAAATTTTTTATTTAGAAAGTCAAATAGAGGCCTTACTTTTGAATATTTGTCGTTTTGATCTAAATTATTATTATTATTGCAGTGAAAATTTGTAGTAAGATGTTGCAAACGGTCTCTAGACATAGCTTCAACTACAAGTTTATTATTTGTATCAGCAGAATTCTCCCAATACATCCTCCTTTGGGATACGGAAGAGTACCCACTAAGAAGCAAAACTCCAATGTAGCAAAACATCTCATCTGATGTGATGTCGCCAATTTAATTATTTTGTAGAGCGTAGGTGTTGCTGAATGATACTGGTTGCTAGATTAGCTCGTAATCAAGAATAATTTAAAAAATAATCGGCCGGAAAGCGTTTATTACTGATTATATAAATAGGTTCCCATAGTGAAAAGTCTGCCTGAAGGTCTTCCTTTGTAAAATGAAATTGCTTCATCTTTTTGGGTTTACGTTGTACAAAAGTAGATATTGGTTTATCGTCATCGCTGTCCCAGTTTTCAGAATCTGGTTGTTTTTCTACTTCAGGTATGTCCTTTTGGACAACGCATTTGTCTTTACTCGAATCTTTGTCTGACTGTATTCAACCTAATTTCTCACCACTTGAGATTGAGTACACGGCGCGTTTTTTTCCATGTAAGTCCCGATAGACCTCTCCACAGTTTTCACTTCTTCTTTAGTGAATTTCTCACCCTGCCGTGATATTAATAGCAATCGTCATCTTCATTCTCACTTATCACAGGTGATTCGCTTTTTTTCAACTGAAGCGGTTTATCTGGGTAAAGGTACCAATTTTGAAAGTTCGTCATCAACTTTGTCGTGTTTTTTATTCGAGTCCTGGTAAAGATAGTTGTACATCCACAGGATACAATGTTCAGAAGTATGCGTGGTATGGGTTCCTGGTCGGTTGTCTTTGGCTCCAAAAGTCGGTTTTGGTTTTTCGGCGAGCTCTCGAAAACAAGCTCAGCAGCAAGAGAACATTCCTTCCAAACATATAATCAAGTGCAAAAGGGGATCAAAAGAAAGATACGGAGTTTTGAAGCCAATCACAACCAAACAGAAACCGATACCACGTATACTTCTAGACATTGTATGCTGTGAATGTACAACTAACTTTAGCGAGGCTTGTGAATGTCGAAAAGCAGATTTGAAATGTTCAGTTTTGTGCAAGATTTGCTATTGAGAAACCTCCGCAAACGCAAAAGAAGATGTAGAAGACTCAAATGACGAAGACGACGAAGTTGATGTCTAACTTCCAACAATGGTACTTTTACCCAGATCAACGGGTTCATTAAATAGACAAGTAAGCCTGTGATAAGTGAGAATGAAGATGTCGATGACTATTAATATCGTGGTATGGTGAGAAATTTACTAAAGAAAAAGTGAAAACAGTGGAGTAAGCCTATCGGAAAAACCACATGAAAAAAAGGCTTACTTTACCAATAAATTGTTAACAAATAGCAATAGTGTAATTGAATAATATTTGGAAAGAATGAAGTCATCATTCAACCCATCAAAATGTTAATTTTTTAAATAGAAATCGACCCCAACAAAATTTTTATTAAACAAATAGGCATATTTAAACAATGTGTGATGTATAACAATTGTTTATTTTATTAATAAACGAAGAACAAGTGTCGACTTTGAAAGGCAATAACTTTTTTCCCGTTAAACCCACAGTTTTTGCAAAAATTCCAAAAAAAACGCTATATCCAAGATGGCGGCGAAAGGGTTGGTTTTAGTTGTGCGCAAACTTAGGGTTAAGTGAGACCCTTTCGAGCGGGGGTAAAAGAAAAATTAAATAAATCCAACTGACGTTTTCTTAAAAACGATAAATTAAGTCTACTGATTGGTGAACTTTTAACGGCTTGTTAAAAGATAATTACAATTTACGCAACTGTACATTAATGTTGTTAACGTATATTATAATGTCGTTTTTACTTGTGTGCTCTATAAACAAAAATCGATCAAACAATATAACTTGTTATTAGGTGCAGTTGTCTTTGATCTGAAAATATCAATAAAAGTAAATTTGTTTTTTTTTCTTTTGAACTAAGTTGAATTAATGACTGAACACATCACAATACACGTACATGTGAAAGATAACTGACGTTGTAGTTATGTCGAACAGGAGAAGCAATGAAAATAAGATTTTAAAAAGTAAGAGAAGTATTCATAATTTGGTTTTTTATTTTCTTTCTAATGAATGTATTTATTTTTCAGATGATAAACGTTTAACAAAAAACAGTAATAATGTGACTTTTACTGAACCCGTAGTTCTTAGTAAAGATAATATTAAGACAAGCCCATCGTTTGTTAAAGATAAATTGTAAGTAATGAGTTTGTATGCACAGTAATTAGTGGTTGATGAACTTTATAGGAAAATTGTTTAAAAATGGCAAAGGGACACAAATGCAAGTATTTTTATTTTTTTTGTTTTGATTTTTACCTTCTGTTAAAGAAGGAGAGGAGTTTAAATAATGTGAAATTCCTTCACAAAAGGTATTGCTTATAATTGCATATAATGCATAACTTAATACATTTTTTTCTACTACCATTAGTGGAATCTAGTAATTCTGAAACCGTTTTTAATAAATGAAAGACAAAATTCTCGCCCTTGAGATAGAATATTTGTAATTATGCTCAATAAATTATTTAGGCAGCAATGATTTTCTGAACTGTCAGTGTTAAATGTAAGTCCAGTTGAATGCAACGTTTTAGATGTTCCGAGACAAGTGTCAATTTCAATTTTTTAATATAAATGAAAAATCAAGTGTGTCTGTTACTCGATTAGAATAAAAATTAGATCTATTTGTGATTCCTCAAACTCGCGTGTGTTTGGAATCTTCTACTTCCTATTGAATTTTTATTCTAACCTTGATACAGAACCTACTATTATCTATGAATCAATTATATACGGGTGGCCCATTACGAGGATGTATTGATATCTAGTTAGCCTAGACCAGTTCCTTGCATAAACAAAATATTGCGTTACCGTAGCAACGAACAATAACTTATTAGAAGTGTCAGTGTAAAGTTTGACGTCAAAAAGTAAACCAGAGTCACGCAATAAATTAAATAAAAAGATGTCCACCGAAATTGTGAAAATCGAAAAATTGGAGTATCGAGCCATCATCAAGTACCTGTATTTAAAAGGGTTAAGAGGTAAGCAGATTTACGAAGATATGCTTAATACCCTTGGTGATCAATGTCCTTCGTATGCGACCGTCAAAATTGGAATGCAAGCTTCAAAAAGGTAAATTTTCCATTGAAGATGATGACCGATCGGGAAGGCCAGTTTCTGTGTCAGTCCCCGAAAATATCGATGCAGTTCATGACATGATTTTATCAGACCGTCGAATTGGGCTAAAACGGATATCTGAAGCACTGAATATTTCATACGAACGCGTTCATCATATGGTTCACGTCAATTTGGACATGAGAAAATTGCTGCAAAATGGATCCCCAAATGTTTGAATGTTGACCAAAAGCGTGCAAGGGTAGAAGCATCGCGTTCGATCTGTGCTCGATTTGAAAACGATGTAGACTTCTTAAACCGAATTGTTACTATGGATGAGACTTGGGTACATTTCTACGATCCAGAAACAAAGCAACAATCGATGGAATGGCGACACTCTGGTTCTCCAAGACCTAAGAAGTTTCGTGTCCAAAATCTGCTGGAAAAGTTCTTGCTTCAGTTTTTGGGATTGCCATGGAGTAATCATGATTGATTTTTGGATAAGGGTAGAACAATAACTGGAGATTACTATTCGACATTACTGACCACTCTACGGGAAAATATTAAAGAGAAAAGACGCGGAAAGCTATCCAAAGGTGTTTTGTTTTTGCAGGACAACGCCCCTGCACACAAATCTCATGTTGCCATGCAAAAATTCGTGATTTAGGGTTTGAATTACTAGAACACCCCTTATTCACCTGATTTGGCTCCGTCCGACTATCACCTCTTTCCTCAACTGAAAAAAGTTTAAAAGGTCGTAAATTTTCTTCCAACAAGGAGGTAATAGAAGCTGTGGAGGTCTGGTTTGCAGAGCAAGAAGAACTTTTTTTTTGAAAGGTCTAGAGATGTTGCAGGTTCGCTGTAATAAATGTATCCAATTAAGAGGAGAATATGTTGAGTAATAAAATATTTTGACATTGAAATTTTGTTTGGTTCTATAGTAGGCTAAGAATGTTTCAATACATCCTCGTAGTGCGAAGAAGGTGAATATATCGAAAAATATTGTAGTTAGAACATTTTAAAATTATTTTCGTTTATACAGGGTGTTCCATAAAAGTGCGACATACCAAAGTTTTGTTGGTTTGTTAAATGAAACCACCCATTTTTTATTACAAATTTGGATTCCTTGAGAAATTCTAATGTGACTTTATGCATTATACATAGTGTCTAAAATAGAGGGTTTTTGCATCATTTCACTTTTTCTAGAAAAATTGACTTTTCGAAAAAATTAAATAACTCAGTTATCCTGGAATTTATCAATCTGCGATTTTGTAGCTTTATGCATTACATGTACTAACTAACGCTGGTTGTTGACCTTTCTAACCTTGCTGGTTTTGAGTAATCAATTATTTAAATCGAACTCCCTAAATTCATGAACAACTTGATTGAAATTGTTATTAAAAAATAATACGACGTCTTTATACGGTAATCCTGCGCTTTCGTTCAAACCATTGACTAATAGAAATAGTCAATATGAAACTAACTGTAAGAAACAGCCCCCATACAGGCTCATGATAAGCATTTATTTCCTTAAGTAATGCCAAAGATGTAAAAAATTATTCGAATTATTTAGTCGCTTAAAATGACATTTTAGACATCAACCAAAATCAATTAAAATTATTAAATTTGCCGTTGCAATAATTGATAAACAACGCCTTTTTAAGAACCGATTTAAAAAGTCGACACAGAAAAACCAATTTATAAAGTCGACTTTAAATTAAAATTCAATTCATAAAATCGACTATAAAAACCGTTAATTAAAATCGACTTCAAAAATTGGCTTAACAAAATATTTTTTTTTAAAATCAACTTACAAACCGATTTTAAGAATCGACTTAAAACCGATTTTAAAAATCGAATTTAAAAGTTGACTCAAAACCGATTGTACAAATCAGTTTCGAAAGTCGACTATAGAAATCGATTAATCGGTTTTCGATTTTTCCAAAAACCTCAATTAACGAAAATCGATTAACCGGTTAATTTTTAGTTTAACTTTTTAAGTATTTTGACAACTGCACATCTTTTGTTTTATCATGGCACACTTGTAGATATTTAAGAAAGGGCGTTTATTGACAAATCGGAGTTTTTTCTGTAATTGGTTTTCAGGAAAGTGTTATTTCTTAGTACCAATGGAAAATTTGAAGTTTCGGCTATACAACGCTGTTATTATTTTTAAGGGAGTAAAATTTCAAATTTTCGAAAAAAATGACTATTTAAAAATACCAATCAAAAATTTTCTTTTTTCCATAAAGTACCAAAAAAAAATACGTGAAGGTAGAACAGGCCTCCGCCTGTCCCTCAATACAAAACTTACCCGCCGGCGCAATTTAGTTTCTGTCAAGAAAAATTCCCTAAAATGGTCAAATTTTTCGAAACAGCTGTTATAACAGCAAAACCGCTAAAGTTAGGGGTATAACATGTTACATAAAAATAGAAGTACTCTTCGAGTGATTTCCAAATCTGCAATAAAATATAGGGTGTTCTATTTAAAAAACATAAGTTTGATACTCCACTAGTGGCCAAAAATTTTTTTTGGGGAGATGGCCACGATAATTGCGAACAATTTTGCTCGTAGACGTTTATCGATAACTTTAATGGTAAATAAGCATTAGTCCAAGGGAGTTTAGGTGCTACACCCTGTATACCAATACTAAATATAACAGTTTGTGAAGTTTTTTCGATTATTACTACGTAAAACTTGTTCTATAAAATACTTTATTCACGTAAAGTTCAATAATAAATTTTAAAAAATATTTGCTTTTGTAAACCACATTAACTTTATCATTTTTAAAATTAATAATGGCATTTATATTACAATATCATTGATGGAATTTTCTAGAAACAAATCACGGCTAAAAATAAGGAGCATAACCAATATGATTATGGTTAAATGGTTTACACGATTTCTATTTATTTGTTTCTTCATAATGACGAGTGTTATTATTGTGTTATTAGTAGTGGCTACGACGGATGAGCCAGAGTAAGTACTTTTTAGTCACGTTTACATTGACATTAATTAATTGGGTTTTTGTTGTAACAATGAAATTTAGTCTAACTGTTTTTTTTTTTTCACATTGAAAATCTTTCCACTTTCAATGTCTTGACAATTGTACATTTTATTTAAAATAATGTTAAAAACATTCCACATTACAATTAAAAGATTTTCTATTTTAATATGAAGCATGCATGCGTTTAATGCTTATATCAAGATACTTTTAAAATCCGTTTAAATTAAACACATTTTCCACTTTACACAAATCGAAATGTTGTAATAAATTAAAAGAAACACTATCTCACTAGATAATTGAATACGTAAAAACTCTTGAAATCACATGCAATATTTCTGGCGCCAGATAAATAACATTAGGGAATTTCTTTACAAAAAAATTTTTGTGCACTTTGTCTTACTGAAATCCACAAAAAAACCAAAATAACACCAAGAATGACAGACATTAAGCCGTTTACTTATCATGCAAATGCGACTGACTATAATCAGTATGCGGTAAATCGCAAAGCAGAAGCTAAGATTTAAGGCACATAAACTAATAAAAATTGACTTTTGTTATATTGCCTAAGAAGAATTATTTAATTTGGAAGAACTCTAAACAACAAATATCGTTTTTTCTCTTATTCTAAAAGACAAGATAATAAAAAAATAACGTACGAAAAATTTGACAATAACAAGTAATTAATCAATTAATATTAGCAATAATTTATACGCAGACAGACAAGAACGTAATTTGTCCTGCCTAGTTTATAATACTGAGGGAAAGTTTTAGGGAACTAAAAAAACTATACTAGCGTCAGCACAAGGTGCGTAAAAAGTTCATACGAGCATTTAATACGGCCATTCATCAAATTTCAGATTTTAGATCATTATGACACTCTTACTAAAAAATTACAAAATTCAGTTCTTAAAATTGTTATGTGGAATGAAATGGTACTACAATTGATTGATTGATGTATTATTTGATTTTGTTAACATTTCTTTAAATTGCTTGTGTTTTAGGATGTGTTTAACGCGTCAATGTTTTAAAGCGGCGTCTAGATTTTTGAAATTATTAAATAATACCGTCGATCCTTGTGTCGACTTTTATTCGTTTGCGTGTGGTGGATTTTTCAAAGAAGAAGTACCTCTAGATGAAATGTATTATCGAACTAGTTCAAGCGCCTTGCATGATATTGTTACAAAACAATTATTCAGAATAATTGATAATACGTCATTAAACAAACATGAAAATCGTTTTTCTTTAAAAAAAATTTTGTTTCATTGTATGAAGGTAGAAAACACCCCTAGGGAAGAGGTTGAAATTGTAAAAGAATTATTATATAGTTTGGGAGAATGGCCTATGATAGTTGGTAGCAATTGGAATAACAGCAAATTTGATGTAATGGAATTACTAATTCAGCTAAATAATATAGGCATTCCTAATGATTTTTTGTTTGGACTTAAAGTTAGACCTAATATTTTTGAAAGCAACACTAACATCTTATCTGTAAGTATAAGCATGTTTATAAGTAATACTTGTTATTATGACACCAATATTTGTATGTTTAATGTGGTAATTATTTTTTTAAAAATGTAAGAAAAGGTAAGCGTGTCGGTTCAAGTATTATAATTAATTAAATCAGAAAGCGCTACCACAACTATCACTTTCAGTTTACCCCCGTAGATGAAAATGCGGTGGAAGTTTGTCAAATAAAAAAAAAGAATCGTCTCGACAGCGAAACCACAAGTACTAATGTTACCAACAGAGCGTACAGCTCCTTAAGTTAAAATATAACTATTAATGTACAAACTTTTCTTCGGCAGTTTAGTACAGTTGAATACTGAATGTCGTTGAGCAAAGAGAAGTTATTCGGGTAACTTGAAGTATTTGTTGTGCAAGTTTCTTTGGCTTTGCATCATGATGAAGCGATACCCAACCGAACAATTATAATCAAGCACCTATCGTAACATCAAAATGGAATGATAGAGCTTAATAGTTAATAAAATTTGAGGTCAAGTTCCTTAACATGAAAATTTTGTACTTAAGAAAGTATACCGTCCTGCTGAGTTCACAATATTAAAGAATACTAAAAAACTGCAAGGGTCAGCACAAAGTGCCCATGAAAAGTGGAATCCTAATACACGTAAGTTTTTTCACTTTTTTTTATTGTCATCGTTGTGAAATTTATCTTTGCATAATTTAATCTAGATCTTTTCATAAACATCGTGCTGACGCTGGCATATTTTTTAGTTTCTCGTAATTTTCCTTTAGTAATGTGAACTAGGTAGATCGATATTACGGATCTATCATATTAAGGTGCCTGGTTTCGAATCTTATTAACCACCAATAAGGAGAAGCTGTGTTTCATCTTGACGTCGTAATGCTGCAACACAAAAAGAGCTGATATTCTCAAGCTTTGTTTCCGGTTAAACAAGCAATCAAGACCAGGAATAGTAACCTTGCAACGTTAGTGTCTTTTAGATTTTTGGCTCCACAATGAGTAATTCGAGTTATCCAAATATAATTCGTGTTATACTAAACTGCCCAGAGAATATACGTACGTTTTCAATTAAGTTTTAAATTAAAACCTTAGCTAAACGGCGAGTCTCTGTAATGTCAGCTGGTCAGGATGTTTAAAACCTAAACTACTAGCAATAATACCAACGTTCTTACAGTTTTTGTATGTAGTTTGTTGTTACAAACAATAAATCAAATTCAATTTTGTTGTATTTGTTGAAACTAACGCAGTAAATATGGTCTACCACCAGCTGTCATGACAGAGAATCATTATTTAGCTAAGACCATAGTTGCAGCGTTAGTTTTAACAAATACAATTAAATTGAATTTGATTTATTGTTTGTAACAACAAACTACTTAGTAAATTGTAAAAAAGTTGGTATTATTGCTCGCTTTGTTAATAACTGATTTTGTTGTCGAGACGATTCTTTCATGCTTCGTTTGACAAACCACCAAGGTATTTCCAACTATAGGCGCAAATTTCAGTTTATAATTTGGATTCACTTAATTATGTTGCTCGAACCGACAAGCTCACAATATATCTGATCTATTACCGGTATCTATCTGAAACGTAATTCTCTAAGCCTTACTTATGTATCTTTAACATTCCAAAATAATTGATTATCTAATAAATCGGTTTAAGCTTTCTTCTTGTGTACTAGCGTCGTCTAGATGTGGGTCTAAAAACCGCTGTCGTTGATTAAAGTTTTCTGTTGACACACTGCTTTATTTCTAAGGCCACTTATTATATATACTCAAATCGAGATATTTTCCTAACATACACCATTAAATGTCACCTACTATACTGTACATTGCTTAGTTGCTAATTAATTTTAATTTCCTTATGACAGTTTCAATGTGGCCTCCAAGTAAATTTTTTTGTAAAAAAGGTCAAATTGCAGCTCATATGAAAGGTATTGTAATTCTCTATCCAACCAAATACATTTTATTGGTGAAAAGGGCTTGAGGAAACTCAAGAACTTCCTTTTCCTAGAAAACAAAAAATGCAAGAAATGCTGAACTAGTTAGTAAGTTCAATTCAACTTTAAAGTAGACCTCTCGTAATGACGAAATTTCTTTGTAGATACTAAAAGAGGCAATCCCTTTCTCAAAATGTTAATTGGGATGGGGGTGGAGTGACACTTCATACGTAAAATTTTGTATGATTTTTTACATTTTTTATTGTTTTCTAAGAAAAGGAAGTCCTTGGGTCTCCTCAAGCCCCTTTCACAAATAAAATGTATTTGGTTGGATAGAGAATTACAATACAATACCTTTCATATGAAATGCAATTTGACCAGCCCTGTAAATTAAGATTTTTGAGATGGGGGGATGCCGGGGCCCCCTGTTCATTTGTTAGGGCAATTATTTTTATTGTTAATGAATGTCTCTTGTTAACATGAATTAGCATTCTTGACCATATTGCAGTATTTTCTGACATTATTTTAATTTTTTAAAATAGGGTTGTGGGGGCTGTTGGAGCCCATTGACCGAAATATAATGCATACATATGTATAGAGAATTAAATTTATATGATATACTTGTCGACCCATCACGCTATTTAAGATTTTTGAAATGGGTGCTGCCGGGACCACCCTGTAGATATTTTGGGGCTAACTTTGTCTTTAGAACACGTCTCCCTCCAAACAAAAATTAACGTGTCCAAGCGTTTTTTCTTAAAGTGTAACACAGTTCCAAAAACGGTCTGTTTCGTAACCAACAGAAAAACACCAAAACTGCACCAAAAACTTTACTCGGACACGTGTTTCAGTAGCTAAGCAGTCATCATCAGCGATACAGTATCGGTATCGCTGATGATGACAGCTGAGCTGTTGAAACACGTGTCCGAGTAAAGTTTTGGGTGCAGTTTTTGGTGTTTTTCTGTTGGTTAAATTAGACGCTGCAGTTGGTGTTCGTTTCCTTGGGTCTGTTTCGTTTTCGGTGGACCATTTTGTATGTAAAGTAACGCGAACAAATAAAATTCTTCGCTTCATTCGAGTGACGACAAGCAAGAAAATACCTTCCAAAACCAAATAAATTTAGAAGAAAATGATACACATCCATAAGAAACGTGTGCGGGTTTAAAGTAAACAATTTGTAGTATACAGTGACCGGCAAAGAGTTTGCATCAAATGGGAAAAGATTTTGTAATTGAGTTATCCAAAAATTTCTTTTAGCAAATGAATTCAACATATCGAATGATAAAAAAAAAGAACTTGGACAAATGTCCGCCGCTGTCATGGCGGCAAATTTAAAAATATTCCTTAAATATGTAAAAAGTGAGGTTCGATGACAAGATATTAAAAAATGCCTAAGAAAAAAGTTGTTCAGAATTAGATTATACGTCTATGTGCAAATTTTTAAAAGAAAACAACGACTTTTTAAAAATATCAGTTTTCCGGCATTTTTTCCGGAAATATTGAGAAAACAACATTTTTGCGTTTGATTTGCATAAAACACAATTAAACCAACAAATAAACTTCACAATCCAGTAATTTTTATTTATTCGTCTACCAATGGACGGTGAAGAACAAAAAACTTTGTTTTTTTAGGACGGACTTTGTTGCAATCTCTTTGCCGGTCACTGTATATGGAGTTTATAGATTATTTGTATACACTGCGACTCGATACTCATTCATCAGAAATATAACCGAGAAATAATAAATAACCAGCCTTTGAATTTCACCTGCAAAGAATACGACGGCAATTAAGGTTAGATTGAGTTAGTAGTATCTCGTATAAATACACCTCTAATGTATCGAACATTTCTAGGAATTTTTTGCAAATCAATATCGATTAGCGCTGTTTCGGGTAACTTTATTAGTTTTTTGGATACGGTTTCAAGTATACGGCAGAACCAGACTTTGAATTCGGCTTTAGATGTAATGCAGAACCTTGTTTTCCATCCGATTTCAAATAAATACCATTACCTTTCTTTCCAGAGCTATAGCCTTCATTGTACGATTATGACGAGTGGCCTATTCGTCACGCAGTTTTTCATTTTTAGTATCATTGACGGCTCTAGCAATTCCAGCTGCACCACTAGCCAGCGCTCCAGTTTCAGAAACTCCTGCAAATAGCCGTATCAGGAATAGTCATAATCCTCCGGTTTTAGGGATCAGAATAATGCAAAGTAGTGTTATATTACCAAAATAAGAAAAAGCCGACTTGTCAGCATTATACTCTATTCTAATTGGATTAGCACCACTACCTCCATTTTCGTAATTATCCTTAATCATTCTACAAACTTTGTTAAAGGAACCTCTCGCTCTTAACTTTTTCTTATTCTTCTTCTCTATTCTCCGCTTTAAAGTTTTATCCAATTTTTAACCATACTTAATCAACACTTAGTCTTCATAGCAGCAGCAACCGCTAGAGCCGACACTATTTCTTAAAATAGCGTCTTTAGATTTGACACGATCCCAACCCTTTTCTTGAAGCAGCCGGTCAGCGAGATGTCTCGCAGCTGAATCCTCAGGGTTGTTATTGTAGGTAATATCGTGTGTTTTACAATGAGTGTCTAGAGCATTAATACTAACATTATCTTGAAACAGACGTTTTTGTAGTTTTGTACTTGGACGGCAGATGTAATTCTATAGGTAATCTGTTTATCAGACTATTCATAATACCACTACCATCCTTCTTTAACACCAGCATGATTATTATTAGTAGTTAATTTATTAGTGCTACTATGTTTACACATACATCTCATGCAAGATATGAATAATAGTAATTTACGTAACTAGTGTCGAAACTAACCCATAACCGAACGAACGTGGCATGTGAGAGAGTTCTGCTATGGGACTTTTGAGATAAGTAACATACAACATTTTTTGTGCCGTTTCTTTAACAAAAACTGCCTGGTTTTTTAATTTAACAAAAAACATCGCCTCGGCTATTATATTGGTACTACTGTATTACTGAACAAATTTGAACTTCAAATGCTCAAACCTTGCTAATATCAGCTTTATCACTTGTAATTTCCACCACAGAATATTGCGCTCTAGTATAGTTAAACAGTATTCACACGAAGCAAATTAATGAACAATTGAAGATCTCCATGCGCATCATCACAGAAACCAACAAATCCATACCGATCACGTGCCTCTCAGTATTATCAAATATTGCACCATCAGAGCTTCGGAGAAAAGATGCACACAAGAAATTATGGATAAAATACCAACTGTTTACAGATACATTTCCAATTTGGCATAGTATTCAAAATATAATGAACAGACTGCCATCAAGAAAACCATTTTAGAAATATATTGAAGGTATAGAAGATTTTTCGGTCTTTGCACAAATGTGGAAGTTTATCTTTCATGCCTAAAGTTACAATTAACAATGGTAGTCTGAGAATAAAAGAGAAGTACAAAAATTTTATAATTGACCACTGGATTAGCTTCACTCAAAATGTCTAGAATTCGAAATAATATACATAGTATATGATCGTATTTACAAGTTATGTAGAACAATTTTTGGCCCCCTTTTATGGTTGAATTGGTCGGTGTCTCGGTGCTGGTGGTGCGGGGGTTGTTTCCACCAGACGGTACTATTGGGTTACTAAAACAGGTCAGTCAGATTATGCATTAGCAGCGGTTATTTAACACCACAATTAATTTTGTAGGTTAGAGCAACTTTCCTAAGGGATAAGAAACGGAGTTTAAGACTACGGCTTTCTAAGTGACGGAAGTTTGTCGTGAGGCACACCGGATAAACTATAGTCACCCGAGTACGATGAAGCCTTGTATGCGAGCGGTCTATGCACAAAAAGTAATACCCTCTGTTTCAGTGGTGGTCTAACCGCGGCCGTAATTAAAGTAAGCGGAGTAATCTAGACACACCCTTTAACTGTGCTACCGAGTAAATCAGTCCCACTGTAGCCACACACTGTAGGGGTTTGGCGATAAGTATGTGATAGCTGTAAGAGAACAGATTAATAACGATTATTTTATTGGTGAGCTTCAAGTGGTTAATACGGCTTTGCCACGACCCGTGCTAAATGCTAGTCAGTAGTGGAGATGGGCTTTAAAAATACGGTTAATAGAAATAACTAAGATATTTAGTGCGATGATTGCTTTTTGTGTAGAAAAATATAATTTTATATTGAATGTGAGCATGTAACCTTTTTGTTTGAAATTCTTTGATTGATAACATCTCTAAGGCTTGGATTCTTAATAACATTAACGTGGTTTAAGATTTAACAAAATTTTAATTTATAACAAAATAATGAAAAGTATAAATCTTACAAATACGAATATAATCCCAAATAGCGTTACGTGCACGACTTTGCGGAATTTATAATTCGTTACAATCTTATTTAATTTTTAATACGCAAATTTTAATAAAACTTAAACTAACCTAGTAAATCTATTTGACGCGTACGTGCGACCTTTTACAGATCTCGAAAAATGACCTCGCAAACCTAGACTGCTTCGTTAAATTTTTCTTATTTATACTACTTCGCAGGCTTACACTTTATCAGGTTTTTATTAAACCGTTTTTTAATAACTGGATTAATTTATTACAACCACAACACTTCTTTCAATGACTAGCGAAGCACAATACATATTAATTGTTTATTGCACGAACTCAAATGACACGTCCATTATTCTCTACTGCCCGAGAGTTTCTGTTTCCCCACTTTTATTTCACTCGATCACTTACGCACAAAAAAACGATATATCTTCTTAACATACAAGATATATCTCTATATCTTACTACAAGACATTATATCTCTATTTACATCTATACAATTATGACATCATACAGTCACTGCAATATGTTTGAACGAGACAGAATTCAAACACCTGGTTCAGAGTAGTATTACAGTTATTGAAGTGAGAAGAATTAGTACAGTACTATAGTAAAGTAAAAATTTAATACGGTTGTTTGGACAGGATTCGGACGGTTGCTAAGAGCTTGGTATTCTCAGAAAATTATGAAAAAACATCGAAGGAACATTACCTTCTAGGCATCGAGCCCTACTTATAAAGGGACGTTATCACTAACTGAAGAGTGGGCAAAAGCTGCAAGGTTGGTGATACTAAGTGGGGCGGTTGCGCACAAAGATTCTGAAGACATTTGAAATTTAAGTTGTAAGATAATTCTTATCTCGGCGGCAAATTTATAATAATCAGTTTTCAGTTTCGAGCATACGCAATTTTTTATTTATTATTTGAATAAAAACGTACTCGGCAACCAGTAGGCATCAATACTTTTGGTATAATGCCACAAAAAATTTTTGAGTTTATAAAATTTGCCAATGCGTCATTCTTTACAAAGTACTGATTTAGACGCTCCAGTGCTACTATATTCGCTGGGAAATTTCTTAAACGTCTAACGTCATGGTGGGTGAAAATCTTTATTAGTAGCAGAAGGTTAGATCGAAGGCTCCCTTTATGACAAAATTGTCATTGTTTAGTTTCTGAATATATATCCTCACATTCCTCACACACAGTAACATCATTTGACGAACCTTCACAGTTCATGAAAGTGATGGGATAAGACAAGTTGCCAACTTTGCGTTAGAATACATTAATTCAAGCGTTACTATAACAAATTGTCAAAATTCTACTATTAATTTTAATATTAATAAGTGATTACTGTGACACAACCACCATTTCTTGCACGGGCGCCATCTTAACCACCATCTTAACCACCATCACCACCATCATAAGGGCGGGGACTAGCAAACATTTTGGTTGCTATTTTGACATCCATCTTGACCCACAACTGCCATCTTGAACACGGTCTAAAGCAAAGCAGACTATACCTCACTAATCTGGCGGAAAAGTGAGGAAGAATCGGCTACTGATGATACATTGTTTTTGATAGAGATCCCTCCAATAGAAAACGTGTTGGTGGAAATTTTAAATATACTATTAATACTCAATTAAATTAAACCATATGTTTTTGGAAAGCACCATTATGCACATAATGGAAAATTTGATAATGTTCAAATTTAATATGCGGGTCTCTTAGGCAATTTAGTGCATAAATACTTACTTTTATCTATTGTAGGTAGAAATCAAGCATCAAAAAATTTCCAATGACGATATATCCACTGTTTTAAAGATTATTAAATCTTTTAGTAAAGAGCTATCAATTGTTGACGTAGATGCATCACATTGCCTAACGTTTTTAGATAATTTATATCAGGTACTTATTGTGGTTAGTTGTAATAAATTGTTACTAATAATTTTCAGGACTTTAATGATGATGACATAGGCGAGATTGCGACTCTTAGACAGTTTTCAAATCTTACTGAAGTGGATTGGCTACCATATATTCAACGTTTGTTTAATAGGCAAAATATTACTGTTACTAGTAACGAAAAAGTTCATTTTTCCAAAGTGTATTTTCCTAATCTCATAAAAAAAATTATGAAGGTTCCAAAAAGGTTTTGTAACCAAGTGCGATATCTTCTTTGTACATAAATTTTTGTTTTAGAATACTAGCAAATATTTACGTTATTAACATTGTCAATTGGTTGCGTAACTATCTTCCAACTTTGCAATATTTTTTTGGACACAAGAATCCAAAATATAGTACATGTGTGATAGATATGACTTACAGGTATGTTATTAATGTTTTAGTGTCGCATGTAAAACAACTCGTAGCACAATAAACGTAATTGTAGGTGCGTTAGGCTATGAAGTTCTTGTAAGTAAAAGTTGTAACAAAGATTCGATAACAGCAGGAACTTTGTTTAAAAATTGTTTAAAAGAATTGGTCTATTTCCATAGATCTTTTAAACATCTGTGTTTATTTTTTTTCAAATCAGTAAACTTTATTTGTGTAGGTCTAACGGTCAGTATCTCGGTTATGTTAACTATCATTGTAATAATTGTTGTCACAATTGTACAGAAAACTTTGTCGAACCATTACCCAGACCAAAAGTACGAAATAATCAAGACCTTGGCAGAACAAGCTCGTAGAAAATTCAGCGTTAGCAACTATGCGCTTGGCAATGGAGATCACAACATTCTCTTCAAGAACTCCAAGTTGCTAGCAGGGCTAAGGATTATAATAACAAATTGGTTAAGAAGGTAATAGAGATCTATAAACGCCTAGAAATTTTAAACAGGGAGATAGAAAAACCTTTGAAAATGGTGACCACTTGCATTAGCAAAACTTTAAAAAGAAATTCCAATCAATGGCTGCTTTTAGATCCAAATCTAGACCACACTTGTTTACACTAGTTTTAAAAGATGCATTTAAAATTATTGATTACAGAGGCAGAATGTTTAATTGAAAGGGAACCGTAACAATACCTAAGATTCGCACACAACATTACAATCACATGTAAGACAGAAGAACAACTAAATGTTAAGTTAAAAGACATACATCGCATCAACAATAGTCAACCTAAAAATAACCTTCAACAAGACCGTAAGTGCTTATATGACTAATGCACACGAACTAAAATAGGAGCTTAAGTAATTAATGATAGAATTGACCGAAAAGAAACAGTCTTAAAATACGTGAACCTTGGGCAAACAATAGTAATCGATAAAGATAATCAAAACCTGGAAATACATAAAAAGATAAGCCAAAGGGTACAGGGTATGACAAATTAAAATAATGAATTTGCAAATACCCATCGCTTAAGTCGGAGCTATACAATCCGTGTGGAGCAAAGACCTAAATTTTTACAAATAAATTAAACAACAAAATAGAACTCCACCAAAAAGCAATAAGAGAACAATAGGGTCCATGACATATCGTCGTCAGCGCAACTTGCTGTTAGGGCAACTAGGCAACGGGTCAACTCGCCATATAAATTTTGTTTTCAACAACAGCTAATTTGGAATATTTCTAGTTTGGACTGTAACTAAAACTGTTGTTTTAAAATCATTATATATTGTAATTCTGAGGTAAACCTCTAAAAAAGTCTATATTACTTTCTCTAATTCCAATTGGACTTTTTTGTCAGTGCTTTTTGGGCTTGGCGGATTATGTCCAAGAACTAACCAGAACTTTGGAATTAAATGTATGACATCTTTTATTAAAATCGGACAACGGACGACATACCTCAGGACAGGCCACTTGTCTTGACGCTTAATTGTACTAATTGCGAGATATCGACAGCGAGATGTGTACTACGAGTTGACCCATCCTAAAAAAATAATAGGAATAACATTAAAAACAGAGAACGTGTTTGGGCAGTTGTCCTATTAGCAAATGTCGACAAAAGGATTACCGACGGCAAGATGTCTGCGGCGAGTTGTTATATATAAATATAAAAAATCATAATGGGTGTGACCTCCATTATTGTTGATACATTGTTGGAAGCGTCTGCTCATTGACGCTATCAAGGTATCAATATAATTAATATTAATCGTTTCCCATGCGGTATCAATGGCTGCAATTAGTGCATTACGGTTTACTGGTATAAAATTTGGCCCTTGTTGTCTTCGGATAACAGCAAGTATTCGAGCCCAAACATTTTCGATAATGTTAAAATCTGGGCTTTTGCTGGCCAGGGTAACAGCTCCAAGTTATTTTCTCGTATCCAATTGCGCACAACCCGCGAAGTATGAATAGGGGCGTTGTCCTTTAACAACAAAAATACATTATGAAAATGTTAATTCAACAGATCCCAAACTATTTTTTGGAGAAAGTATAGTGAAATAAGAATACTTACTTGTTGGAAAATATAATCTTCGTCTGGATAAAACACTTCGACTGAAGGTTTCATAATAGTTTCCAAAATATCTAAATACGCAGCAGAATCAAGACGTCCATCGATAGCCCAACAAACTCCTGGACCCCGCGCGCTAACCCAACCCCACACATTCACAGAAAAATAACCACTTCGTTTTTAGGACATATGTGATTATTTTCGTAACAAGTTCCTTCTATTCTAAAAACTTTTAGTGGTCCATTTCAAAGGTTCGTTCACATATCGCCTTGCAAATTCCAGACGACGTCTCATATTTTCGTCACTGAGAACTTCTTTCGCAGCAGCATTATACTTCTTTATTCCCATCTCCTTTAATCTTTTTTGTGCAGTTATACGGCATCCGGGAAAATGTGTATCTGCTATAGCCCTGGAGTATGTAGCAAATGGTTGTTCTGTTACGTAATGAAACAACTCGAGATCTTGAGCACGTGTAGATACTTTAGGTCTACCACTTCCGATGGCTCTTTCCAAAGTGTGTTCAAGATTCCATTTTACTCGGTAATGCCCTACGGTGCTTTTGGTATATCTAACATACGTGAAATTTCACGCACGCTACGGCCCGCCGCTAATTCCGAAACAATCCGCGCTTTCAAATCAGCACCGAGATGAGGTGGCATTTTCACAACACTTGAAATTTTAAACTAAAATGGAATTTACATTTCTTACTTTATTTATTGGTTCACACTACCCCTTCTCAAACAGTAGGTAATTGTTTATTTATTACATACTTCTAATGACCAATGTAACAACCCTTAGAGCAATATGACTCAAAGGAAGTAAATTAAACAAGCAAGGATATTCTATTGTTATTGAAACTTATTCATAAAGTAAAAGCCATTTCCTTATAATGCTAATGGACAGGATTTTCTTTTAAGTATTAAGATTACAATAGAGGACTTATAAACTTTCGAAAATATCTAATTATAAATATTTACACTGCAATTGCGCTTTTTCTTAATAATTTCTTAGCAATAACATACACGTTCTTGGTTTTAAGTTGTCATAAATTTGATATGATATAAATTTGTGTTTCTAATATTACATCACAAACTAATCTTTATTCGCCAAAAAATTGTTGCTTAAGTTGTAAAGCTTCGTACACACCTGAACAACAAACCGAGCAACAAACATAACAACGAACCGAAAGTCAAACAGAACGACAAACGATCTTTTATGATTTCCACAATCCGAACAACAAACGGAACGTTTGTGCTGTTCCCATAATTATTTTCAGTAGTTTTCAGTTCATATATATTTATTATTGAGAAGAGAAAATTGCGGAAAACAAGAAGATAGTGCCAACCAAATTTTTACGCACAAAGAAGAGTAAAAATTATAATTTACTTCGCTTTTTTTATTTTGAAAATTTTCCGCCCAAATGATGCTAATAGGGACATCATTTTTTTTGCATTCTTAAACACTGATTAATTTAAAAACATTTTTTTCTGTCAACTCCATAATATTACCTAAAACACAACAAACCCACAAAAGGGAGGACAAAAATAAATAATTTAATTCTCCCGCATAAGTTTGTTCGCCGTTTTGTTTAGATTCGTCCAAACCTGCAAACGCATTCGCGCGCATTTTCTTTGATGTCGGAAAAAACCGACAAGTTGCGGGAGCGCCGCAAACCGTTTGTGGAACAATCAGGACTTGCGAATCTGTTCTAAAATTCGTACGTAGCACCGTCCAAATTAATGTTCCGATTGCCGTTCGGTTCGTTGTTCTGTTTGTTCCTCGGTTTGTTGTTCAGGTGTGTACGAAGCTTTACAATAAGCATATTAATATGAACTATATCTTATGAAAGGAGAGTTACACATATTTTCTTGGAACATTCGATAATTAACTATCGGGATATGATGACCCTATACTTCGCAGGTTGTGCGCAACTGGATAAATAACTTTGAGCTGTTACCCTGGCCAGCAAAAAGCCCAGATTTTAACACTATCGAAAATGTTTGGGCTCGAATACTTGCTGTTATCCGAAGACAACAAGGGCCAAATTTTATACCAGTAAACCGTAATGCACTAATTGCAGCCATTGATACCGCATGGGAAACGATTAATATTAATTATATTGATACCTTGATAGCGTCAATGAGCAGACGCCTCCAAGAATGTATCAATAATAATGGAGGTCACACCCATTATTGATTTCTTATATTTATTTATATAGTAATACCTTTATTTAAAAAAAGTTTTCATTTAATTTTAAACTATAACTTGGTATCTTAATTATAATTATGTAATAAATTCTTGTCAAAAACTAAATATATACGTTGACAATAAGAATTGCCTTAGTTTTTATTTTCACTTTTATATTAACTACAGAAAAAATGAAACGTCATAAAATATACATTTTGTAAGGACTAAATATTATGAATAGAGAGTTTAATGATTTTTTTAATAACTTACAATAATTAGTAGGTTAGATTTATTTAAAAATAAGTAATAATCAGTCAACCCAAATAACCATGTTTAGTTTTTGATTTAATTTAAAAGTTATTGCTTGTAGACGTTTTTAAATCAAAATTATTTCTAATTTTATTTTGTAAACATTTCCTAAACAAAATTTTGATTCGATAATTAATCGAGCTATGGTGTTTAATTAGCGATACCTTCAAATATATTCTTTAAAGAAAAAATTAAGTAAGCAACGTAAATTACCTATTTTCTAAAACGTGCTTAGTGTAATGATTCATTCTACAGTCTTTCTATAGGATAACCCCTGCTGAGACTACCTGCTGTTAGAATTGTAAATGATACCCTTAAGCCCGCTTCACAATGTGCAAACTTTTGTTTACAGAAATTGTGGTGTCCAAGTTTTAAATTTCATGAGTGTACATCGATCTAAACAATTGTTTTTTTTTGTTGACAAAAACACACCCAAACACTCTTTTTCGGTAGCAAACTACGTGTTTTTATGTGTTGATAAAGTGTGTAAAAACTGGTACCAAAGTCAAATAAGAACCAAAAAGCGATCAATTTGTACTGCAAGTAAAATCACAACGCGCGAAATAGACGCGAAAAGTTAACAATATGTCTGCAGTTTGTAGTCTCCGTTTGACATTTATTCATGTCGATTATTGTCTTTGCCATCGACAATCGATTGAAAATATTTATTTTTGTGTAAGCAAAAATCTTGCAAAGACTTTTTTTAAACTGTATGAGATGTGACTTTGTTTTTTCCTTGATTTCTTTTAAAAGAAGCTTACCGCATGCTACGTTTCTTACAAAATTTTTGAGAACATTGCTGTAATCGGTCTGTTTGTTCGTACTTACAAAACTTCATAGCACAGTAAATCTTTCTTATTATTTAGTTTATTTGCTTTTAAATTGAAAAACTATTATATTATTAATAGTATTGATATGTTAGATTACCTCTACTAATAAACTCAATGTACGTGAAACATTACTTCAAAGTAGAAAAGAAAGTTCTATTGGAAAATTTAGTGTTGAATGTTCAGAACGCATTTATCAAAACACTTCAAACCAAGAAATGGTTAGATGAGGAGACAAGAACACATTTTTTAGAAAAAATAAAGTCAATGAAAATTTGCATTGGGTATCCTGACGAATTGTTAGATGATAAACGATTAGATGAGTATTATGAAAATGTAATTGGCATCGAAGCAGATGTTAATCTGTTTTTATTTTTGTAATTTTTAGCTTGACATCAACTACTCGTGTTATCTAAGCATCATCATGTCTATTAATATATTTGAGTTTAATAACCAATTCAAAAGATTACGGAAACCTATTAAAAATTGCTACTGGATTGATTCATCTTATTCAGTTACTGCTATCAACACTGATTATCTAGCTGTTATCAACAGAATAAGTAGCTACATCTTTTTTATTTTTAGGCAAACTAAAAAATTTTTTTGTAGATCTGCCAGCAGCGTTTTTTCAAGACGTAATTTTTGATAAGGACCTCCCTAATTACATTAATTACGCCACTGCTGGCTTCATCATAGCATTCGAAATGCAAAACGGTTTTAGCAGTCAAAATATCAAGTTTGACAAAGACGGCAATTATAAAGATTGGTTGCCTTATCTAATAATGTGGAAGTACCAAAAAAAAGCTGAATGTATACTTGATCAATACAAACAATACATAATCTCAGACTTAAACACAAACGTAAGTTTAGTTTTAGCTGTTTTTTGTAGAATACAGTGTTACATGCAAAAGAAATTAAGAACATAACATAAATAAGGAATTATTCTGTAGCTCAGTGGGCGGAGTGGGTCGCGAGATGACTTTCCTTCGTGAAATTATATGGTCACAGCAAATTGATACAAAATTTTTAGTTAATCCTACTAAGTACAAATTTATGTTTGTGGTACTAAAATTTTCAAGTTCCGAGTGAACTTCAATAGTTAAATTTTTCGATCGTATGACAAAATATAAATTATTGGCAGGCTTGCGAAACGGAGAAAAACGCCCTTAACTAACTTCAACTTCCAAACTTATTTACTCCCGTTACCAATAGGTGCGTTACAAGCGTAACTAATATCTGAAGAAGTGACTGACTTAAAACGGCAATTGTGGAGCTCTTATGATCTCCTGTGCACGTACCGCTCACAAAACGTACTAAATGATAAAATCTCAAACTACATCAAAAAAAGTACAATAAAACAGCAAACATTTATTTTATTACAAGGTGAAGTTAATAAACTGACCGCAACTTGTAACTAAGCAAGATAAAGAAATTGGACAACACCAAATAAAAGTAATTTTTCCGTGTGAATGAAATTCAACGTAATTAGAAGTGCATAATAAAGACTTAGCGATTATTTTAAAAAGGAAGATTCTAAAGAAGGTTACAACAGGCCATTACTTCTCGGGTCACAATGTAACCTTAACTCAGAAAACACATACAGGGTATATTTTAAAATTACCGACAAAAAAAACTGGAAATTCTGTAATTCAACATAAACCAAAAATTTATAAATTATTGTTTGTCTTTGATTTTGTACACAAGAAAAGTATTTGTGCACCAAAACCGAGTTATTAACTTTAAATAAATGATAAAGAAACGGGCGCCACTTACTTTACCATAATTGGGTTTACGATAAAAATAACCGTTCTTTAAGCGCTATAAGTTAAAACCATAAACACCAACAGATACGATCAATTAATTAAAACGTATGTGATAGTATTGGGGTACGTTTTTCAACAATACATATATGTACCTACAAATTTATGTGTTACATAAATGGATCTTTCAATTGTAATAGCCAACTATGTGTTGGCAAAAATAACAATCTCAAATCGTTTGCTGTAAGTTTGCAAGAGGTTGCCAGCTGCAATCCCATAGTACGCATCAGGAAATACATATTTCCAAAGAATGCGGATTATAAACAAAACAACTTCAGAATTTTGTCGAACACAATTAACATAGTGCTGGTCGTACAGGAAGCACACTTCCAGCGAGTTTGCTGATTCAACAACAATTTAATAAATGCAAATATAGAAAGTAGGACCTAGTACCGTACGGAACTAAGTACAGAATATCTAGTAAACTATAATTACTACAAGCGTACACACGTAGTAACGTAGTACGCGAATACGCGCTTCATATATGTGTCAGCAATCGCGCTTAACAAAGAGTTTATTTAACCTTTAAGTGGTAACGCAGTGTCTCTTACGCACAGACGCATTTTCAGTTAACAATATTTCTGTCATTTTTGTAAATATGTAATTTTCCTTTCAGGTAATCTTTTATTACACTATTGAGAAACGAAAGTTATAAATTCATAAGTTTTAGTGCACATCGGAATTAGAATGTAGCCTCTAAAGTGTATTGGGTTGTTTTCTGTGTCTCGGAAACACCGGGTTACTGTAAATATCACGTATATTTTTTGAATTATAAACGGAAATATTACATTTCAATAAACACCAAAACATACATTGACGCCAGCACTTTCATAAATAACGTACATTATTACCTTTCAGTTATGCTTACGCAGTATATAACAATATGTAATTCTTTTCAAGAGTGAATATTTAGTTGTCTAAAATATCTTGCCGTGTGCGTATGCTAATAAATCTTCTAACGTCGACTGTTGTATATAATTTCAATGAAAAAACCTAGTTATGGTAGTTACAAGCAGATATTATTATGAGTTTCATCGACCCCTTAGTGAACAAGAATTATTACAGGCAGCAGAAGATTCTGTTCGTGAGATTGAAGAGTTAGAGGAACATGAAAGTTTCAGTTAACATAATACTAATACTGAAGAGGAAAGTGAAACTAGCATTACGGATCATGAAGAGGAGGAAGCCGTTCAATAACAAGGAAATTATTATTTAGGCAGAAATAAAATTTTTAAATGGGAAAAAAAACGCTTCCAGCATCCAGGACCAGACAACACAATATTGTAACACATTTACCTGGCAGTATTGGAGTTGCGCGAAGTGTTGTGAATTATTTAAAAGCTTTTTATTATATTTTGGCAATGAAATTACCAATTTGTTTGTGGAAAATACAAATATCTACATAATTACAAATATTAGTGGCAACTACGTTCAAAAATGTCAATGTCGGGAAACAACAGATATAGAAATGAAAGCTTTTCTAAGTTTGTTGATAATGTCGGGAGTGTTACGTGGTTCTCATTTCAGCTATCAAGATTTATTTGCCCAAAAAGACATAGGACATCATTTCTTTAGTTCAGTTATGACATATAAACGTTTTCTATTTCTTTTGGCATCTTTACGTTTTGATGATATACGTACACGGAGTGAAAGACTCAAAACAGACAAATTAGCACCAATTAGGTCTTTATTTGAGAAAATAGTGCAAAAGTGCTCCACATTTTTCCGGCCAAGTGAATATGTAACCATAGACGAACAACTTATCGGTTTCCGAGGGAAATGCAGTTTTCGCCAATACTTTTCTAATAAACTTAGCAAATATGGAATAAAAATATTTGCCATGGTTGACGCCCGAAATTTTTATTGCTCAAAGATGGAGATTTACCCGGGTAAACAACCAGATGGGCTATATGCAGTTTCCAACACGGCAGAAGATATTGTTTGTAGGCTAATAGAACCGGTAAATCAAACGGGGAGGAACGTGACCGTTGATAATTGGTACAAAAGTATCGCACTGGTCTTACGTTTACTATGTCAGCATCGACTAACACTTGTAGAAACAATTATAAAAATCAAAAGGAAATTCCTGCTGATTTTCAAGCAAATAAAAATCGACTACAATATTCAACATTATTTGTATTTACCAAAGAAATGACATTAATGTCATATGTACCAAAGAAGTCTAAAGCTGTTATATTACATTCAACTTTTCACAATGATGATAAAATAGATCCAAGCGCGTATGAGCATCAAAAGCCAGATATTTTGACTTTTACAATCTCACAAAAGGTGGTGTTGATGTAAACGATAAACTCTGTGCCACTTATAATGTTGGCACAATTTTTTCACCTACTAAATATTGCTGCAATAAATGCCAAGGTTATATGTGAAGCAAATTCGGGAAACCCAGTAAACAGAAGCAAATTTTTGAATGAACTGGCTTACGAAATGGTCAAACCATGGCAAATAATAAGAGTAGAAGATACACATATTCCGAAAGCAATTAGGAAACGACTCGGAGAAGAACTAAACTTATCAGATAAACCAGTCCCCGAGCAGCCAGGAGGTCAACGCAGAAGATGCTATTATTGCCCTTGGGCTAGAAATAGGTCAACTAAACAAATATGTATAAAATGCCGGAGAAATGCATGTGGGGAACATATTAGAAACATTTGTGTTGAGTGTTTGCAAGACAATGACTAAAATTATTAATTTTTAGGTACCATGCACTTTAAGGAACAAATAAGAAATATTTTAGTTTTCAATATTGTTTTATAAATAATAAAACACTTTTTATTTTCAAAAATCTATATTCTTGGCATATAATATTGCATCATTCGTTTAATTATTTTTTAAAAGCACTTGCACAAATATTTTGGAGTCCGTGTGTACGAGACTCCGTGTTACCGTAAAGAGTAAGTCGAGTGACGCTACCACTTAAAGGTTAAGTAAATATTGCACATATTATAATGTAAGTTTTGCCTACAATAAATCGTATACCAATTGCGGTGGGCGTATACCTTTTATCCAACCTTGCGGCCACAAACGCATAGAATCAATTCACCACTATGACGCCACAGTGGTCACCCCAAGCGTAAAAAATTAGCCGCGGAAAAAAAGGGCGGCAAACAAAGTACAAGCGGTGCAACAACAACAGCCTGCCATGACTACGCCTGCCACCGCTAAGTCCGCAAACACTACACCCACTCTGGACATCGACACTAATGCCAACCAAATAAGAGCCATCCTCCAGCTCTCTTCCACCTTCATAATGTCACGCACATAGATTTGGGTTGATGGACAAATGAGAGGTTTTATAAACTTCATCGTCCAACAAACAACCCGCCAAGATGAAACGTTACAACATCTGCAAACGTCATTATTGCTGCGGCATCCGAAAACTTACACGTTATAAAGCTTACGACTTTAGGTTCCTGAAGTCCTTTACCTGTCACATACAGGACGCGCCGCAGCAACATACTCGGGCACTGATTTGTCACGCAACTGCCGTCTCTAAGTCTTTGAGGTACTGCTGTCGCATACAAGTAACAAAGCACGCATCCGACACCCCCCACGAAGCTTACCACGCTCATTTGCAAATTCTTAATGCTGTCAAACACCACACTTGCATCGCACCAATTTGCCTCTCAAGTAAGCAACAGCAACAAAACACGTACTGTAGTAATTCAAACAAGCAACACAGCATATAACGTAACGCTAGCATAACCCTCTAAATGCAGTCTCAAATAACCAACTGCAGCATCCGCAACAGCGACAACAAAACATACAACACGACACCTTCTTAAGTAAGAACGCCAACACAACCCTTGCAATGGGAGCATCCGGAGCTTTTCGTTAAACACATTAACAAATGTTGATCATACACTTACAACGACTTTGCTGATTCAACGACAATCTTCTAAATGTAAATAAATAGAGCAGGTTAATCAGCAAAAAGACAGTTCGGCATTAAGTACAGAGTACAGTACTGAACCAAGTATTGAGTATCTAGTAAGCTTCAGTTACTTCAAGCGTTCACGCGTAGTAACGTAGTACGCAAATACACGTTTCATTTCTGTGTCAGCAATTGCGCTTAGTAAACAGTTCATTTATGTAAACATTATATTTAGTGTAATATAATGTATTCTGAGTAATAAACCGCATATGGATTCTAACTGACATAATTAGTAATTATTACTTTTAACCTTGGAGAGTTAGTTAATTATTATCACCATATTTGATAAAATTTGTGTTGTTGAATCCTTAGCTCTTCTTGTTAGTTACATAGTTAAGGTTAACAATAATATAGAAATAAACAAATTTAGTTATTTTAGTAATTTTGGTCGATCGAAAAATATATTTTGTTTTAAAATGAAAAATACATTGCCTTAGCTACCACAACGTTTAATAAAAAGATCAAGTTGTCGTTCAGAAATTTAAACCGAGAAAGAGTTTTAATTATATAATCAAATGAAAAAAGAATTTTTGGTATCGATTTGCCATTTGGTGTTATTAAAAATAATTATGTTGATCCTACTTTTCGTCTTCGTTTCTATTGTCATCAGTTCGGCCATAACAAACTTTGATTCATCTCAAGCTCGAGTTCACAATAAGCCGTGACCTCCAGGTATTTATGTATTTGTTTAGGTAAATATGTGAACAATACCGAAATTAAAAAAGGCTTTGAACTCATGTTGTAAATTATAAACTGTGGTAAAGTGTTTTTGTAATTATGTCTATATTAATCTTTGGTGCACATTTAATTCAGTGAATAGACATTTTGTTCGTAATTTAAGTTATTAATGCAAGACGCACAAGGTTAAGATTTTGAATTTGTAAGCTTGTTTTGTTTGATTTGGATGAGCGTAACACAGATAACATTTAATTAGATTGGTAGTTTTATTCATGAAAATTAGCGATCACATGATCAATTTGATTTTTCTCTATTTCAGTAATGTTAATCCCATAAACTATGTGTATGTTATGTTTTAAATGCAATAAATCTTGAAACGGGCGTTTTTTTTATTTGTATTTTATTTGTTTTTTGTGTGTACCCAACTGGAGAAGTTTTCAGTGAACAAGGGCTGAAGCTATTTAACATCGTGACGTTGTTTGGCGCCCTCCCAACTTTAATTGTTGTTGACGATTTTGCAACCATTTACTACGACCTTACCATTTTAAGGAAGCAAATTATTTTGCGACCAACTCCCCTTCCACTGAGCTACGTCTTTAATTCAAAATTGTCGCTAACTTCTTTTTGGTTTTAACAATTAACACTCAATTAAACCATTCCATTGTAATAGTCAAATTATGATTTACTTTTGTAATTAAAGTACATTTGTACTTATACGCTTAATATGTCGGTTAAATAATTTTGTACCAAGTAGTGTAATTTTGACACATAATCTTCTTCCTTTAAAATGTCCACAATAATATTGTTCAATTTCTAAAATTTATAAAAAAATATCAAATGACTTGTTCATTGGGAAAAATCTTTTTTAAAATTGACGGTTTTGTTTCAATCTTTAAAAAGGCAAATTTTCTAGTTTTTATTTAAAGCTGCAGCTATATTTCAATAATGTTTAAAGAAACCAAGTATTACAATACAAAATATGTTAGAATTTTATATACATAGAAACATCATCGCTTACTTAAATTTGCAACAAATAAAAAATAGAAACAAGAAATTTTAAATTTTCTTGGTAACCCCGTTCAACCGCTTCCATTTGCTCTATAGACTTATCCGCCAATCGTTCAGAAATTGTGACACAATTATGAGCGGAAAAGGTCAAGATTCTGCGTCATGTAGTCGTTGCTGGACAACGAACGATTACTCTAAGTAAATATTATAGGAAATGTATATTTCCTAACAGAAATTAACACATTGAAGAAATAATATGTAAATTTAATTATTTAACATCAACATTTGAACTAGTAGAATTACTCTGTTGTCGCACAGTAAAGATTTTGTTCGATATTTCCACCTTCTTATTAAGAAATTCCTCAATGCATCCCTCTGTAAGATTGTTAGAATTTCATCCCCTATGTCTTTTAAAGTGGTAATGGCTGCACCAGAATTAACGGCTGGGGCCTCACCCGGCAATATTCACATTGACGGAAAATGTTACGCTTTTTCTGCTAGGTACACAATATATTTTACGATCTATAAAGGTCTCCACCCTCCACAAAAGTTTTCTTTTTAAAACATGCTTTTGATGTTTATTGTTTATTGACGAAACATTCACTATAGTTTATAACTATAAGAATTTATTATTTTAGGTAAACGCTCTACTAACTTTGTCAAAGAACATTGCAGACAACAATGGATTAAGACAGTCTTTCATGGCTTATTCCCAATGGGTAAATCAAAATGGCCACGAAAAAACATTACCTGGATTAAAGTACACTTCTTATCAAATGTTTTGGATTGCTTTCGCTCAACTTTGGTGCACACATGAAAGCATCGAATTCCAAAAGGCTGCTTTAACTGATTTTCAAGCTCCATCTAGATTTCGAGTTATTGGAACTTTAAGTAACATTGAACGTTTTTCAACAGATTTTAAGTGTCCTGTTGGTTCACCAATGAATCCGGAGACGAAATGCACAATATGGTAAATTTTCTTGTTATTTAAATTTAGTTTTATATTGTACTACTGCACAATCAACTTCAAATATCAAATATTTGTAATGATTCATTAAATATTTACACTAATTATTAATGTATTAGTGTTTCAAAGTTTTAAATAAAGTCTGTCTGCAATTTTGTTGTCTACCAAAAAACTGTGCGGAATCATTGCATACAGCGTTTTATCAACTATCGTAAGAGGCTAGGTCAAGAGAAAGGCTTAAAAAACTTAAAAAACAGCAACAAACCAAGAAAAAATTTAAGATAGGAAAATAAATATCAAGTAAGCGACTCTTACAAAATCCAATTGAGTTTGAGTCCAAGCAAGAAAACGAAGCAAAGGCCATGAACCACATTGTGAGGACGGTGACCGAAACACCCGAAGGTCGGTACAGGTCAGTCTTCCATGGCGCAGCAAAACTCCTTCCGAGTAACCGTCAAGTTACGAAAAAAAGGTTTAGGTCTACAGTAAGGAGACTCGAGCTTGCCGTTAAGTTTAAAGACTCCAAATGGATGAAGAAGATGGTAGGGGGTGAGTTAGATAAAGTGAAGTATCACTAATTATCTCACCGACCCTTATTTACACAAGAAAGCTACACGACAAAGACCAAACTAGTATTTAATACCTCCTGCAAGACTGGAAAAGCATCTTCGTTGAACGAGAGTCTGGAGATAGGACCTTCACTAATTAACTTGATATCCTCTATCACAATACGTTTGCTGGTAGAATGTGTAGCAGTTACATCTGACTAGTTTATTCTACAGCAGAATATTGTGCTCCTGTCTGGTTGAATAGTTACCATAAAAAAAAAATAGATGCCCAGTTGAATTGCACTATGCGCATAATTAGTGGAACCATTAAATCTACTCCTTTCGATTGGTTTCCTGTTTTTTGTAATACTAAAAAGTTGCCAATTTGGAATGACATTGACAACCCTCCTGCTAAAAGACTTAAATCTCGAAGTCCTATATGGTTACAAGACTACTTAAGTACGGCTTTTTCTGAAGTTGAAGAGTGGAAAATATTATGGTCTGGAGTTGATGTTTTCAATAAACATCTCATTGATGATCCAACAATAGAAGTTCCGGGTTTTGATCAAAGAAGAAAAATTTGGTCAAAAGTAAATCGCATAAGAACAGGCCATTCAAAATGCAACACTATCGTGTTTAAATGGGGTGCGATTTCTAATCCAAATTGTGACTGTGGAAACAAACCAGAGACCGTTACACATATTGTAGAGGATTGTCAATTAACGAAGTTTAAAGGAGGGTTTCCAAACTTTCATAATTTAACGGATTAAGCAATATTATGGCTTACGAATCTAAAGGACATCTGAAGTTCAGCAATTTTTTGTATTCTTCTCTTGATTATCTGTTTTTCCATTATTTTGTTTTGCTATTTCTTTAACCTACTATTTTTTTCGTCATTGTCATGACTGGCGCTTGGATCGGTCCATTATATGTCGTCATGCAATGACTGTGCTGTTATATTTTATGTTCTTATTTACCTTCTATAATGTTTACACACTTACTTAATATATATAATGACATGTAAACACTAGGGTAGGTAAGGGTTGGCATGTTTAGGTTTTAGTGGTTTTCCTAAACCTTGAAGTAAATGCTTTGCCAAGTCGAACCAATCCACTATTGCACACGGTTTCGTCACCACACTATACAGGTTTATACTGATCTTTTGGGGCACCATACATAACACTTACATCACAATACAATATTTGTGTAATGTACCATACGAATAAATACATAAATAAACCTCCGACATTAGAATTTTCTTCTGGTTAAAGTAAATAAGGAAGAGAAAGTCTATCTGCGTTTAGTATGGTAAGAGCCACCACAGTTTGAGAAAGTTGCTGCTTTTCGCCACAACAGAGTGGTCTTTGGAGTCACGTGCAATCAGGTGGAGACAGTCATCAATTTTTGTATTCATAAGTTTGTAAGTGTGCAAAATGGATCACAAAATTTTGCAGGATAATTTGGAAGTAAAGCCGAACTCAAGTGATAGAATCGTGCCGGTCTTGTGACGCGACTGGGCTTACATATGCCGCCGTTACATTCATTTAATGTAAAAAAACTGGTAAGGTGTCAGTCCAATTACTTCAAGCCAAAGTTTGAGTTCCGCCCATGAAGAAGACAAGATTTTCTCCGAAACGTATACTAAACGGATTCTACAACAGCCTGGTTCAGGACTTTTGGTAATGATGAGTCGGGCACTTGCATGAAAAATTGCGAACGGAGTATCTTAAACACAACCAATCCGACTCAATATAGACACGTGCCAGAAAGTGTAATCTAGCGAATTCCCGTCTCGTGGATGCAAGGCATTATAGTTAACAAAGTGCTGATGGTGGGAGAGACCAAGCTGGCCCCAAGAAAATCCTAATGACTGTCGAGGAGGAAGTTTTAGTTGAAAGGAAGAAGGACAATGTAACTTGCTTGTAGTATTTTTCTGCATAAAACCAAAGATGTCAAAAACCGAAAGCTCACTGTGGTAGACGTCGTATTCATAGGAAATAAACAGAAGAGGAGGCTCGGTTGACAACTGAAACAAGTAACTAACTTATATCTTGAAAATCGAGTTAAGGCTTGTCTAGGCAAGTTCATGAAACCAATCTAACGTTTGATAACAACGGAGGTACCATCCGGTGATGTGGTCAAGAGAAAGTGTGACCACAACCATATTTGAGAGACGATAGCAGAAACCAGATAGGTTAGAGTTTTATTAAAAGTTGAGCTATGATTTTTCTTTTTGTTCTTTGTTACGCCATGGGTTCAAAACGCCACACATCATCATAAAGTGCCAAATTAACTGAACAGCGAGGGGGGGTCTAAAAAAATGTCTCTCATTTATCTTTCAAATTTGAGGTTTTATTTGGCGCCACCTAGATCTTTCTAAATGTATATAAATGTTTACTAAAAATCCGGGAAAACGTATTTAAAAGAAACATTTTTAAAAAAATAAACAGAAATTACGTGTGGTTTTCTATTGAAATGCAAGTTTATCTACAACTCTTCGATTACACCACGGTAGTATTCTTTTACATTAAACGCATCCTAAAAATAAAAACGGTACTGCGCGTATTTAATTGCCTTAACAAGGATTATACCTAAGTACTATTTACAGTTTCACAAAACTCGTAAAACAAAGTGGAACTGTGATCTTTATTTAAAACAAATTATTACGTAAGCCTCAACTTGAAATTCATCAACCTGCCTCAATTCGTTTCACTTCAAACAACAAAAAAAACGCACGAACGTCTTTTTTTAATTTGGGCCTATTCTTAAATGCGCACCAAACACAATAAACGGTAATTCTTTGAAGTAAACAATCAATTTACTTACAGTCGTAAGTCGTTACAATAAGTTGTTGACAGGGACATATGGAACAAGATGATCAAACTAAAAAAAGGAACAAAACACGAAAGAGAGATAGTGATTTACCAAATAGACAAAATGAAAGTCAACACCCTGCAAAAAATTACAGAGTGCATATTTAAAGACGAAAACAAACATATAGACATATATACACAGGGTAAGCCAAAGTATAGCACTAATGGAACAAAGAGACCCCAAAGAAACACATACGCAATCATAGTAGAGCAAAAAAACAAGACCTATGAAGAAACAATCAAGAACATCAAACAAATAATGAAAAACAAAGAAGCAGCACAGAAAATAAAAAATTTTAAAAGCACAAAAGAGGGAAACTGGTAATCGCAACAGAAAAAGAGCAAAACTCACTAGACAACTTGGAAGAAATAATTAAAGAAAAGATAGAAGAGGTAACCACTAGAAAAATAGGCGATAAGATTGAAACAAGGAACGTAATAATAAGAGGAATGGACGCAACAGTAGAGAAACAAGAAATAGAAGATGCAATATTACAGTACGTACCAGAAGGAACAAAACAGGAAATAAGAATAGGAGCAGTAAGACCAAACAGACAAAATACTAGAGGGGTAACTGTAAAAGTCGAAAAGAGCACGGCAGAAAATCTGACAACAGCAGGAAGATTGAGAATAGGCCTGGCATGGTGCAGAGTGGAATTTCAACTAGAAATTAAAAGATGCAAAAATGTTGGGGATACGGCCACGAAGAAACAGAATGCGAAGGACCCAACCGACAAAAAAACTGCAAGAAATGCGGGGAAGAAGGACATTACTACAAAGAATGCGAAAACAAAAAAATGTCTTACCTGTGGTCAGAAAGGGCACAAAACAGGAAGCGGTAGATGTGAGGACTATAAAAAAGTTAATAAAAGAAAAAGGAAATATGCACGAGAACAAAAAGAAGATTAAAAGAACAAAAACTAAAAACAAAATTCAACGACAACATAGAAGTAACAAAATAATAAAAGTTCTACAAGTGAATTTAAATAGAAGCAGATCCGCGCACGACATGATGCACAAAATGTAGAAAACTAGACATAGACGTGGCATTGGGCCAAGAACCAAATAAAAAAATCTCACCCAAATATAATTGTGATACAAACTGTGATAGCTTTATAAGCTTTAAAAGAAACCAAACCAAAGAAATCTGTGATATAAATGTTGTGGGAGTCCTATATTATAAAATTATATTTATTTCTACTTACAACTCGCCAAATTCAACTCTACAAGAGTACGAAAACTATTTACAACAAATACAGATATATATATACACAAACACAAAAACAACAACAGCCTAGTCATAGGAGGGGATTTAAACGCAAAATCAAAAATCTTTGGAGCAAGTACAACAGACAGGAGGGGACAAATCCTCGAAGAATGGATGAACGCTAACGAGCTCGTACCAATAAACGTAGGAAATGCACCAACGTTTGCGGGCGAGCAAGGAAGCTCAGTCATCAACATCACCATAGCCTCGAGTGATATAGCTGGAAGTATACAAAACTGGTACGTTAGAACGGAAGAAGAAAATCTAAGCGACCATCACACAATTACCTATGAAATAAAAATAAAAGATAAAGAAAAGAGAAAAAAGAATATAAATGATGGATAATAAATCGAAACATAATACAAACCCTAAAAGAAACACCTGAAAATTTAAAACTAAACTTAAGGGAAAATACACCAGAGGAACTAATGAAACAAATCACCATAAAATGCAACAAACTGCTTAAAAAATCAGATAAACAATAAACACAAACCCATATATTGGTGGACTAAAGAAATAGCGGGAATAAGAAAACAAGCTATAATCATTAGAAAAAAATTACAAAATTAAAAAAGAAAAACCAAAGTGACGGAAAACTTATTGAACTAGAACACGAACACAAAGAAATAAAAAACCTACGAAAAACGATAGAACACAGCAAGAAAAATAAATGGGAACAATTATGTAATGACCTAGAAGGGGACATATGGGGAAAAGCCTACCAAATAGTAACGAAGAAACTACACATACAAAAACCAAAATGGATACAGAAGAAACAATAAAACAAATAAATAAACTATTCCCAAAACACCCCACAATAAAGTGGGAATACTCAAAAACATAAACAAACCAAACAAAATCACAGAAGAAAAAATAATTGAAGCGATCAAAACAATAAAAACAAAAAAACCCGGACCAGATCAAATACCCCCTGAAATGGTAAAAATAATAGCAGAACAGAACATACAAACCGTAAAAGAAGTATTCAATATTCTACTAGAAAAGGAGAATTTCCAACAATCTGGAAAAGAGCAAAACTAATACTGTTGGAAAAACCCAAAAAAACAAAATAATGTAGAAACAAGTTACAGACTCATATGTCTAATAGATGTCATGGGAAAACTATTAAAAAAACTATAAAAACAAAAATAGAACAAGAATTAAAAATAAGAACATACCAAATGAAAACCAATTCAGATACCGGAAAGGATATTCATCCATAGACGCATTACAAAAAATCAAAGAAACCTACGAAAAGGAACACAAAAAAGCAGCAAAAAATAGAAAGCAAATACTCTTAACAACCATCGACATTAAAAACGCCTTCAATTCGGTATCATGGGCAGAGATAATTAAAAGACTAGAAGAAATAAAATCAACGATCACCTCATTAACATAATAAAAGCTACCTAAGTGAAAGAAGCATAATCACAGAAAACAACACAGAACAAAAATAACTTCAGGGGTACCACAGGGCTCCGTATTAGGACCACTACTATGGAATGCGTTATACGACAAAATATTAAAGATAGAACGCGAGGAAGATGTAGAGCTAATCGCCTTCGCAGACGATCTAGCAATAATTACTAAACATAAAAACACTCAAAACCTAATAGAAAAAACAGAACATATTGAAAAAATGGATATTAGAAGAACTAAAAAGAATAAAACTAGAAATAACAATAGAAAAAAACGGAGATCATTATGCTGCTGGCAAAAGAAATACAAAAACCATAAAAATAGGGTTAGAGGTCATAAAATATAAATACTATAAGAACACCCTAGACAGCATAAATAGAAAAATATGTCTGAGAATTACGTCAGCTTATAGAACAGCAACAACAGAGGCGATACAAGCGATAGCTGGAATTCCTCCACTAAACTTTAAAATAGAAGAAACAAGCAACAACTACATACATAAAAACAAAGAGCAGAAAAAAAAAAGAGAGAGCGAAGCTAATGGATAAATGGCAAAACAAATGGAATCTATATGATGGAAAAACAAAAATATACATAAAAACATAAAAAACTGGACAGAAAGAAAGTGGGGAAAAATAAATTACTACACAACGCAGGCAATGACGGGTCACGGGGTCTTCAACTCATATCTCAAAGAATAGGAAAAAGAGAATGGAGAATGTAACTACTGTAAAGAAGATGACGACTCCATACCTACTATTTTTAAATGTGAAAAATTTGAAAAACACATAGAGAAACAGCAGGAATGGTGTGCAAAGAAACAATAAACGTATACAACGTAGCAGAGTTAATTCTCAAAACTGAAGAAAACTGGGAAGCCATAATGAAGATGATAGAAAACATAATGAAACAAAAAATAGAAGGTGAAAAATAGAAGAAAGAAGGAAGAAAAGAAAGAAGAAAGGCCAAGTGAAAGTACTGCACAAAAGCCTTTCGGCAGTACTACAGTCCACTGACCTGAAGTAATATCAAACTGACGGTTCCGAGTAAGTTTACATCAGAAGGACTGAGGGTGGTTTGGGTTTTTTAGTCGGTCGGCACCAACACCTCGCCAACCCGACACTACCGGTCAACCTGGCAAAAAAAAAAAAGGTGTTGACAGGAACAGTTTAATTACGCTGAATGAATCAAAATAAGCCTTGTACGGTATGGCTGTTCTATAATTGGTTTGCAGGTAAAAGAATCCGCACGCGTTACTTCGACCCCAGTTGAACAAAACTGCTATTTAATTACGCGAACGGTGTCGTTCCTGGTACATTACTAATTATCTTCATTAGTTCATACGTGAGAGCTTTACGCGCACTGTTCGATAATTAAAGATTGTTAAACAATATAACAATTTTAGTCCGTTATTGTTTTGGTACTTGTACATACAAACTTGGGGATACTTCTCTTTTTATTAATTCTTTAAACAAAGAACCCTACAAAAAATTAATACGTTAACAGTTCTCAGAATCTAACCGTGAGTGTAATTTTACTAATGAGTCTAGACCAAATAAACTATGAAAGTTACTCTGTAACACAAGACAATTTACCCGCTCTGTCAGAAGAACAAACAAAGAGTTTATTGTGTCAGTTAAGTAAGGTGGCTTAATGTGGCTAGACTTCTATGAGTCGGTAATTGTAATTGACTTTTTGTAAACTGCTTACATTAGCTGTTGGTAAATTTTTGAACAATACATACTACGTGTGACAGGATTTTTTTAAATATTATTTCGTTTGGACAAGTTTTGAATGTTGATTTTATGGTACTTAACGCCCCTTGCGGTAAGCAATCAAGCATACTTATCACATGTTTGATGTACTTATCTACCCAAAAACAATAGTCGGTCTTTTCTCTTTTAAAAATTAGCATGGTACAAACAGGTTTTAAACGTGTTCCTCCAGGTAATTACCATTCTTCTTTTAAACAAACTTCTAAAATATTTTAATTAATTGTAGGTATGTCCTTTTGAAGCAACAAACGATATTTGAGATAATAATTGATATTTGAAAGTCCTTTATTTTGTTAACGTTGTGCATACCAAAATTTTCTACAATGATACAGTGTTTAACCAGGAGAGATTTTCTCTTAATTCCTAAGAAGTAGTTGCATTAGAGAAATTCATTCAAAACGATATTGCTTCTTCAATTGATAACTCACGCTATGTTCATTGTTGAAACTGATGCTTTTGATTATGTTATTGAAGTAACTCTATCTCAAAATGGCCGACCAAAAGTCTTTTTCTCTAGGTCACTTTGCCAATCCGGGCAGCGACATTTTTTGGTTGATAAAAAAGCCTATGCCATAGTGGAGGCTGTAAAAACTGGAAACATTATCTACTTGGCTCAAAATAGACCGTTTGACACCAATTCACCTATAACCAAAAGTGCATATAAGGGCGCCAGAGGGTGTTAAACATTCTAAAAAAATATTGTATATTGGGAATTACTCGAGAACGGTTCGACAAATTTTGTTTCGCTTTTATATGCTGATTGTCTGCTTCCAAAGACGTTTTTCTGTGTAATGTGAACAAATTTCAGATGCCAGAAAAAGTCACTTTTCATACGGGAACTGTCAAATAAATAATAATATTTTAAGAACCATCAACGATACGAAATCAAAATAATTCTTACAAAACAAACAATTTACAAAACTTTTTTCTTTCTTGTTAAATTGCGCTAATGTTATTAGTTCGATCAGAAAAAAATTAAAATCATATACTGCAAAGCGTATCCATACGCTTAGAAATTCAAGTAGACTGCTAGTAGGCTATGCGATCATGTCAATCCGATTTGGGAACCTTTCTGCGTAACCCTCACGCTCTCCCCACAATTGCCACTGTAAAACCCCAACATTAACAGCATATCAGTCTGTTCGGCAATTGTGTAGCCCATTTTTGAAGTAGTTTTTGGTTTTTGGAAAGATTCAAAAAATGAATGTCACAAATGATAGATTTGATTGACATGATCGCATAGCCTAACTAGCAGTCTGCTTGAATTTCTAAGCGTATGGATGCGCCTTGCAAGGATATGATTTTTCCTGTTATCAGAAATTTGTCTACATTACACAGAAAAACGTCTTCGGAAGCAGACAACCAGCATACGAAAGCGGAACAAAATCCGTCGAACCGTTCTCGAGTTATTTCCAATTTACAATATTTTTTTGGAAAGTTTGACGTTCTCTTATGATGCGCTTTTAGTTGTAGGTAAATTGGTATCAAACGGTATATTTTGAGCCCGAGAACCTCTGATAAAGCTATGTACACACTTTTCAGAAACACCCTGTATATGGACTTGGAAACGACAACTTGACTGCTGATACGCTATCCAGAATATGTTCATCGGCAAAAGGTGACTTGCCTAAGCTGCGTTCTCTTTAAGAAGCTCTATGCCATCCAGGAGAGACTAGGATGTACCACTGGGTGCGCAGCAAGAACCCTGACTTTCTATTGCCGAGTATGCGCAAAAGTAAAACCAAAATTCCATCGAAACACAGGACATCTCATCAAAGCTACTCAGCCATTTGAAAGACTCAACATGAAGTTTAAAGGCCCGTTACCATCAATTTCTGGAAATCGCTATTTTTGGTAATAGTTGATGAATTCTCCCGTGTTTTATTTGCCTTTCCCTGCTATTTTCCCTGATGGGTACACCTGCATATGTTCACTCACATCAAGGTTCAGGATTCATGTCACATAAGCTGAAATCATTTTTCTGTGCCATGAACAATTCTTCTAGTAAAACTACAATGGTCAAGGTGAACGATATGTCAGAATAGTATGGAAAACAACTGAGTTAGTTCTGAACAACCATAGACTGGATATTGGAGATGGGAGGAAGTCTGTCATGAGGCATTACACTCCATCTGTTCTTTACTGTGCACTTCCACTAATACAACGCCTCATGAAAGGATGTTCAACTTTCATGAGAAATCAAGCAATGAGAACCCTCATGGCTTATAATTCCTGAACCGATTCTAATAAAGCGACTTGTTTGTTTTGACAAAAATTAATTTGAAAAATTTCTTTTGTCAATACCACCTAATAATGGAAACAATCGTTTGTTATGTTTAGTTTACTGTAGCTCCTAAAACCACAAATCAAAAGCACATTATTCTCTGTCATATTTTATATACTTTTATCATAGAATTGCTCTACTAATCAATGTGACACAATTTAAATAAAATAAATTATGGTCGATAAAGGAAATCTGTGACTTGTTACTATTGTTATGAATTTGTATGTACGAAGTTTGTAAACTAAACAAAGACATGTTTAAAAATTTCGGGGTTTTAAATAGTAAATTAAAAGATAGTAAATTTTCGTAAGTACAATAAACCGCAATGACGGTAATTATATAATTAAAATTTATTGATTAGATACCTAGTTACTCCATCGATTCCAAACAAAAATGCGAATTTGTTGATTTATATTGCATATGTTGCAATGTTAACCGCCATAATTGTTATCGTAGTGATTATTTCTAATAAATTTTCAGTTCGGTAAGTAACTTTTTCATGCTTTGTGAATTCCACTTTTGTATACTTAGCTTTTTTTTAATCTAAGTATAGCACTAATAGAAATAAGCTAAAATTTAACATCAACTCGAATACCTGTCAAAAAATTTCCGACAGATGTGTAAGTAATAAACAATCAGAATTTTTTTTTTACTGTTTACACATACGTCGGCAAATTTGAACAAGCGACATTAGCACGAGTTGGTAGCCCTAGATGTTGTGTTGCGGTTAGATATCAGAAAAATTGTTATTCGTTTATCTTACCCGTGAGTGGGTAATGTACACTTCTGTGATAGGGGTCTCCAAATTTTTTATATAATTACCAAAATGAGATGTAAAGCAAATGGACAAATTTTTACCTTGGATTTGGTCGAAAACGTTTTTATTATGAAAAATGTCAATTTCTTTATATTGATAACAACAATAAGCATGATCTCGCTATCTTGCTACTTGCTTTCGTCGTTTTCCTCTTAAATGGTAATTAAAGTGGAGACAGCGACTTCATAATAAGCTTTGCATTAAAAAAATTAACAAAAATTTAATCTTTGAATAACATATCGGTAGCCGATGAATAAAAAGTAAAGTAAAAATAAGATGTAAACATTGAATTTAATTGTGAAAAGCGACTAAGTTATTATTAAATACGACGAATAAAAATAATACAAAGCTGAAATTAAAGAATCGAAATTAATTAAAATTAAAAATTAAAAACTTACCAACAAAGAAATATTGGTGCAGTAAAAGTGGCATGCTAGATGCAATTATGAATGTAACAAAGCCAATCAGGAACTAACAAATTGTCGGAAAACCCTGGAACGAGACAAAAGGGGAAGCAACGCAGCTAATAAGAAGATACAAGACGTACCGTATGTAACAAGATTAGAACTAATATTTAATTATAATCACAATTGTAGCGGAATCCAATTATTAATGAAGATGTTTAATATTTGACATTTTCGGTGCGCAAATGCGTTAAATAAAATTTGAAGGGCGTGCTAAAGTCGAGTTGACACGAAAGAAATTTAGTTGACCTACATTTTTGAGGTCGTTAAACGTTTGTTTTTGGTAAAGATTTGTACTGGACATAATTTTGTTTTAGTTAATAAATTAGTGTCTCATGATCAAGTGATATTATAAAAAAACAAATAAAATAAAAAGCATTTTTGATTTATTCGATTCAATTTGGCGCCTAGTCATAGAACCTCACCATAAAATAATTCTTCAGGCCTACTAAAAATCTTTCTTAAAAACCCGTTTGGAATTACATTTTTGGTACAAAAGATGAGTTAAAATACAAAACCTGCAAAGCATTTTGTTTTGACTATTGACCGAGATGTAGCGCTCATCATGTGTCATTTACCAAATTGAGGAATTTAAATGTTACACAATGTTAACGATTTTGCCTTTAATAAACTCTAGCCTTTCATGCGGTAAAATTTCTTGAACTGTGTTTGCCTTGAAGATCTCAACGTTTATCCCCGGCTCTACCTCTTGAATTGTTTTGTATTGGTAGCGCCAACTTTTATTCTTAGGCGCAGCCTGTAAAGGAAAACTGCTCTCCTCCTGTTTAATTTGCTGAGCCACGTGAGGCTGTTTCTAGATTTTACAAGGCCTAATAGCTATAACCCTAATCGTCTGGATGATGTCTAGCCGCAATAAGTTTTTTAAACCACTCACGCAACTTACTTCAAAGCTTTGTATTTGGAGAGTTACTATCATTCTGTGTACAGCTTTGCTTAGAACATCTGTTCCTCCATCTTTCACATGTTCAGAGCCTTTTAACTCTTTTGGAGTTGCGTTATTACATCGGCATTACCGTCGAGCTGTTTAAGCTATCGTCGTCATCTAAGGGTAATAAGAAGCGTAAAACTTTGAACAAGCCTTGGACTGGTATAGGGGGTACGACTTCTCCGCTACAACTTAATGGTTTTTTTTTGTAATTTAGGGTCAACTATAACTTTAATCATCTTGATGGTGTCTAACCGCAACAAGTTTTTTATGCTTCATTTTCTCTACAGATTTGCTTATCTCTTCTGTGTCTCCACATTTTCCAAACCTTATAGTTTTTCTAAAGTTGTTTCATTAAATCGACATTACTGACGTGATGTTTAAACTATCGTCACCATCTAAGGTTCATAAGTTCTTAAGACTTTGTTAGAGCCTTAGACTGACATAGGAGGTAGCAACACATCTGTTACAACTTGATGATTTTTTTTGTTATTTGGGTTTAGCTATAACACTAATTGTCTTGATGACGTCTAGTCATAATAAGATTTTTGAACCGCTCACACAATCCACCTCAAAACTTTATCTTTTGTAAGTAAGCTTAATCCTTCCTCCCGCTTTACTTAATTCATCTGTGCCTCTATCCTCCATATCTTTAAAGTCTTCTAACTCATCTAAAGTTGCTTCATTACATCGGCATTACCGTCGTGCTGTTTAAACTATCGTCATCATCTAAGGCTATAATAAGAGCCTCAAAACTTTAGACAAGCGTTTGACTCGAATAGTAGGTAGCAACTTCTTCGTTACTACTTAATAGTTTTTTTTTGTAATTTAAGGTTAGCTGTAGCCCTAACCCTTTGGATGGTGTCAATCCAAAATACGTTATGAGTAAACGTTGGCCTCTCTACAAGGTTGCTTAGTTCATCTGTATTTCCATCTTCCAGATCTTCAAAGCTTTCTAACTGGTCGTGCTATATAAGCTATAGTTCTCATCTAAAGTTAATAAAAGTTTATGCTAGGCATATGAAGTAGCCACATTTCTGTTTTTTTAAATTCAAGTTCTGCTATAACTTTAATCGTCTGATGGTATCTAGCTGCAATAAGTTTTTTTGAACCACCTACGGCACGCACCTAAAACTTGCTTAGCTCACCCCAGTTTCTACCTTTGAACCTTCTAACTCTTTTAAAGTTGTGTCATTACATCAACATTACTTAAACTATCGTTACCATATAAGGCCATAATAAGAGCTTTGAAACTTTAGACGAAAATTAGACAAGCATAGTAGGTTTCAACTTAATTGTTTTTTGTAATTTATGTCCAGCTATAACTTTAATCGTCTGGATAGTGTCTAGCCATAATAAGTTTTATAAACCACTCTCACGCAAGACCCTCAAACAATTGTCTATTGTGAGTAAGCTTCATTCTCTCTACAGCTTTGCTTAGCTCATTTGTGCCTCTATCCTCTACAACTTCAGTCTTTAAACTCTTCTAAAAATGCGTCATTACATTGACATTACCGTCGTGCTGTTTAATCTATCTATCTATCTAAGACTAATAAAAGGCTCGAACTTTGGACGACATTTGGACTGTCATAGAAAGTAGCGACCCTTCCATTACAGCTTTAGTTTTTTTTTGTAATTTGGATACTGTTACGTACTAAAACAAAACCACCTCAAAGTAAATAACAGCGTAATCATAAAATGAAAATTTGCACCAAAGCTCAGGAAGTGACGGGTGTGGTTTGCAAAAGATTTGCCTTCGTGAAAATAACCACGTAAAATAATTTGTCTAAATTCAAATGGGCGATACACGGAGATGTCCTTACAATAACCTCCAACCCCTGTATACTTAAAGTTTGTTCAAGTAGGTACTTACTCGACTTACCTTGTTTAAGTACAGTCTCCAATCTGAAATGTTATCAAAACGCGAGCAAAATATAAATAAATATACATTAAAAAGTCTTATTGAATTGAATAAATCATTTTATTTTGGGACATAGTAATATTTTAAAAATAAACCTAAAATATAAAAAATGAAGAATAATATTTGTTCCAAAAATTTATAAAGATATCTTAGTAATCACGTGATTTCTAATTAACAAACTAAATTAACCTAAATTCAACACAAAGGTTAATGACTTGGTATCCGAAGCTTATTCCACATTTCCATAAACAATTGTACTTGGCCATTACAACACGGATTTAACAGAAATTGGCCTTGGACGTTGCACTCAATATGAGACAACGTAATCAAAGCGAGTAATATCAAAGTTCCATCTCGGTCATTAAAAGCAAAAGCGCTTCGATAATTTATGCGAATAATTCAATAACGTAAAGAATAAATATGTACCTAAAGACCCAAGCTTTTGGTAGACGTGAGGCCTGGAGGCTTTCACTAAGACTAGGTTGTTAAAGGTAGTTGAAACTCTGCCCTAAATGATGTCAGAACTCAAGAAGAGAACCTTGGTGTCGGTTGTCGTTGTACAATAATCAGAAAATTCTTATTATAACTCGTTTGAAAAGGCTTGTCGCCTCAAGAACATTTACCAATTACCATTGGCTTTTTTGTCACCAGAAGCAAACAATTCTTTATAAAACCGCTTTTTAATAGCAAAATAAATCCTAATTTATGCCTGCAGAAAAGGAAAATTCTTTACAACTCCGCTTTTTAATAGCAAATTGCTAAGTAACCAGGCAATAATCCCAACTATTTTGAAGGAACATAGTATTCTGAATAACATCGTACAATAAGCGCATATACTAACTAGGGTAACTGACCCACTTTAACACACTTCAAGAAGAATACGTTTAAAACTTTCATACATGCCAACGTGCTATATGAACATGTTTGCTCTTTAAAAACTTGACGACAAATGAATCCTATACGGTAAGAGAGTTTTATATTATACAAAGTGCTCGTACGGCTCACATAATTCACAGTTTGAAAAAAATTTGTGAATGAACTGCAATGATTTGTCTTAATTTTATTCCAATTAAAGCAAAAATCTGACGTGTTAAACAAAGTGTAATCAATAAAATCAACGGAATTAATCAATACGTATGTCTCATAGATATTCCCAAGCAAATCACAAAACAATCGGTATTAATAACGTAATAAACCAGCAGAGGCAAAAATTTTCAAGTAAAAGCAAGCACGTTAAATCAAAATAAAACGTAATTTGACGACGAAGGTCACAAATTAAATTCGCAAATGCAAAATTTATAAGCGAAAGCAAATACATTTAATCAAAGCAATTATAAATTAATGACGAGGCTCAAAATACAAAACGCCAGTTATTCAGATGTTACTTAGCGTATACAATTAATAGTGTAAAGTGGTGATGTATTATCTTAATGGCAATACTGTTTCCAGTAGATAATGGCTGTTTGGTTAATTTCAAGTAACGTGTTGGTTTCCAAATTTGTAGAAGATGATGATTGCTTGATTATAGTTACATCAGGTTATTTAACACCACATTGACAGACTAATGTATACGTAATAGCTTTTCGGTTATTTTAAGTTAAGTTGCTGAAAATATACATTCTATGTAAAAATGCTACTTCCAATGTAACTTCAACGATTCAACAAAGAGATGATTATGTAGTGTTTTTGCATCTAAATTAATGTAGGTGATTGTGTGTTTGTCTATATGTTTATTGTTTATGGAAGCCCAAACAGACCATCCACTAGAGCTGAAAATTGACTAAATAACCAAAATTTAACGGAGAGTACCATAGGTTAGGTTCTATCCCTTTCTAAATCAAACTACCAGCAAAAGCAGGCCTCCATGGCTTACGTAAACCGGGCAACGCCAGATATTAATGCTGGTTTATAATAATGAGTCACTTTCTACTTAGTTTTAGCAGCAGCTTGTAAATTTTTTAATTTCACTTCAATGATATTAGCTTTGCTTGGCACTTATTTGAATAGACGTTTCAGCACCATCAACATCTCTAACCAAAACTACTTTAACTACTAACTGTCAATCACAATGGTCTCTTACTCAAAATACTGTCGTAATAAGCTATTTTGACACAATAAAGTTGAAAAGACACAAAAGACGTCACCTTCGTGACGATACGTAGTAGAAAATAGTTTTGACTTCTTCATCTAATTTTTGAAAGCACGCCATCCCACTACATATTTTTGGACATAATTGTAAAAACTTTCAACAACACTTTTTATCTATTTAAATTATTGTATTTTAGAAACATTTGTAATACTGATACATGCATTAAATCCGCTTTTCGAATTTTGGAAAACGTCGATCCAACCATCAATCCATGCAATAATTTCTATCAATTTGCGTGTGGAAATTACATAAATAAAAACTCAAACAATACGTTTCCACAAAGTATTTTTAGTGAACTATCAGATTTTGTCTTAAAACAGTTACATTATACATTAAAACAACCGTTACTAACAGACTCAATACCAACTATGTTGTTTTTAAAAAAAATGTACAATTTTTGCATTAACGATAGCAATGTTTATGAAGAAATGGATGAAGTCAAATTGTTGATTGATTCAGTGGCGATATTTCCATTTACAAGCAAAAACGAATGGAATGAAGCTAATTATAACTTAACTGCTATTGCACTTCGTTTGAGAGAAATTGGTGTTCAGCATAATATATTTTTTTTAGTGGACGTAATGTTTGGAGGGAATCCAGCATCTATGTGTCATATAAGTGTTAGTAAATACACTATTTGAACGTTATGTGTTAAATTATTTGAATGTAGGCAAAGAACAAAAAAAATTTGCAATGGATCAATTTGGCGAAGAGTTATTAATTGAATTGGTGCGTCGTTATTATAACATTAATCAAGAATTTATTAAGGAAGATATAGAAGATGTTTTGAAACTACGCAATCAGATTAAATTAGTATGACAAAAACATAAAAATATTTTTTGAATCAAAGACGTCTTCTGGGATTGGATCGTGTTGAAATGATGGCCGAGCAAGACTTTTTTCTGTTGAAAATCTGGCATGGTGTACGTTTTTCTTCTTCTTTGGTGCCGATTCAACGTTGAATATTGGCGATCAATATTGCTATCTTAATTTTATTAACTGCCGCCCGGAAGAGATCCCTTGTGCACTTGTTGAACTATCCCCTCAGATTGGCCAGCCACGACGTCCGTTTTCTGCCAGGCGCCCTCCTTCCCTCTATGCGGCCTTGGATGATAAAGTGTAAGAGCTGGTACTTTTCATTGAGCATGAGGTGTCCGAAATATTGTAGTTTTCTCTTTTTGATGCTGTACATGAGACTTCTTTTTGTATTCATTCTTGTGAGGACTTCTTCATTTGTAACGTGATCTCTCCAGGATATCTTAAGAATTCGGCGGTATATCCACATCTCGAAAGCGGTTATTCTTTCTTCAAGTCTCTTAGTAAGCGTCCACCATTCCATGCCATATAACACAATAGGGAATATGTAACACCTCACCATACGCAGTTTCAGTTCCAGTTGTAAAGTTTGGCTGACAAACACTTTCTTCATCTTCGCAAATACTCCTTGGGCTTGCTCTATGCGGCTGCGTATCTCTTGCTCCATAGTCCACTGCTTATTAACTATGCATCTTAAATATTTAAAATTTTCTACTCATTTGACGTCTCGTCCATTTAAATAGAGTCTGACTAGCACACGTTCTCTTTTAGAAATCACCATAAATTTTGTTTTTCTCGCATTGACTGTTATTCCGAATTTTATATTAGCTCGGTTCACTTTATTCAGAAGCCCTTGAAGTTTCTCTACAGCAGAGGCGATGAGCACTGTGTCGTCTGAATATCTGATGTTGTTTATCATTTTCCCATTAATGGATATTCCTTCTTGAGCATTCTCTAGTGCTTCTGCCATTATTTTCTCAGAATATAAATTGAAGAGGGTTGGAGAGAGACAACAACCTTGCCTCACGCCGCGTTTAATTTGGATTTCTTTGGATGGGTCGTTGTCCACTATCACTGATGCCACCTGCTGCCAATATAGACTAGCTATCGAACGTACATTGCTGTCATCTATTCCGATGTTGCTGGGACACTGTAGCATTTTTGTATGTTGCACTTTATCAAATGCTTTTTTAAAGTCTATAAATCATGTATATACGTCTCTGTTCATATCAAGACATCGCTGACCAAGCACTTGCAGTCCAAATAAGGCATCCCTTGTACCGAAACCGTTTCGGAATCCAAATTGCTCTGCTGACATGTTCTTATCGCATTGCAGGTAAATACGTTTTAGGATTATTTTAAGGTATACCTTTAGGACATGACTCATTAGGCTTATTGTACGAAAATCGGCGCACCTTTTGGCATTACTTTTCTTTGGTATTGTTATGAAGTACGACTTTAACTACTCCGCTGGCAGCTTTCCTCTTGCATAAACTTTATTAAATAGTTTCGTCAGCATCTTTATCCCATTATCTTCCAGCAGATTTAGGACCTCTCCGTATACATTGTCCGGTCTAGCCGATTTTCCATTGTCCAGCTGTTTAATTGCGTGTCAGACCTCATCCAAGAGAATTTTCAGCCCAGGTTAACAATTTTCGTATCCATGAGCATTATTTCGGACTTCACTGAATAATTCCTCGATGTAGTTCTCCCATAGTCTTTTCTTCTTAACAATATCTGTTGCAGGAACGCCATTTTCATCATAAAGCGTGGAAACTGATTTCCCTCTAGTGTTTGATATCTTCTCTCTTATTTTCTTGTGCATGTTGAACGTATCATAACGGCTGTCTAACGCTTCGATTTCTTGGCACATCTCTTCTTCTCTTTATCTTTTGGTTTGTCTCACTTTCCTCTGGATTTGTTGATGAATAGCGCGGCATCTGGTTTGGTCCTTACTTTTCCATATTCATCTTTCATCCATCAGTTGCAAAATCTCTTCTGTCATCCATGCTTTGTGCTGACTTTTTTCAGCTTTTAAATGTTTTTCACTTGCTTCCATGATGGTACCTTTGACCTTGCTCTACATTTCTTTAACATTTCCATCTTCATTTACTGTTTCCAACATTCTCAACATATCATCTACCATTATTTCCTTAATTCTTTCATCCCTTGTTTTGCTAGGATCAATAGCTACTCTCCACCTCTTTCTTTTGAACTTTCTTCAGTCTGATTTTTACTTTGCCCACAACAGGATTGTGGTCCGAGCCCACATCAGCACCTGGAATCGTCATAACAAATTTTATATTGTTCCGAAATCTTTGGTTAACCAATAGGAAGTCAATTTGATTCCACACTATACGTTCTGCTCGGTCACTTGGCGATTTCCATGTATATAAGCGTCTGGGTGGCAGTTGAAAAAGAGGATTTGTGATGACAAAACCCTTTTCTTGAAAAAATTCTATTAATCTTTCTCTCGCTCATTTCGTTCTCCAAGCCCCTACGCTCCGACCACGTCTGCTGACACTCCTGACAGGCTCTCTCCTACCTTTGCATTAAAATCACCCATTATAATGTTGACATCCTCCCTTTTGGTAATTTTCAGGGCAGAATATAAGTTGTCATAGAATTCTTCTATCACTTCTTCATCACTGTCTGCTGTCGGTGCATACACCTGTACAACATTCACATTCACTCCCCGGCGTTTAAGTTGCAGTACAGCTACTCGATCAGATTGTGGTACGAAGTTCTTCACAGTCGCATTTAACTTCTTTGTGACAATGAAGCCAACTCCATTATAATTGTGCGCATTATTGTTTCTCGCATAATATATTGTATGATTTTGCATGTCGTACTTGCCGCATCCCTTTCATTTTATCTCACTTAGTCCCAGAATGTCCACGTTCAGTATCATTATCTCCAATACCACGTTTTCGGTCTTTATCATATCATACATCTCCTCACATTCCACGTCGCCACCTTAAATTCAGTATTTCTCTTCATAAAATTGTCCAAAACCGCCCCCTAGATTTGAATGGGAGACTAGAGACTCCGGATAATTTAAAATCCAACAACGTCATGATGATTATACGAGGGATGATTAATGCAGTGGTTTCCTGTTGCCTTCTGTATCCATATGCCGTTGACTCTTGCTGGTGAGTTCCTCCGCCTTCGGTGCCAATTTCTCAACTCTATGACAAATAGGTGCCCTTCCCCGTAGGTAAGCCTCTGGGTCGAGAGCTTATCCCGGCTCTCCCTTGGCTTGACTAACTGCGATACCCTAAACAAAATATCCCCTATGGGAGGGTCCCTACGCCCTACGTGTATGGTGTACGTACAAGTTCATTATCTGACTTTAGCGGTTTATATGAAACTGTTGTTTGCTTGTTTCAAGTTAAAGATTTTTAAGCCTTCGCCCTTATTAAGCCCCTTGAGATAAATGGCAAAACGTTGTTATTACCTCAACACGATTTAATCCTGGAATAAGTTTTGTTTCATCAATGACTCAGCCCTCCATATTCACAAAAACATTTAATTTTTTATTTTAGTTACCTTCGGACGGGTTAACTGGAGATAGAATTTTCAACGATCTTTGTAACGTTCCAACACGTTACCGAAATCTCTTGGTACCATTATTTAAGAAGTATTGTTAATTTGCCTAAAGTTTTCAAATCCGTTCTTGATGTTGTACACTTTCAATCCGACTCTCATTTGAATGGTTTATTCGCTTTATTAGAACGCACTTCTAACAGGTTTTTATATAAGGTAAAATTTGAGTAATACAATCCTGGTAATTTTTAGAATCAAATGAATTTTGTTTTTATCGAAATTTTGAGTTGGATGAATCAATATATGGTTGCAGTACCGTCTAGAGAAAAGTTTAGTGAATATGAATGCGTTTCAATGTTATCTACCAAGTAAGTGTTCACTATCATTAACTTATTCTTTTTTTATAGTAAGTGTTCAAAGACAGTTCAGCGTTGGTCTAAGTACATTTAAACACGATGTAAACTATTGGACTCAGTGGCTCTTCTATTATTATCCGCGTACTAACTGCCGAACGCGACTTAAACTCTTGCTACGGCATTTTATCTTGTCAAAGGCTCACTGTAAACCATGTTTTTAATAGATCTCCAAATGTATTTGTCAAGGGTTTAGATCGGGAGATCAAGGGGTTCAACGGTAAGGATTAGCAATCAATTTTTTATGAAAATGTTCTTTCAATAATCTTCACCAAAATTGTGTGGTGAGCACCATCTTGCTGGTAGTATGCATTTAAGTCTTTTCAAAAGGGTAGTTCTTCAGTAGCGGAGTTACCAGATTTTGTAAAATATTCATATACCTCTCACCATTCAAATTATAATCATGAAACTAAAGACAAAAGACTCTTACATCGCACAAAACACATTAAAACTCCAACAGTTTTGAAAATTACTTTCCCAAATGACATGGTGCCTGTTAAAAACTCCGTTTTTTAAAAATTGTGGTTCATCTGTCCAAATTATGTTTTTTTTTAATTTTTCATTTTCCTGTGACATTAGCATGAACCACTCACAATACTGAATGCGTCGTTCAAAATTCCCAGGTGCTAAATGTTGCCCAACGTGTGTGAAAATGGGTGCCTTTTTATGCCTTCTCTCACTGAAGCATTAGGATAAGCAGTAAAATATCCCACGACGGTAATGTTGAGATCATCCTCTTCTACCAATGGTTTTTTTCTATGGGCGTGTATATAAAAGATCCATGTGTTTTGAAATTTTCAAGCAAAGTTGTAATTGTTCAAAAATTACGGCGATTCCGATGTGGATACCTCTGAATAAAGATTACTTATTAAAACTCAACTGATTTAAAAATTGTCATTTACTATAAATCTGACAATTCAATTGCATAGTCAACTGATTGAAGGTATTAAGCTTATCGCGCACTAGACCGGCACGGCACGGCACGGCGCGTCCCGTCAAACGGTCAGGATTAAATTAATGCAGATAAATAGGTGACCGCGCACTCACTCCGGTACAGACGGCACAGCACGGATGTCGCCGAACGGGATTATTCGCCTCCGATCCTTCCGAATCAAAAACGGGGCAGGCTGTGCGGTGAGCAAGTGTGCGGGTCACCTATCGGTATCGGCCGGCTTTAGCTGATTCAATCACGTGTTTTTTGTCATTTGTTTTGCAGTGTGTGGCAGTTTTTTGTATAGAAGTTGATGGAGATACACATGTATTTGTATTCTTATATTAATAATAATATAGTTTATTTTAATATAATTGAAACTTTGATCGTTTTTTTTATTTTATGGGATGAACCCACATTTTTTTTTTTTTTACTTTTGTTTTTCTCTTCCTCATCTGCTAATAACGTAGTCACTACGCTCAATTCTTCATCAAGAACTATCACTTGTCAAACATGATCGATCAGTCACTTACTTCAATCAAACTGAAAAAGAAACGCACGCACGCAACCTGTCTGTTGCAGCCGGAACAATGCGCGGTGCCTTCAGGCGACGCTGTCCAGCGCTGAGCAGCGCGTGCCGTGCCGTGCCGGTCTAGTGCGCGATAAGCTTTATACGACAGGCAGTAAAACAGGTTGCAAAACACACAATTAATTTTTACTACATTTTTTTTAAAGTAGAAAAAAAGCAGATAACACAAAAACCATTCAGTTTAGGTACTTGAACACAATACATCAGCCGATAGGTAATTAAATTCTGCATCGAAGGAGAATATAAAAAAAATCAGTTGCGATTAAAAAAAACCTTACCCCCTGACCTTCCTTGAAATAAATTTCAAATATGTTTAATACTGAAAACATAGTCCAATATTATGTCTAACCGTTGAACAAGTATCGCTTATCTACCTTATAATGATTTAAATTTCAGAGGTAACTATGTAAACTAAAATTCTTAGATTGTCATATAATTTTTGACTAAAAAAAAGTGATTTTTATTTATTTTATTTTTATAAAGAAAATTACGCATCATAATTATGGCGACCAGCAACGTGGGACTAGTCTGAGTTGACAGCGACCTAGTACCTAGAAAGAAAAGGCGCATTCGAAAAGAAGTAGTAAAGGTAATTTTAAAAGGAAAGTAAAAGAATATGAGTATGACAACTACAAACATAGCTAAGAAAAATGCAGGAGATTTTGAACAAAAAATGAAAGTAGAGAGTAAAGAAACTAATCAAAATATAAATGTAGAAGAAATGGTAACAGAAGAAATTCAAAAAACTACAAAAGAAATCAGGTGGACATGAATAAATTCATGGATGTTTTAATGCAAAGAATGGTTAACAAATTTATGGCAATAAAATTTGATGATATGAAAAAGAAATTAATAATATGGAAAAGAAAAATGAAGAAAATTTTAATAGAATTTTGAATGACAATCAACAACTTAGGGAAGATTTAAAAGCAACTAATAAAGAGGTACAAAGATTAGATAAAGATATGAGTCGGAACACAGGTTTGACAAAATAGAGATGATCATTGAACGCACGAATGCAGTAAATAAAAATTATTTTAAGATAAGAAATAATGAAAAAAACAGCTAGACATAAAGAGGGGCTTGAAAGAAGAATTGATTAAGTACACAACAAATTGAATCAACGAATTAAAGAAACAAAAGAACGTGTATGTATATGAAAGAGGTAATGGTATGGAAACTGGAGCAGCTGTGTCTTGTCTAGATGACTTAATAAAAATTAGTTAGTGCAATGGTTGGCAAGAACAAAACCTCAATATGAATGTCCGCATGAGGTTTAAGTATTATTGAGCAAAATTAGCGGATAAAAATTTTTACTAAAATTGATTAAGAAATTTTTTTTTTACTGGTTTAAAATTGATGAGGAAATTTATCATTTTAAGTCATACTTTTTGGGTTGTCGACGTCATCAGCGGTATTGGTGAGAAGATACAGTAATTCTGAATACATTATTGAAAAAGGGGCTCAGATGGGCATGGAAAGAGGAACAACAAAATGGTTTTGAGAAGATTAAGATTAAATTATTTAATAATGCGATTTTATACCATCCAGATTTTAGTAAAGTTTTTACGTTAAGAACGGACGCGTCGTATATTGCTATTGCTGCAGTACTGACACAAAACGTGGATGAAGGAGAGTACCAGTTGAATTCATTTCAAGGACATTAAGGAACTATGAGACAATTGCTGAAAACGAGATGCTTTTAACAATTTATTCTATACATAAATTACAATTTTATTTGGTAGGACGTCAATTTAAGATTGAAACGGATAATACAACTTTATGATAACCAGGAAAAACTAATGTAGACGCAGATGCATTAACGAGATGTTACAATAAACTAAAAGATGAACAAATTTTAAGATGGTATCGCAGAAGAATAGAAAGAAAAATACTGAATTTTACAAAAAGAAGAATCGGTTCAAACAATTGAAGAAAAATAGAAAGAATGGGAAATTCCATAGGTTATGAGATTATAAATGGAATGATAGTCAAGAAAATAGAGTAAATAGAAAACATTGTTGTTGAATTAGAACTATGTAAAAGAAATTTTACGAGAATTACATTTGAAGTATGGACATATAGGTGTGAGAAAATTATGGATGATTTTCCAAGAAAAATTTTACAAACAGGGTGTGTCACCTCAGTTTGGGTGAAAAATTGTTTTTTTTTATACACTTTTCCTTTTTTTTTAAACTGGTCGTTTTAGCGTCCACGGTTATATGGTGGAGAATCGTTGTGGGAGTGGGTTTTCGTAGGTCGAACAACAATTGCGGAAATGTTAGTCCTTACTGTGGTTTCTCTTCTTCGTTTGTAAGTCTGGTTAAGTCGGCTGAGTTTTGTTAGGAGTAATTAAAAATTATTCTTTGTAAGGAGGGTGTCACCTCTGTTTGGTTAAAAATTGATTTTTATACGCGAGAATGATTTTGGCTCGTAAGTGCTCTTTTGAGTTGGAATGTATTATAGTGTCGAATTATTTCTTTTACGTTCCAATGCACGTGTGTTTTCATGGTCATGTTTGCTGGAGTATTGTTTTTGTCATTTGTTATTTTTTTTAATCAGTTGGTGAAGCGAATCGCGTTATCGTCACGTTCACACAATTAGAGTTTTTACGAAATGCTTATTTCAATTGTTTCACACACGATTTCTTCAATTTAATTAACACATGTCGCAGTTTGTTTTGCTATCGCTAAGGTTTCTTTGTTTGTTCCCAGGGAAACAGCTCGGTGGCTACCGCCTTTATCAATTAAATTGGAGACTTGTTTTGACTAAGTGAATAACACACGGATTGAATCCACGATCGAAATTCTGAGTAGTCAGTTTTGATTATTTTTTCTGGGAAAATATTAGCGCGATAATTTTTTGTAATGTTCTTTGCGTAGGAAATGATAAGAGGGGAAACCCTCAAACCTTTTGATTGTCAGTAGTTTTTAAGTTAGTTCTTAAGCAGACTCACGACTAGTGACATGTAGTAACTAAGACATGTACCGAATTCGCCAATTTATGTTGTTTTTAGAAATTAAAACAACCGCCTAAGTGGCTAAATAAAAGAAAAGTGTACGATTACGTGAAACTATCGAAAGCGCGAGTACAATGTGAAAGCTAAGTGTGCCTTAAGCAAAAGAAACTTCCGTTTGGCGAACCCTTAAGAGAGTAACGTTCGATTTATTAAAATGGTCAAAATAAACAGGCAGCGGATGATTTGACTTTCTCTCTATAATCAGCGAATTTTATTACGAGAAAAATGCAATACCGTAAAAAATAAGAATTAGATACGAGATCTTTGGATGCAAATTGTTCCTAGTGGATTATCCTTCGTTTCATGGATTGAAGACTTACTTACTTGTTTACCTCAGAAAACTTCCGGGTTAGTGACTTTGGATGCGAGTACGCGTATTTAAACTAAATTAGGTAGCGTCTAGGAAAATCTTTTTTTTTTGTGTTGTAATAATTGCTGTTCGGTGGTTCAGCTTGATCGAACCAAAAATTTTGTAATAGTTTTAAGAAACGCGCTTCAAACTCTTTCTTCTCGCCCGGTACCGGGGTAGTTCAACCGTTTTGTTTGTTTTTTTTTGTTAGGGAAAACGTTTTAATGTTAAGACACCGACTGTGGAATAATCTTTCTATAAATTGTTATGTCTAACTTCAATAGAAAACCGGTCGTAATCATTAATTTTTTATTGCTTCGAGTTTTAGGGCTTTTCCCTATCCTTTAGTGAGCATTTGATATAAATAATTAAAAGATTAGGGTGGCGTCTGGAAATCCCGACTGTGACTCATATTAAGGACTTTTAGTCTTTGTTAAAGGTAAGTGAGAGTCAATTCTTAGCCTACCCCTTCACCGTTTGAGCTATCTGGCGTTCGTTATGCTGCGTTCTTAAAGTTTCGTGGCGTAACAGGTAAAGTTAAAATTGCAAAAGATATTGGAAACATGGGGAAGACCGATTATGTAATAAAATTAAAAAAAGATATTGCAGATAGCGGAGTGAGGAATATACCATATTCTTGGGAAAGAAATTTGTCGAAACATTAAGTTATGTCCAAGTAAGAAAATATGTCACAGAAATAGAAACATTTATAAATGAAACACCTAGTATTACCACTAATGAAGTTTCAATTGCTGTTATGAAGGAAGAGAAACCTTTGAGAATGTGTACAGATTCAAGAGCAGTTCAAAACCTAGAAACTTTAAGAAGAAGAGTTAAGAAAAATCTTAAAAGAGCTGCAGATAAATATGAGAAGAGACACAATAAAAAACTTAAACAAATAAAAGAATATCAAATTAGAAGCCAGATTAAGAGTTGCAGATAAAGTGAGAAAAATTGCTGCAAAACTATTATTTCCGTATGAAAGGCCATATACAGAGGTAAAGAAATTTGGAGATGCAACGTATGAGACTTATGGTCTAACAAAACATTTCTGCAATTGTTGTTCGACCTACGAAAACCCACTCCCACAACGATTTTCCACCATAAAACCGTGGACGCTGAAACGACCAGTTTAAAAGAAAAGAAAGAGTGTATAAAAAAAAACAATTTTTCGCCCAAACTGAGGTGACACACCCTGTTTGTAAAATTTTTCTCGGAAAATTATCCATAATTTTCTTACACCTATATGTCCATACTCGTAAAATTTCTTTACATAGTTCTAATCCAACAACAATGTTTTCTATTTACCTTATTTTCTTGACCAGCATTCCATTTATAATCTCATAACCTATTAGATTGTCAAATAATTTTTGAAATAAAAAGTCATTTTTTATTTATTTTATTTTTATCAACCTTTTATGTTTCATGAAATATTTATTTTTCAGTAGATTCAAGTTTTCGTTGCTAACGTCTGAAATTATTTTTTTACTTAATAATGGTAAAAGATAGGTTCGCCAAACCTGATAGAAGACGTAAAATTTTATGCAAAACCCAAATATAAAATAAAAATTGGTATATTGCATTTAGAATAACAAAGTCTGTATCCACTTACGGTGTAACCGGAAGTGACACAGCCATGAAAATATTTTCAGTAAGTAGACAATGTTCATTTTCCTACGACCATATAAGAAACTACCTTATAACGCACAAATACGTATACGCGAAAATTGTCAATATCGTCAATCTATGCGATTTGGTTTCGCGCCGTGCGTTAGGAGCGTCTAACGCATAGTCCGCGTTCGAATAGGCGGCTGGTTAAAAAAAAGAGGCACCGTTGACAACACAATCAACAACCACGAATTTTGTAAGTAAGCAGTTTATTAGTTTAATTTTAATAAAAAAAAAGTTGATTTTACAGCGCTTAATTTAATTTATTGAAAATATGGATGCAAGCAGTGGTAGTGATAGTTTAGAAATGCAATGCCACTCCTCCAAATATTGTAGATGCTGCGAAAAAGCCACATTGCATTTGTTGCCTGGAAAATCCCAAAACAAGTATGAAATTGCATACAAACAATTTATGGATTGGCGGAAGGCTCAGAATATTGAAAGTTCGTTCTCTGAGAACGTCTTACTTGCTTATTTTGGGGAAATAAGCAACAATGTTAAACCAAATTCGTTATGGACACATTATTCCATGTTGCGAAGTACTCTTAGCATTCATCAAGACGTGGAGATTGCAAAATATTCAAAGTTGAAGGCGCTACTTAAACGGAAGTCGGATGGCTATAAGCCAAAAAATCTAAAACCTTAACAGAACAAGATATTAGTCGTTTTCTTAACGAAGCTCCAGATGATAAGTACCTATTCATGAAGGTTAGTCTTTTCTTTTTGATATTAAATTCTATCAAGCAATATTTTATCACAATAGGTGGCACTCATTATCGGGCTAAATGGGGCATGCCGCAAGCATGAATTAGCGGACTTAAAAATTGACGACATTGAAGATCTTGGAAGCGCTGTTCTGATAAGAATAAATGATACGAAAACCAAACAATCACGCTCATTTACAGTAACTGGTGCCTTTTATAATTTATACAAAAATATGCTGCACTCAGGCCCTCAAATGTGCCAATCCGCCGGTTTTTTTAAACTATCAACATCAAAAGTGTACACGGCAACCAGTAGGTATCAACAAATTTGGTGACATTCCAAAACAAATAGCTACTTTCTTACACCTTAAAGAGCCCCATTTATACACTGGCCATTGTTTTCGGAGGTCGTCTGCCACAATTTTGGTTAATGCAGGTGGGGATATAACAGCTCTGAAACGCCACGGGGGTTAGAAATCCACCCCTGTAGCTGAAAGTTATATAGATGAATCATTATCAAATAAAATTACGGTAGGTAATACAATTTTGAAAGCTGTTAATCCCGGTCCGTCAAGTCAAGTGGCAGAAACATGTGATGAACATTCACTACCGTCTCATTCCTCTCACAATGAACAACAATCACAAAGTAATAGTATTAAAAACATAAATCAAATGTTGACCCATCCGCTTAACTTCACAAATTGCAATAATAACACCATTAACATTAATATTTGTAGTCATAAGTAATAATTAGGTACTTACATGTTCTAAATTATTAATTATTAGTGTTGTATTCATTTTATTATTACTCATGTATTCGTAAATTTATATAAAAATAAATATTGTTGAGAAAAATTTTTTTGTCTATGGTTGTAGGAAAAATAGTGTAATGTAATATACTATTATATAAAGTTATAGGTAAGTAAGTTGAATCAGTTTTCCCGTTCTCGTTATTCGCCTAACATGCTATCGTCGAGACACACCCTGTATACATTTGCTATCCACATTCCTGTATTTAATCAATTCTCTAGGACAGTATGGCCTATCTTGCCCAAAAAGTGTTGACAGGTTTTCACGGCACAACATTTTAAAAGGTGCATTAGCTTCTATTGAAGCTCTCAGTTTATAATGGTTTCTTCCATACGGATGGTAAACTCCCAGATTGAGAAAGTTTAATTTTTTGGAAAAGGGCCGTCCTCTAGTTTACGACGTCACTTGTGTGGGTACTCTTACTGAAACACATATTCCAAACAACTGTGTACATGCATGTTCTCTGCGACTTTTGCAGCTTCATTAAAGCACGACAAATACAAAGTAATATAGAAGAAAATTGCTAGTTTGTTGTTTTCGCGACGTGGAAAAAATGGGTACTTGAGGTAAAAAGATCAAAATGTTATGTTATGTTATGGCATCAGATCGGCACCTTGCCGCAGAAAATTAACCTGGCAAAACACAGAGGAAATGCAGCTTGTTTTTTTTTGAACAATGTCACAACACACGGATTTGGAAAATATTTTTATTTAACAAAATCATAATTTTATTTAAACATTTTTAACTTAATTTTATTATCTAAAATACTAATTTATTCATAGTGTGGTCTTGTATTTATTATACGTTTCACTTTTTTCTTTTCGCTTCAAAGTATTCCCGCCATTTTTTGAACATTTTTTTTTCTTTTAGATTTATGTTTAATATTGTTTTATTTGTTGTTTAGTATGCCTATTATACTTGGTTCTTTATACGTAAAGAACTACCTAAACAAAGACGTTGTAGAAGAAGTTAAAGACATTGTAAAAAACATCAGGCACTCATTTAAAAACATATTGAAAAACATTGATTGGATGGACACGTCTCTAATTAAAGCGTCTGTGGATAAATTAGAGTTTGGTAAAGTAATTGTTGGTTATCCGGATGAATTACTAGACGACAAAAATGTTGAAAACTTCTACAAGAAGGTATTATGTGTTGCGAAAGGGATTACAAATAATATAGGGGTTTGCAGTTACACATAAATTCTAACTTTAAAAATTTTTTACAAGGAATTCTAATCTTAAATAAATTTAACGAAGATGTTAAATATAACAGAATTTCCAATACACCGACTCATTTTTACTTCATCGATTATTCAAGTCTTGTGATAAGTTCAAGCGTATATTATGATGTTTACAAAAACAGCATTAGTAAGACATAACAACATTTTAATAATTTTTGTTTAATAATTTTGATTACAGTGGTGCCTCTAGCGTTTATTAACTCGTTTTTTCACAAAGGTCAACCGTACTATTTAAATTATGCAGTGTTAGGTTCAAGTATTGCTCACAAAGTATCGCATTGTTGTGATGGTCTTGGAAGTAGACACGATAAGTTCGGAAATAAAAGGTCGATGTGGGATGATTGGTTATTTGCATTGTATAAAAATAAATCGAAATGCTTTCTAGATCTGCACAAAGATTTTTCTCTGTCCAAATTGAATTTGACAGTAAAAAATAACAATATATTTCGTTGATTAGTATTATAAGAATTGATAATGTTCTAGGTCGACTCAACAACAATGAGAGATGAAATTGTAGCAGTCGTGGGTGGCTTAAAAATATCTTATTCAGCATATACTGACATGAAACACAGTGAAAGTTTTCTGCCAGGATTGAAGTACAATCACAATCAACTGTTTTGGATTTCGTTTGCTCAAATGGGGTGTTCCTACATTCCGACAGGCTACTATAACCAAGATGACAATGAAAAAAACGATTTTAACTATATAAGAGTCCTGACAGCGTTAAGCACATTGCAATCTTTTGCAAATGATTTTAATTGTAAAACCAGTTCAGGAATGGTCTCCAAAAAGAAATGTCGTGTATGGTAAGGTATATATCAAATGCAACCAAACTAATTGGGGGCAAATAAAAGCATTACTGCACATATTTAAATATTTAAATGTACGATCGTCGACAAACATAAAGCCCTTGAATTAAGTTTTTAGGTTGTGAGCACACTTTATATAGTATATTTCAATTTTGTTCTTAAATATTGTCTCACCGTATGTTTCTCAATAAAACTGTTCCACATACGAGGATGTATTGATATCTAGTTAGCCTAGACCAGTTCCTTGCATAAACAAAATATTGCGTTACCATAGCAACGAACAATAACTTATTAGAAGTGTCAGTGTAAAGTTTGACGTCAAAAAAGTAAACCAGAGTCACGCAATAAATTAAATGAAAAAAGATGACCACCGAAATTGTGAAAATCGAAAAATTGGAGTATCGAGCCATCATTAAGTACCTGTATTTAAAAGGGTTAAGAGGTAAGCAGATTTACGAAGATATGCTTAATACCCTTGGTGATCAATGTCCTTCGTATGCGACCGTCAAAAATTGGAATGCAAGCTTCAAAAGAGGTAAATTTTCCATTGAAGATGATGACCGATTGGGAAAGCCAGTTTCTGTGTCAGTCCCCGAAAATATCGATGCAGTTCATGACATGATTTTATCAGACCGTCGAATTGGGCTAAAACGGATATCTGAAGCACTGAATATTTCATACGAACGCGTTCATCATATGGTTCACGTCAATTTGGACATGAGAAAAATTGCTGCAAAATGGATCCCCAAATGTTTGAATGTTGACCAAAAGCGTGCAAGGGTAGAAGCATCGCGTTCGATCTGTGCTCGATTTGAAAACGATGTAGTCTTCTTAAACCGAATTGTTACTATGGATGAGACTTGGGTACATTTCTACAATCCAGAAACAAAGCAACAATTGATGGAATGGCAACACTCTGGTTCTCCAAGACCTAAGAAGTTTCGTGTCCAAAATCTGCTGGAAAAGTTCTTGCTTTAGTTTTTGGGATTGCCATGGAGTAATCATGATTGATTTTTGGATAAGGGTAGAACAATAACTGGAGATTACTATTCGACATTACTGACCACTCTACGGGAAAATATTAAAGAGAAAAGACGCGGAAAGCTATCCAAAGGTGTTTTGTTTTTGCAGGACAACGCCCCTGCACACAAATCTCATGTTGCCATGCAAAAATTCGTGATTTAAGGTTTGAATTACTAGAACACCCCCTTATTCACCCGATTTGGCTCCATCCGACTATCACCTCTTTCCTCAACTGAAAAAAAGTTTAAAAGGTCGTACATTTTCTTCCAACAAGGAGGTAATGGAAGCTGTGGAGGTCTAGTTTGCAGAGCAAGAAGAAACATTTTTTTTGAAAGGTCTAGAAACGTTGCAGGTTTGCTGTAATAAATGTATCCAATTAAGAAGAGAATATGTTGAGTAATAAAATATTTTGACATTGAAATTTTGTTTGGTTCTATAGTAGGCTAAGAATTTTTCAATATATCCTAGTAATAAAGATTTTGAAATCTCTCCTGTTTTAAAAAAGAGCACCTTAATGATATGAACCTATTTCAATAATACCTAAAATCTTTGAAATTTTGATATGACGAGATGGTTGAACGTTATTTATTAGCGGCACATGGATACGCTGGATGTAACTGAGTTACCGACGTACTACTGACGTTACATTATTATTTTCACTCCTTGTTGTGTTGTACTAAGTTGTCGTATTTATAAGCTAAAGCTTGATGCCTTTGCAGTATTATGAACTTTAATTTGCTTGCTTTACATATTTTGCAAGGCTGCTTTTTGTGCGACAAATTGTGAGACTTAAAATACAAACGTTCGTTAAATTAATGTTGGTGGCGAAATCTATGTCGCCACAGTTATTCCCGGTCTAGCGGTGAAAAATTTTATTATTATAAAGATGCTGGGTTGTATGCAGATTTATTTAACTCTAGTTAGAAAATGTACGTAACTTCCAGAACGGGTGATGGTGGGTGGCTTTCTTTCCGTTCCTAGTGGTTGTGTCGTAGTGGCTGTCGTTTGGTGTATGTTTGTTGTTGCTGTTGGTGGATCCTTTAATGCGGATGTTGTATTTTGCCGTTGTTTCAATGTTTTCGATGGTTTAGTGCCATCGAGAAAACTATAGAAGATGCTGGCGTTGTTGTGCTGTTGAGGTGACGTGCAGAGATGTTGGCGTTGCTTCAGAGGAAGATTGAGAGGATGCGTGTGCTGTATCCGATAACCTAAGACGTCGGAACTGAACATGTTAAACTTTGTGATGATCTCCAGCTCGTCCTGTTTGCGACAAACAATGGACGTCGAAACCGCGCATCGCAAGCTTTGTGACGTGTGAAGGCGAACAGTGGTTTCAACTCAGATGCCTTGGACTTCTGGGTTTCGTACCGTATAAAGGCAGTGTGATTTTTTACGGCTATGTCGTAACGAGACGTCTTGATCTGATGTTACTCTGAAACAGCGATGCACTTGTTAATGGATGACGAGTGGAGTGTTGTTGTCTTCGAATGCAACAGGGTTGGGGTTTGTTGATGTTGATGAAACGTCTTTGTTGCGTTGTCCATCGTCCAAAGCAGCGGGGTGTGTTACATCGCGTTTGAATAAGTGGGCGGGTTGTAAACTTTCTCTGTGGTCAGTAGGGGTGGTGTTGTCAAAGGTGTCCTTGGAGGGCGCAACGGTGGTAGGTCCAGCAATGACAGACGTAGTGTTGTCGATGGTGTCCATAACGGGCGGACAAATGGATGTGGAAGCGGTTGTAGGGCGTTGAGCCAAGCAAGCGAGAAAGATCTGTATTTTGACTTGGGTTTGGTGGCTGTGCTACCCAGATGTGGCTTCTATAGCGTTCAATGCATCTATCTTCCCTTAGTTGGTCACCACTATAGCTGAATGTGTACCAAAGTGTGGATGTAAATGATACGACGAGATGGTTGAACAATATATATTGGTGACACACGGACATGCTGGATGTAACTGAGTTACCGACGTAGTACCGACGTTACATTATTATCTTCACTCTTTGTTGTGTTGTACCATCTTGTTGTATTTATAAGCTGAAGCTTGAAGCGTTTGGAGTATTATGAACTTTAAATTTCTTGCTTTACATACTTTGCAAGGCTGTTTCTTATGCGACCTAGATATTATAAAACTGTTCTTCTAAATTAATGTTGATAGCGAGATGTATGCCGCCACATATTATTAATGACTTTCTTAAGTCAGCTAAAATTGTAGCCAAAGAAGTTATTTAATTATGATTATGATTAATAATATTTCCGTAAAATTGGTCCACTTTTATCTGTCAGACTAAATCGAGTAAAGTTAGGATAGGAGTGCTTTCATCTATAGACTGACAAGTGTAACAAAAAATTAGGAATTGTTTTATCAAAGTTAAATTATTAAAAGAATTAAAAAAATAAACAATAAAATTTGGCAGCAGCTCAGTTGGTTGTAAAGATAAAACATAACGTCACAACGCACCACGGTTAAGACTTAAATAGACACCACCTAACATATAAAAAACTGCGAGCTTTACACATAACGATAACCGTATGCAAAATAAACAAATAAACGCAGTCGAAACCATTCTGCTAACAAAAGCAAAAAGGACCTCAAACTGGAGAAGTTAAAGAGGAAAGTGAGACATACGACCTACGCTTCAACATCAAGAAGATTAAAATAATGACTACAACGGGCAAAGCAAAGTTAGAAATAGAGAGGAGATACAAACACTAAACGGCTTCATCTTGTAATGAACATACGTTTGGTAACGTAGTTATAATAAGAAAATTATCTTGACGTCACCCATCTCTGTTTGATATCTTACAATAATTCCCCCGCTTTTAACCCCGTTCCAGATTTCTCTGCTTTTTCTTAAAATCCTGAACTATTCCGAGCTGATTAAAAACCAACTAACCGCCTGAACCTGATTTTCTCTTGATATCCTGCTTAAATAGTATTGACCACCGCCTGAACTTGATCTAAAACCGATACATGATTAACCTGTTATATCTTTGTCTTATTATGCACAAACCCCCCGCAAATCAATTTGTCGTGGACAAAAGTGCGGACTTCTTTTTGTGTTATCTCAATGGCACTCTGTGTCCGGTAATTCAATTTATTGCGTTCGGAAGCCAATAACGTAACCATTCATTTAACTTCAACGAATTTGCATTCGGCCGTTGTATAGACGCCTACTTTTATTCTATACTCTGATATCTTGTCGTAGTCCCGAGAATTATTACCGTTTAGTGGCCGGTCCACAGAAGCCTTCAACGCTTCGCAGCGTATACTGACATCGTTACAGAACCGTCCGCTCAAACAGGGCGTCCAGCACTGAGCTAAAATAACCTGCCATATAGAGTCGTCCGCGAACCAGTAGAACGAATATAACGTACAGACCTTCTAGTGAATTATTCCGTAAAAACCAGGTCCACTACAGGGCAAATCATACACGAGAGCAATCAACGGAGTCACAACTATGTAAAAGAGCCGCTTCGGGATTATTTTACTTAGGCATATCCAGAAAGCAAGTACGAGATGTCGCTTTATTATAACCAACCCGAGTATCCTCCAGGCGATAAATATACGGCTTACGATTTGAACGTTTCTTGGTGTACCTGCGCCAAGGATAGGTAATACTAGTAATTTACCGTTTATTTTTACAAAAACAACCAGCAACGGTCTCAGTTTCAAACCAGTACTTAAACCCCATTGACAGCCGGCTGTGTCTCGTATACCGTTGCCGTGGAACGCTACGCTTACCAAGATTGCAGAAAACCTTCTCAGTCGCAGACGTTTTAACTATTTAGTTATTTGTATTATTATTAACCCACAGGATAAATAATTATTATTTTGTTAATTACATTGAGTTGTGCAAAGTTAATATACGTTTTAAAAATTTTACTGTATATCTTCGCTGTGGTTACCCGAGGCAAAATAGATGTTGTAAATCTTGTACTTGCAGAAGTCTTAAGAAATTAACGCTTTTTCAGGTTGAGGCTTTACAAACTTTCTGGGCTCTATGACAAACAAAATGGTAACTGTATCTTTGAAATCAAACAGATAATGTTAGTGGGAACGTGTTGCAATGATTGGTAGAGTATGGAAAATCAACCGTGCCACCAATGCAGTCTAGTATAGTATAATTTTTTGAGTTGATGTACTAAAAAATAAATAAACGCAGACGTTACCACTCTGCCCAACCCACTTCTCACGCGGCCTTGAGATTACGATGTAAATGACATGTCATAGCACAAGGCCGAAGTATGTCATCTTAGGTTAAGGTAGAATAAATTGTCAGTTCAGTAAATTGGAAATAAACAGACGAGGAAACTCTAAAGTTGAAAGCCGGTCCAACGGGGTTATTTAAGTATTATTTGTCATTTAGGATTAGGCTATAAAAATTATAATAATTGAAGTAGTAAATAAACATGTATGAAATCGTAATTGAAATCGATCATTATTTATTATTGCTGGAACCACGTTGGGTCGTATTAAGAAAAATTAAGATGTATCCAAATGACAACAAAGTCAACGTACAGACTATATTAAATAACTAAAACATTTAGTAAGCAGTAAGAATAAACAATAATAAGCTAGTGTGAGAAATCGTTGTAAAGTGTACGACTTCGACATTTCTAAGAAAAACACAATGCAAGGTTAACACCGAAGACAACTGTAAAGAAATAACCAGGACTACGCGCCAAAAAGAATATAAAAGACTACTTACCTGTGACGGCATAATAAGGTTAGATTTATAGTTAAATTATAAAATTTTGTAAATGCATATGTAGATTTTAAAGGCATAGGTAATTCGTTTTATCACAATTTCATTTAAATCGCGAACTTACACAGTACTCTGTCGGTATTTACACTCAAGCAACATTTTGTCCGCGCCGACGCATGATATAAAAATTTAGAAGACGAATTGTTGTATATTGAGTTATAAACAAATACCTTTATAAGGTTTTATAAAACGTAAAATAACACACGTCAAACGACATTAAATTTAAACAATTCTATAGTAAACTAGATTAATATAAAATATTACACAAGTCGTTACAGTTAACTGTTGGCATTTTTCTTAATTTATACTATTCACACGTGTCCCTGTTTTACACGAGATGTCGTAAGACACACATTTTATGATGAAAGGTAGATATTTCCTCCTATAAATTATCAGTAATTGGATTGTTCTTTGTTCGTTCTTCGTTCGTTTCTACGTATATTGTGTGTGTTGTATCAGATATACTTATTTACATTTAATTGTTAATTTATTTTGTGTTTGTTTAATATCCATGTGTTTTTTACACTTATTCAAGTGGCGGACCATTTATTTGTTATAAAGGCCTGAAGAAGTGCATATTCTGCTGCACGAAACGTTGCCTGAAAAAACTCATAGTGGTTTTTTGGTGCCCCTCCTCAACAAAGAACAATTCAATTACACACATTTTACTTATGTTTATTGCTCCACGAGAGTTTAAAAGACCAACTGCCGTCTTGTACAGTTGTATACCGCACTTAAGTATACACCTCTGATGAGCTCATAATAAGAGCGAAATGCTGCATCAGGTGTTCTTTCGTTGCGAGTGTGCTTCTGTACAAGTTAATCTTGGCTTTATCGACACACGTGTTGTTTTACGCATTAAAGTTATCGCTTAGATAGCGCCATGCACTTTAACACACACAAGTCGTTACAGTTAACGGTTGGCCTTTTTCTTAGTACATAAAATATTACATTTACCCCCACGTAACAGTTATTAACGAGACACAATATAATCTTGCAAATATCGAGGTAGTAATCAAACACTGTGCCTTAAAGTTAAAAGAGAAAAAACAGTAGTATTAGCTACAGAATCCTCATAAATGTTTTTGCATTATCTTAGGGATTCTTAGGGATGTTTCAGCACTTGGTGCTTTGTCTTCCGCAGATTTGTCGGATGTGTTGCCTGGTTCAAATTCCTATACATTATCTTGTTCTTCAGATACATTATCTTGATCTTGGTTGTCAAACGCTTCTCTTTGACTTCTACCTACAGGAGCCAAATGACAAACCAAAACCGTCGACTCGGTTCTATCTGGATGTCTGATAAAGGCATAATCTGCGTTACTGTCAATGAGAGTTACTTCTTTTACAAGCGGTTTAAATTTCGAGTTACAAACATGCTGTCGCAGATATACAGGTACTGTTCTAAGCTGTATTAGCCAAAAGGTAACTTCTCCATTGCTGCTACGTTTGATATGTCAGAACATTCTTTCACGAGGTGTTCTTGACCATTACCTCGAGGATTGTAAGGAGTGGTCCTACTTGAAGCGATTGCGTTTGAGTTGAAGAAAGTATTTACTTCATAGAGTCTCTGTTGGAATGTACGTACGAAGGAGAACCATATAATAAAAACACATTTTGAAGACTGTCAATGACAGTAGCAGATGTTAGTCTTTGCAAGAGATTCCAAACGGAAAACTTAAATATTCATCGACAACGGTTAACATAAAACGATTACGGGAGGAAGAAGGAAGAGGGGCTTTGAAATCAATGTTTAAACGTTCAAATGCTGAAGTAGTTTTATTTAGTTTTCTATGATGTATGTGAAATCAAGGCTTAACTTGACAGCAAACAGGACACGAAGACTTCTTCAAGCAAAAAAAGTAGGTTTTTGCTTCTTGCCCAATGAAACATTTACGTAATCCCAGGATGACACAAATATTCATGCAGCCATATTAATCGAACATTGTTATTAGGTGTTGCGGCAGAGCAAACGCGAAAAAACATATCAGCCGCAGCACTTTTGGTCCTCGGTCTGTAGACGATGTCGTAGCAAAAAAAACACCATAGCTCTAACCACCATTCCAGTGTTTTTTCGTTTTTCACTTTGCTCAAGCTTTTAGTATCAAGCATAAAGGCGACTGAACGTTGGTCAGTAACAAGTCGACAGTGCCGACCCATTAAATAGTGACGCCATCTTTGAGTAGATTCTGTAATGGCATAAGCTTCCTTTTCAACAGAAGCTGGTCGGCGTTCGGAGCCAGAGGTCGTCCAAACAAGCACCAATAGCTTCATCTGATGCATCAGTTTCAACTTGTTACGGTTTATTTGCAAAAGTAGAATGCATGTCGAGAGTCTTCTTAAAAACGTGTGTCGTGTGTAGCACGTTACGACGAAAGTCGAATTTGTCGCAAATGTTGCTAATTTTCTATTGGTGGAAATTTAATTCACAAAAGTTTCGGAGACGATCAGCGGACATTTTCTTCTTCTTTGTACATGAGTGTTGTAGCGTACCTCTTGAAGTTAAAATTTTACACATAAATTATGAATGTGTGTTTCAATAATTCCAAGTCGAATTGGCTTTTAAATTTAAATCCGGCCGCATTCATCGTAAGTACTTTTATTTTTTTCTTTTGTTTCGTGGTTGTGTTAGTTCTAATTACGACGTATGCTTTAGCACGTGCGTTGACCTCATATTCTCATTGTGTATTATCCCTGGATAACGCCTGGGGGTGCTAGAATGGCTATTTAAGAACCTTTCCCTATAAACTTAACGATTACCACGGTTTCGCATCCAATTAAGCTGCAACCAGCCGGTAAACTCTACGGTCCGCAGGGGTCATTCATTCTGCATTGTCTATACTTCAAGGGAATATATTCGCCATCCGTTTTTTGCTACATACCTCTCCTAAAGGAAATCCTGGGGTTACCTACCTTCTGGAGCTGTCGAATATTACTACAGAATACAGCTAAGTTTTAATGTTTAAGTAATCTATTCAATATTAATGCGTATAAAGCTCATGTTCATGTGACATTAAACGGTTTGAATCTCTAGCATTTAAGCAAATTTTTATTCGGGATAGACTCCACCATCGACGTTTGTTTTGTTTTTAACCAGCTCTATAAGAGCTTGGGCGCTTTACATAGAGTGATTAAAGCTAAAACAAAAAGCCTTTTGGGTTGGCGGGAGATGCTTACCTTTTTAATCCGAGTTTAAGTTAGTTTTAAGTCACCGTGTGTAAGTTACGTGTGTACGCGAGCCTTCTTAGTAACCAATCCTCAATTGGAACGCTAACTTTAGTTTAGGTGTAGCTAAAAGGCTTACTGAAATTCAACACATTGATTGCGAGCTTTAATTATTGTTGTTGCTAACGTATGTAATCATATGCGACAGTCTCTCTATTTCTATCACATTCTCCTAGTACTTTAAGTTTTATTTGCTATATTAAATTGTCTATTTGTCTCTCTGATTTGTGTTTGTTTTAGGGTATTAGACCTTTACTAAAACCTGTACAACTCTTGTTGGTCGGTTTTATTTATTTCTATTACCCAGCAGGTGGCGCCTTGTTAGGCAGCAATCTATTTTTTAAGTTAGTCAAGGACCCCCCTACTCACCGACTAAGCCGGACGCTGCTGTGCTAACTACTACAAATACTGGATTCTCTACGAATTTAGTGTTCTACATCGAGCCAAATTTCCTTACTTTTTCTCTCTAGGTTGTACCACTAGAGCCGTCGCTTTCTTTCGTTATTTGTGAACTACAACCGTTACAAACTGTAAACATGTCTTCTTCAGCAATAGGAGCAAGTGCAGCATTTTCAACATTCCTTTTGAGATCATGAAAGGCTTTGAGAGCCTCAGGATTTAAAGAAAAAGTACAATGAGTAAAGTGAGCTATCTTTTTAGAAAATTTGATCTATATATGATAAAAAGATGTGAAAACATTCATACGATTCTTTTAATGTAGTTAAATCTTTCGGAGGTTGTAAGTCTAATAACGACTTTATCCGGTCAGGATCCGGGCTAATAGTTTTATCAGATATCCAGTACCCAAGTAAGCGTATAGATCTCCACAAAAACAAACTTTTTTGGTTGTTTAAAGTCAAGTTGTACTTTCGAGCAGTTTTATAAAGCGTTTAAGATTCCTATCATGTTCCTTCTGATCTTTACTACACACAGTGACATCATCCAAGTAAGCATAGGTGTCAGTCAATTTCTCGATGTGTATAATCTTGTCTAAAACTTTTTGAAAAGCAGCAACCTTATTAGTGACACCAAAGGGTATTGTCTTGTACTGGAATAATTGTTCACAAGCTTCAAAAGCAGTATACGGTTCGTCTTCTTCTTTTATTGAAAGCTGATAGTAAGCACTTTTTAAATCAATCGTACTAAACACATCATATTTTGCAACACTGTTTACTATACTTTCGATTGTAGGCTGAGGGTAGGCGTCCAACTGAGTAAACTTATTAATAGTTTGAGAGTAATCGTCTACCATTCTCTTCTTATAATGATCTGACGAAATTACCAAAACTTGAGCTTTCCAGGGTGATTGACTTGCTTCAATCACATTGTCTTTAAGAGTCTTTCTATTTCAGCTTGAATGCAAGCAGCGTCACTAGAAGTTTGTCTTCGAATTTTTTACAGCAATCGGTCTACACTCAAATGACAAATTTTCGAAAAGTGCTACTGGTTCAACGTTTGCTACTGCTAAACTACAGATATCCAAGAGTGATTTTTTCCGCCAAACTCTACTTGAACACTGAAGTGTTGTTTCATAATATCATGTCCAATTATTGCATCAGCGCAAAGATTCGGGAGAACGCAAAGTCGTACGTTTGTGTACGTATGTCCTAATATGCAAAGATCAGCCAGACACTAGCCGGATGTGCAAGAACAATGTGACGTCGATGTCATGGTGATTTCTTCTAACGAAGGGATAATTGTTAACTTAATCCTTTTCGTTGAGTGATCGCTGATGAAACTGAATAAACTACTAGTATCTATTAAAGCGCGTAATTATATCCCCTTGACTTCTATAGAAATAATAGTTTTCTTAAGGCTTGACGAAACGGTTTTACCGCAGGTAGAAGACTTCTTCGTGGTAAAATTGCTACTTACTGGAACTGGCTGCTAGGGTAGGTTTTCCTAAAGAATTATCATTGATGTGTGTTTGTTTGAGAAGAGACGAAACAAGCGAAGTACAAATAGGATTTACCATTGGCGAATGAACGTAGGACAGAGCCTGTTTCTGAACTAACTCCAGCGACCTTGCTTTATAGTGAGCATCAGTTAGAGTAACAGGATTTTCGAGGAGACGTTGTCTGATGTGAAAGTCAGACAAGCCACGGATGAAAACATTTCTTACAAATTCGTCCTGGTGTTGTTCAGCAGTGACGGCTTTAAAGTTACAAACTCTGACTAACAGGTTTAAAGTTTGTAAATATTGATCTACGAATTCTCCGGGTTGTTGGAAGCAAACTGCGAGCTTGTGACGATTGTAAACTTCATTGACAGGTTTTACATACAAACCCGCAGAATTGAAGTAGCATCATTGAAAGTATTAGCAAAGCTTATGTGTTGATATACTCTTGAAGATACATAATTAAGATGCTGTTTCTGTTATTCAAAATTGTTTCTATTAATAGTGAAGTTCAGAAATATTTTGTACCAATGTTCCCATTCCAGAGCTGCCATCGGTAAATCGGAGGCGATATCTAAACTTTTTCCATTTTCTTCATTCAAAATTTTACGTTTAATAAATTGTTGTATATTGAATTATAAACGACATTGTTAAAAGATTCCTAGTATCCGCTGGAATACCGGCACGGAAAGAACCCAGCGGTCTATCACGGACAGATAACAAAAGACCTGATGGAATCACTACAATTCCCTTTGCCAATGGCAGACAATTGATATGAGATGTGACTTGCAGAGATACTTTCGCCCCAAGCTATATAAACAAGACGACGGAAACCTGTGGTGCTGCGGCCGAGTTGGCTGAGAATGAAAAGTTTAAAGTTTATACAGAATTATGCAAAGACTTCATCTTCGTCCCAATAGCCGTTGACACCTCAGGAGTATGTGGGCAACTGGCCATCAACTTTATCAACCAAATTGGAAAATTAATTAGTAAAATAAGAAATTATAATCGTTGTACTAGTTACCTTTTTCAACAAATTAGCATTGTCATTCGGAGAGGTAATGCCACCTTCATTTTAGGTTCATTACCCACCACTGGGTGAATGGACGGTTTGTTTTATATCACATAATTTAACATTAAGTCAGAAATTGTATTTGTTGTCATTCGTATACACTTATACATTAACTCATAGTTTAGCAAATTACATAAATAAACGTAAAACGTACCTAATCAAAAAAAAAAAAAAATTCTACGTTTTTGTTTATATTTTCAGTAAAACAGGTTGTCTGGAGTTTATGTTTACAATAGATATGGTCAGTTTTGTAATTTTATAATAAAGTCGTCTAATGTAATTAAATATGACAACAAATACAATTTCTGACGTATTGTTAAATTATGTGATATAAAACAAACCGTCCATTCCCCCAGTAGTGGGTAATGAACCTAAAATGGAGGTGGCTTACCTTTCTGAAAAATCGTAATTTGCTATCGGATAAATTACATTACAAAAACTACAGCAAATTTGTCAAATTGACACCTTGTATTTTTTGCGCTATTAATAAAACAGTTTTTTTACGTTTTATTGTTTTAGTTAATTAGTTTTTGAGTGCTTTCCCGTTAATCTCCGTGTTTAATTTAGTACTTTTGATATTTGTGAAAGACTATCTTTATTTTAGTTGGAGTTTTGTTCAAAATGTATATGTAGTGGATTGAGAATGTACAAGTTGAAGGTAGAACGAGCCGTAGTTCCAACAATGAATTGGATCGGAGATCCATCCTCAAGAACCAGAAAGAAGACTATCCCTCTGTCTCAGCGTGCCCTATGCTTCGTACCAAAAGATGTACCACAAACTATCCATACGGTAAAGAAGAAAAGCAAAAACTTGCACTCATCATGTCAGCTTGATATTGTGAATAAGACGTTCGATGTCATACGCAATTCCGGATCCGGTAGTTGTCTTTTCCGTGCCATTAGCCAGGGCATCAACAACTCTGAGGACAGTCACAATGAAGTGAAACACAGAGTAGCAGACTTCATTGTTAGCTAACGCTGGGATGACTTTCAAAATGACCTTTACATTCAACACATTAAGGAAAATCACTATTTAGAACTAAAGTGGTCAACATACCCAGTTGGGACATATCAGCAGTACATGAAGAAGCTAGGAACCTTAGGGCTCTCAGACTAAAGTCAAGACAGCTTCTGAACCGTTTCACTTTAATTACACTCTCATTCAGAAACACAAGCAACAGAAAGGGAAAGATAGTTTCCTACGAGTAGACACCTGTTTTTATTTCTCTGACCCAAACACCAAGACCTTCTTTTTCTACTTTACGGGGAATTTTGATGACGGGCATTGGCAATTATTAATGCCATTAGACTACTCCCCTTTGCAAGATGGGATTCACATAAACACACCAATAGAAGAAGCGATAAATTCAGGGCCATAAACTGCATCTACCCTACCAGAACAACCCAAGGAACAACCAAAGAACAAAAAATTCTATGGGTCTATTATCTGGAATGCAAATGTTGGTTCTACACAAAATGCATTAGACTCTCTTCTATGACACAAATCAGTTAGACGAGGATTCATCATGGCTTTTGCGATACATGTGCCTCCAATAAAACTCATTTAAGAAACCAAACACCAAATGATACTACCAGCGATTCGACAATGCCATCCTCCTTCCTCCCACCTTCAAAGCATAGGTCTTGTGATCAATGGGTTGCTATGTGGTTAGTTTCTGGAGGACTTACTTTAAAAAACCAACTTTATGAGATATACGGATAAGCTTGTAAAGAGAATGGGATGAAGCAAATTATTTTTCCTAAATTCTGCAAAACAGTCAAGCAACTTTTCCTTTCTGTGATATCAAAACGCTTAAGAATAGAAAGAACAAAAAGGCAGAAAACCACTTTGTAGGGATTATGCTGAGGAATACGGACACCCAAAATACAACCAAAATTCTTTTTGAAGAAATGTTAGCGAAACTAAAACAGAAATCTCCAGTTATCAGACGTTGTCCCAAAGGAGCAAGAGTTGCTTTAGCCAAAGAACTGACGCAATTAATTTGAAGATGTATATTGGAAAATAGCGAATAAAGTTGGCAAAGACTTTTAACATTCTCCTACATAAGATTAGCAAAGAGCGACACTTTAGGAAACAACCTTGCAACAAAAATCAAGAACAATGCAGTCCTTCTTAGCACCATTACTGATCAAAACTTTTCCTACATAATTAAAGATATCACCCGCTTACAAACTATCCCCGCCAGAGAACATACAACTGCGGACTCGCCAAAGAGAATTGCCACTATTTCTATCTCCAAACTTGAAACAGGCGACCTTAAGGGAGCGGTTAGAATTCTAGCATCTGACGACAGTCTAGCGCCGAATGACGAGAAAACCTTTAAATCCTTATTGTCTAAACATCCACTTCCAAGCGCTTGCTCAAACATAGTTTACAATTCGAAAAACAACATAGAGCCGATCCGAGTTAATTTGGAAGGAGTTTTGAAAGCCATCACGTCCTTTAAAAATTTTTGTGGAAACCCCTCATGAATGCCCAAAAGAACTGCTAAAAATTGACTTGAAGAACGCTTTTAATCTCGTCGACAGAACTTTTTTCTCCAGCATACTCTTGAACTATGCCCTCAAATATTCTCATTTATAAAGCAGTGCTATGAAAAAAATACACATTTGTTCTGGAACGGAAGAAAGATTTCGTCGCAACGCAGATCTCAGCAGGGTGACCCATGCGGAGGACTCCTTTTTTGCACGGCCATAAATCCGATCACTGCCGCTTTAGATTCGGAGCTTAATTTATTCTTTTTTGATGATGGTCCACTTGGGGGAGATGCAGAAGTGGTATTAGAAGATTTTAAACTATTCATTAACCAATTTCACACTATTGTATTAGAAATTAACTTCAAAAAATGTAAACTTGCCTTCCTACCAGGAAACATTGAACATAAAGCAGGAATTAAACAACTTGAGAAAACCTTATCTTCCTTTAAAAGCATTGCTCCAACAATAACTATACTAGAAAACAACATAGAGCTATTAGGATGCCATTTAACTAAAACCACCGCAACTTTCCGGATCTTTGAAAAGAAACTGGAAATGTTCAAGACACTAGCCAGCAAGTTAGAATATATGCCAAACCATCAAGTTTTCTTCATTTTAAGAAACGCTTTCGCCATCCCTAGAATGATCTTTATCTTACGGTGTTACCCTTTTTACAAACATCGTTCATTGATAGAGAGATTTGACTCACACCTAACATCTACTCTAGAAATACTGACAAATTGCAGACTATTATCATCATTACCAAAGATTGGATTACCAATCAAATACGGGGGAGTTGGAATCAAACATTGCAATAGTATATCTTTATCATGTTTTCTGTCCTCTTTACACGCTTTTTCAAAACTGGCCAGTTCCATTCTGCCATCTCACATCACATCCGTTTTTGAAAATGTGATTTGGGAAGCAGTCTAAGATTGGTCAGTGTTTTTGAAGTGTGATATACCCACTGTAGGCCAGTTGCTTCAAAGAGCATGGGAAATTCCACTTTTCGAATTAATTCGCTCCAACCTCAAAAATGACGACGCATTTCAAAATGCAAGCCTTTTGGCGAACTGTCAGAAATACAACGGGGCGTGGCTTCAAATCCTCCCTTCCAAAGCAATCGAAACACTCTTAGATAATAAAACTTTTAGACTTTCCTTGGGATTAAGATTGGGACTCCCAATATGTCACCCCCATGAATGCAAAAACTGTAGAGATCATGTGGATCGATATGGACGCCACAGATTAAGTTGTCGTAATAGCCTTGGAAGAATATCTACACATGCCTCACTAAACGACATTGTTAAAAGATTCCTAGTATCCGCTGGAATACCGGCACAGAAAGAACCCAGCGGTGATGGAATTACTACAATTCCCTTTGCCAATGGCAGACAATTGATATGGGATGTGACTTGCAGAGATACTTTTGCCCCAAGCTATATAAACAAGACGACGGAAACCTGTGGTGCTGCGGCCGAGTTGGCTGAGAATGAACAGTTTAAAGTTTATATAAAAATATGCAAGGACTTCATCTTTGACCCAATAGCCGTTGAGACCTTAGGAGTATGTGGTCAAATCGCCATCAACTTTATCAACCAAATTCAAAAATTAATTTGTAAAATAAGAAATGATAATCGTTGTACTAGTTACCTTTTTCAACAAATTAGCATTGTCATTCAGAGAGGTAACGCCACCTACATTTTAGGTTCATTACCCACCACTGGGGGAATAGACGATTTGTTTTATATCGCATAATTTAACATTAAGTCAGAAATTGTATTTGTTGTCATTAACATATTGTCCTAAATTTTATTAAATTCCAGATATTTAAAAAACAAATATACACAAATATAATTTGTTAAACGTAAAATAACACACGTCAAACAAGATTAAATTAAAACAATTCTATAGTAAACTAGATTAATATAAAGTATCATGTATTAGTAGATTCCAAATTTTGGGTTTGTAAATCAATTTAAAATTTGTGTATGTGAGGGAAGGGTAAATAACGTAAAATAAAACTAAATGTTACTGGTTAAAATTGATTTTTCTTCTTCGAGTATTAACAGAATGAAGTGCTAGTTGACTATAAATTGGTTGCTTAAAATCTTTTATTTATTAATCGACTAGATTAATAGGCCGTCGATTGACTGGCAAATTTTAATGCGTGAATTTAATAATGCTAGACTTATGGCGAACGAAGACGCCCCTGGCCCCGCCCCTAAATGGAAATTTTCAGTTTTCGAATTTTTTTCCGTTGGTTTGAAGGCAAGACCCATCGGTATGCCAAATTTCAAGTCTCTACGACGTCCGTTTAATTTCGGCGCTTTATTATATAGGATTGAGTTCAAGTTTTGACAAGTATTTCATCCAGACATCTTATTTATGTGCTTATACGATACTGTAGAACCGATTTCAAATTTATTACTTATATCATAAGTTCAGTCTTTATTGGTTTCAAATAAATACATTTTTTAAGATGTAGCACTACTTTCTACACATTCTTTCATTCCTACACCTTTGTTTGAATTAGTTTCAGACCGTTTTAATTCAAAATGATTGAAAATTACTATTATAAAACTAATAGCGCAGATCAGACATAAACAAACATTAGCCCATAGATCTTCTAATTCGTAGAAAAGAAATGAGTATACATAAGTACCAACAATTCCTAAACCCTGACCCGAAGCGTTCATTATTCTACAATAACTGCTTCCGGTTGCGGATATGCGGTTTCAATCCCAATTTGATAACAAACTGCAATAAATGCAACCGAAAACAATCTAAAAAATCGTAAAATGAAATGTGTTAAATGAAACGAGACACTTACCCGAATAAGAAACTAAAAGTGTACGGAAAAGTAATGTTGATATTTAAAGTAAAAGTAAAAATTATGGTTAACATTAGTAAAATGTTAGAAACTAACGCCAACATTCTGAAATTAACCACTTATTAAAATTTTTAAGTTAGAAAAATGATTACTAGAAACCGAAAATTTTAAATTTATCCAGAATGTATCCAGCAATTACGCATCCGCATACTCCGGTTATGATCATTGAAAGACCCATTAAACCAACGTCTTTAGTTGCTTCCTATTACAAGTTCAATAATATTTCATTCTAAAATGATGATACTTACTGGATAATACGTTAATATAATTTGATTTAACACAGTTTGTAAAACGCAATAATTTGATAAATTCAGTCCACAAGCCAAGAGAATCCATAAAAATGACTTATTTTCAACAAACTTCTTACAATCTTAATGTATTCAATTTGTTTAGGTTGGTTTATTACGGCGTATGAAGGAGGACTTGGTGGTTTGTCGGTGAAAACTGAAAATTAATCAGAATTAGATCTTCTAGCATTTTCTAAAATTCGTATAAAACTAGTCCATTAATAGAAGGTTATTTTGGAATGAACTGGTTGAAGATTTTTTGGTTCTATCTAGTTTTTGTTTACTGAAGAAAGAATGTTATGATCAAGAAGATCTGTAAAATCAAACAACGAATCACACTGTCCAGTAAACTTTGGAATAGATATGATATTGTTTATTAATGCTTTTACTACTACAAGTGTTTAGGATTGGCTAAAAGTACCCAAGATAATTTGCTAGAAATTTATCCAGAATATATCCACCAATTACGCATCCGCATGCTCCAGTTATGATAATTGAAAGACCCATTACACCAACGTCTTTAGTTGCTTCCTATTACAAGTTCAATAATATTTCATTCTACTATGACGATGCTTACTGGATAATACGTTAATATAATTTTCACATTTCGGATACGTAATAGCGATTTTACCCATCCGTATCCATAATGTAAACATACTTTACTAAAAGCGGGATGTAATATTTGCACAAAGCACAAGTGCAAATTAGTTTACGTAATAATCTTTATTCATTGGTTGGATGAAATCGGTCGACTGTGATCACAAAAAAAAGTAACTAGATTTTGTTATTTTGGAGAACACTATAACTCAAAATTATATTAGACTTGGCTTAAAGTTAACTTTGGGTTAATTTTGCGATAACTGTCGTCGCAATTTTAGAAATTAAACCATAGTTTATTTTAAAGCGTAGATTTTACAACTGGATATTTCTAAATAGTTTATTCCGCCAGGTGTAACACCCAATGCAATGACTAAGTACGCATGTCAATTTTAATAAAATGGATTCGTTCAGAAAATTCTATCTGCAACAATATACATAATTTAGCTTAATCCTTAATTAGTGATATTGTTATTGTGTGAACAATTATTAAAAGTCACGTGCACATTTGCATTTCCACTGGCGGTTATATGTATGGAAGGAGTAGTGTTCGTGCAGGTTACTTCTGTTACTTTAATCACATGTACACTCATGAAATTTAAAACTTGGACACCACAATTTCTGTAAACAAACGTTTGCATATTGTGAAGCGAGCTTAAGGGTATCATTTACAATTCTAACAGCAGGTAGTCTCAGCAGGGGTTATCTTATATAAGGACTGTAGAATGAATCATTACACTAAGCACGTTTTAGAAAATAGGTAATTTACGTTGCTTACTTAATTTTTTCTTTAAAGAATTATTTGAAGGTATCGCTAATTAAACACCATAGCTCGATTAATTATCGAATCAAAATTTTGTTTAGGAAATGTTTACAAAATAAAATTAGAAATAATTTTGATTTAAAAACGTCTACAAGCAATAACTTTTAAATTAAATCAAAAACTAAACATGGTTATTTGGGTTGACTGATTATTACTTATTTTTAAATAAATCTAACCTACTAATTATTGTAAGTTATTAAAAAAAATCATTAAACTCTCTATTCATAATATTTAGTCCTTACAAAATGTATATTTTATGACGTTTCATTTTTTTCTGAAGTTAATATAAAAAGTGAAAATAAAAACTAACGCTATCAAGGTATCAATATAATTAATATTAATCGTTTCCCATGCGGTATCAATGGCTGCAATTAGTGCATTACGGTTTACTGGTATAAAATTTGGCCCTTGTTGTCTTCGGATAACAGCAAGTATTCGAGCCCAAACATTTTCGATAATGTTAAAATCTGGGCTTTTGCTAGCCAGGGTAACAACTCCAAGTTATTTGCTTGTATCCAGTTGCGCACAACCTGCGAAGTATAGGGTCATCATATCCCGATAGTTAATTATAGAATGTTCCAAGAAAATATGTGTAAATAGTAAATGGAATCTACTAACGTAACGTTAAGTCGTTAATTATAGTTACATAACTCTGCTTTCATAAGATATAAGGACCGACGGCGAAAAAACATTAACATTGACAAACTTGCATAACTTTTAAACCGCTAAATAAATTTTCAAAAAAAAAATTAGTTTTAGATAGGTTATTTATTATATAAAAATTAAGAAAAAACAAAAATCAATCAGACTTATCGTCATAAAAATTTTGAGCTTGTCGGGAATGGTCTCCATCATGGCTTTTATGGTGGTGCTCGACACTTTCTTGGTCGCTACGGTCCACATTTTTCTAAAACTTTCAATCGATTTTGTAGCCTTTTTGTCTGCTTCAAGCTTCTTTTACCAATTCCCAGTACCGCTCGATTGGGCGAAGCTCAGGGCAATTTGGTGGGTTAGCCTCCCTGGGTACAAAATCGACATGATTCTCTTCGTACCATTTTTGTCTGCTTACTGTAATGGCACGAAACTAAATCCGCCAAAAAAATGTGGATACCTTATGTTTACTCAGAAAAGGAGACACTCCTTCGTGTAACTATCGGAGTTAATTGTTCCATTTGTTATGAAAGATTGGCTTCTTTCACCGCAGCTACAAATCGCCTGCCAAACGAGATATTTTTTTGGAAACTTGGACTTTATTTTAGTTCTAAACTTCTTAGGAACATTTCCTCCTCCACAGAAAAACATAAAACTCCTGACCAGGTAGTTGAGAAAAATCGGTGAGGACGTAAGTCTCATCGTCCATCACGCAACATTGACGTTTTTGGAAAAAATCTGCTCTCAACTTTCTGGCTCGTTTCTTGGCTTCAATGTTTTTCTCCGCATTACGATCTGGAGTTGTTTGAACTTTGTAGGACTTAAATCCACTCTAGTCGTCCACTTCCTGGTTTTCGTGTTATGGTAATGTCTTCCTTGTACCGCTTGATGACTTTTGATGCCACTTGCCTGCAAACTTTTGCCTCCTTTGCAATGCGAACGACTAACCATTGTGGATTCTCAACAAATTTTTAATGATTAATCTATGTACTTCCACTACTTTTGCCATTGTGAACACAATTTGACTCAAATAAAAATAAAAATTTGACGACATATTCTGACAACTATTTCAAAGCCTACTATATCAAAATTTTGTAAAAATTATATGGTATAAAAAGTTATGCAAGTTTTTTAATGTTAATGTTTTTCGCTCTCAGTCTTTAGTTCATATTAATATGCTTATTGTAAAGCTTCGTATACACCTAAACAACAAACCGAGTAACAAACAGAACAACGAACCAAACGGCAATCGGAACATTAATTTGGACGGTGCTACGTACGAATTTTAGAACAGATTCGCAAGTCCTGATTGTTCCACGAACGGTTTGCGGCGTTCTGACATCAAAGAAAATGCGCGCGAATGCGTTTGCAGGTTTGGACAAATCTAAACAAAACGGCGAACAAACTTATGCGGGAGAATTAAATTATTTATTTTTTGTCCTCCCTTTTGTGGTCTTTTGTGATGTCCCTATTAGCATCATTTGGGCGGGAAATTTCCAAAATAAAAAAAAGTGAAGTAAATTATAATTTTTTACTGTTCTTTGTGCGTAAAAATTTGGTTGGCACTATCTTCTTGTTTTCCGCAATTTTCTCTTCTCAATAATAAATATATATGAACTGAAAACTACTGAAAATAATTATGGAAACAGCACAAACGTTCCGTTTGTTGTTCGGATTGTGGAAATCATAAAAGATCTTTTGTCGTTCTGTTTGACTTTCGGTTCGTTGTTATGTTTGTTGCTCGGTTTGTTGTTCAGGTGTGACGAAGCTTTACAACTTAAGCAACAATTTTTTGGCGAATAAAGAGTAGTTTGCGCAATTGCAGTGTAAATATTTATAATTAGATATTTTCGAAAGTTTATAAGTCCTCTATTGTAATCTTAATACTTAAAAGAAAATCCTGTCCATTAGCATTATAAGGAAATGGCTTTTCGATTATGAATAAGTTTCAATAACAATAGAATATCCTTGCTTGTTTAATTTACTTCCTTTGAGTCATATTGCTTTAAGGGTTATTACATTGGTCATTAGAAGTATGTAATAAATAAACAATTACCTACTGTTTGAGAAGGGTAGTGTGAACCAATAAATAAGCTAAGTATACAAAATATATAAAAAAAATAATATAATAAACTTGATTTGTATGATGCCAAATCCGAGGTGCCAAAATAGTGGCGCGCTTTTTGATGATCAGGTAGGAATCAATATACTTTAGTTGTTTATAGTTCCACATGAACTACTACCACGAGTTTATAGTACAGGGTGGGGCACTGCCAAAGAATTATTCTATAGCATTAAAACGACAAATAATGTTAAAAATTTTAAGGCGTACATATGTCAAGATTATTCGAAACCACATTTTAAAATTATTTTGGATTGTACAGGGTGTTCTAGAAACACGTACTATATCAAAGTTGGGTTATTTTAAATAGATTACCCTGTATTTTTTTATTTTTGACTTGTACGATAAAAAATGAGGTATGCTTTTTAACATGTCCCTATATCTACTTACTTCCGTTTCTGAGATAAATCGATTTTACCTAATTTGCAGACCTTCCAAAAAATGCAATAACTTCAAGATAAATAAGAAAAAGCAACTTTAGTTTACACCATCTTACTAAGAGTTTTCAACATCTCTTTTGCAATATTTACTATTATGTTATGATGTACAGGGTGTTTTTAATACTACTGCATAACTCTAACGACTTTATACTTAAATAACTTGCTTAACTTAAATGGAACACCCTAAATGTCTGTAGCCTGTTGAAAGCTGGAACTAATTACCTTTTAGTCGGTATTAGGGTTACCAACCCCTAACTGTGAAGTATACGCAACATGGACATTATCTTGCAACTTTCAGTTTTAAATATTTACCTTAAAAATATTTATTTTTTCAGAAAAAATGAATAGTATCAATCATACTGTTAACATCAACAAACTTTAATCTGTTAACTAAGAATATAATACAAATCGCTCTAATAGTAGTACGATAATTTCGAAAACCATTATTTTAAAATTTTTTTTAACAAAGTTACCACTGTTTACAGTGTCATCGATTTTTGCTAAAACTAATAACGGTTACTGTTGTTTGTGACAGGTGGGCGTGATTCGACTGACTCTTAGAGCCTGGCCTAAGTCATGAGCACATTTCTGTTATTTTATTCTGAAAAAATTTTTTTTAAGGTTTAATATTTAAAGCTGGATTGACCTATACATTAAAAAATGTTTGCAAGATAATGTTTATTTTACTGATATCTCACAGGTAACTTAAATTTCAGTAAATTGCAAATTATTAAACTAGCTAATTTTAAAATATCTCGAAAACTAAGAATTAGGGGTTGGTAACCCTAATACCGATTGAAAGTTAACTAGTTTTTGATTCCAACAAGCTACAGAAATACAGGGTGTTCCATTTAAGTTAAGCAAGTTATTTAACTTTTAAGTCGTTAGCGTTATGCGGTAGTATTTAAAACACTTTGTACCTCATAACATAATAGTAAATATTGCAAAAGAGATGTTGAAGACTCTTAGTAAGGTAGTGTAAACCAAAGTTGCTTGTTTTTATTTATATATATTTATATTTTTAAAATGGGATTTTAAATATTCTCAATATATGTATGCTTTAAGATTTCTTACATTATTTGTCGTTTTAGTGGTACAGAATAATTCGTTGATAGTGCCCCACCCTGTATGTAAGTAGTTCAATTTAAAATGTACCATACGATTAATGTTTATGAAATACCACATGTTGATGATTTGTGATGAAGTAATTGTTAATATTCACTACACTTTGTCTTCGCAATAATATTACACCATGGATAAATAAAACATTTTTAAAATTTCAGAATTCAGTTAGCATAAGTACCGTACACTTATTTGTGTATCACCATGCAGGTTTTCAAATTCGTTTATTCTACTTGAATTCTTTCATATTTCTTATTTCGACGTGCCTGTTTTGCGCCGTCATCTCGTCGTTGAAATCACCTAGATAGAAAATCATCTGGACGCGAACTCATGTTGACAACGGAAGCCCATCTCGACGAGAAACAAGAAGATTCTATATGTATTACTAATATTATTATTAACAATAGATGTAAAAATTTTATAATTTCAACATATTGAGAAATATTGAGTCGCCAAAAATAACTAAATAAATAAAATGTTCTTACCAAATAATATTAAAATGAAGGCTATTGTACAAACGATCCCCAATCCGATGTTTGACGCAAATAAATCATCGGCAACTGAACCTTTTCTTATTAAGAAAGGAGGTAAAATAAATCCCAGCGCTAAACCTACCTGAAACAAAAAATGCATAAAAACTAAAAATCACCAGTATAATATTATAGATCTAAAACGATCTTTAAATTATCATATTTACTTACAAATAAGCGATATTTGTTTGCCTCAATAATGTAATTTTTTAAAAATTAATTTTTATTTTTTTTATCTATTATAGTAATAGTAGTACGTACTACTATTGCAAACTCACTTGAAGCTAACACTCAAATTCTGTACCCTTGTGCTTAAAATACTAACAAACTTAATGGTTGTTGAAAAGATGATGTCGTAGAAAAGAAAGTTATGGAAGACATTGTAAATATGCAGAAACTAAGAATAACCCAGATGTTCTCCAAAATAAAAAATAGGTGCGATATTGTAGAGACTTTCTTTGAGCATGGAAGACGAAAAAATCTTTAACAGAATAAAAAAATGTGACAACTTGTTTGAAAGACCTTCTAGTTTCCAAGATTATAACTTTAAACATGGTTGATGGGATTCAATAAACTCATTGAGATCCCAGAATTACGGCGTTTTTAAAGTAAGAGTGGAAAGAAAAAGAAACAAAGTTTTTTTTAAAGCAAAGGCTAATTTGCCTGAATTGTATCAGAATTTCAAATTTTCTTGATAAAAACTGGAGAGAACATAACTATTTGGCGGATAAAGTTACAGCATTACACAACTAACACAGCAGTAAAACAGACAAGTAGTATTTTGTGGATCTATTGACTCAAAGGTTTTTTGAAACGTCATTTATATTCTAGTAATTTTATTTTTAAATTTTGCTCGATTTCCCAGCAAGGTTCTATATGAAAGCTTGCAATTCTTGCAATGTTAGTAGAGGTATCTAAGAAATTCTGCTTAGCGCCTTTGCAATCTAAACCTATGGTCACAAAGTCGCCCTTGTACTCTTTCATCATCTCTTTAAAATTGTCGTAAGTCAAAAAATTCTTCTGCTCCAAACCAGCGTTCTGAAAAGATTTAAAAAATTATAGCAGGTTTAGGACACCTTAACAACGGTCTCTACTTGAAACATTCCATCGATCAACTCTGTAACATGTTCATCAGACAAACTCGTAGTTCTAGCAATTTCAACCAACGATCTAAGCATCTCCGACAATTCTCCTTTATCAATAACTCCGTTACTATCATTATCGCACATATCAAAAATTATTTGCAATTTGTCTTCAGTTTTACCTCTAGAAAACAAAACGACAGTGTCCAAAAACTCCTGAAACCATATACTATCACCGATATCCGACCGTCGCAATCTTTATCGACTATGTTGAACATTTTTCTAACAAAAATTGCGTCGGCTTTCATTCCGAGCGCGCTTGCGAACTCGCTTTTAGACAGAGACGTTTGCATAACCGTCACCACTTCTTCGTCGACGGTTTCATTAGATCGTCTTCGCCGCTGCCCGAAACCGAAAGTCAGCGCGTAAGCTTCTCGAAAAAAATGTTCGAGTTTACGCTGCCGTCTTTCTTTTGTTTCCGCCTTTGCTAATAGAATTTCGCGAGCAACCTGCAACTTCGTCCAAGCTGAAGCTTCCAAAATAACACCCAACCTGAGTGGATAATAAAGTTTTTTGTGAGAATTTAGGAAGATTTCCAATTTAGACAAAAACTTTTTACGGGATCCTATTGTGTCAAACTCTAATACCAAATCGTAGTCCTTTAGTATGCGAATTAAGACAAAAGGTTTCCTTTTTCCTCGAAGTGTGTCGTGAGATTCTTCAACGTTGACGCACTCGTTGTATTTTAAATCGATTATGCGCAATTTTTCTCCTTTGCGTCCGATTATGTGGAGTACGCAGTTAGGTCCAAATTTAATTTTGACTAAACGTTTGTGATTTGCGTGTAACCATTTTGGACAATCATGTTGTCACACGACCGCTCTTTGACGCCATTCTTCTTGCTCAATCTTCAATTTGCCCCTACGTTTCTTTTGCAATTTGACTACACCGTACCCGGCGGTCGCACACAATATCGGGACAAAACCTAAGAAAACGCAGGCGTATATGTACACCAACTCGTTGCCCTCAAAGTAGTCGTAACGGTGGATGTTCTTGCACGGTTCCAACATGCTGGTGTTAAGTTGTGTTGGTTGAGGACACGGGTCGCCCTTCTTTCAATAAAAAACATCTTTTTGAATATCGTCCGGTTGTATGTGGGTGGTATTTACTATTGCGTTCCAAAGTTTCATGTTTCGTAACTCCAATTTCTTCCTCAGTAAATATTTCATTTTCACCGTTTTCAAACCAAAATCGATCAGCCGCCCTCAGTCTCACAAACTGTTCTTTAGTGATAGTCTTAAACAGCTCTCCAGGTTCCCCAAAACTCTCTGGCATTCCCCCAATATACAAATCTACGTTATCGATTGTGTTTGCATAATATATAATATCTCATTCTTGACTTACAACAACTTACCAATTATAACATGTGACACAATCACCGAAATTCGACATCGACGTAAAGCCATAAAAATTAAAAACAAACGTACTGCTGGAGTCGATTTAATTCCTGCTTTTTTAATTCGAGACTGCTTTCCTATCTTTATAAAAACCATTACATTTTTGTTTAGCTAATATTAAAACTAGTAAATTCCCAATACTGAAACTGACGCGTGTTTCACCTATACTTAAAAGTGGAGACCCCGCATTTATTAACAATTACCGGCCAATATCTATACTGTGCAATTTTGAAAGATATTCGGAAATGATTATAACGAAAAAAATCTACTACAGTATTCTCCCGTTGATTTCTGATCATCAGCATGGTTCTATCTCAAAGATCAACAACAACTAATTTAACCTGCATCACACAGCACATTTCTGGAAATCTTAGATAAGAAAGGGCAGGTTGATGTAATTTATACAGATATATCTAAAGCGTTTGACCAGATCGATTTTCATTTATTGTTAGAAAACTAGAAAGCGTTGATTTTCTCTGATTCTTTACTCCTGTTATTTACATCAAACCTACACAATCGAGAGCTACGCTTGAGCATAAAGGTGCTGTATCAACTTCATTTATTTCTACTTCGAGTCCCACAAGGGTCCAACTTAGGACCCTTACTATTTTTAATTTTTATTAATCGACTACCATTAGCTCTAAAATGTCAAAATTATTGTTCGCACGACAAGATTTTAGCCAGATAAATGACGTCAACGACTGCTTGCAATCGCAACATGATTTAGACATGATAAGTACATGGTGTAGGAGTAATAAGTTACATCTGAATGTAGGTAAATGCCCGTTCTAACTCACACAAGAACGCATAATCCGCTGCTCTATAACTATTCTATAGATAACTTGACTTAAATCGTGTTTCAGTATTAAAGACCTTGGTATTCATTTTGACAGCAAATTACTATTTATAGATCACCTTAACCGTATATTCCTAAGAGCTAACAGAACCTCGGCTTTTATTCCATAGGAACTGCAGAGAGCTTTACAAACATTCACTGTGTAAAAGTGTTATTTTATGCTTTGTATTGCCTATAGTTGAATACGTGATCACTAATTTGGTATCCTACTTATAAAATTCTATATCAATAGTCTAGAGTCACTACAAAAAGGTTCTTAAAATATCTTGTTTATATTTCATCGGGATCATATCCAAGGCACGATTTTCAATACCTGCGGCTCACTCCAATTTTAACATGGTTTCTTTAAATACTCGAAGAACTCTACTGAGTGTTAGGTTTCTTTTAACCTAATGCGAAATAAAAATTAACTGCCCACAATTATTAGAGAAAATAAAACATTAACGTACCGCGATATAATATTCGGAAATTCTTTCTTTTTTATACAACCCTCGAGAACTAATGGTGAGCAGCCCTATTAATATTCATATACGCAGTAATTTAACGTGTTATGTGGCAATTGTGACATTACGACAGATAATTTATCATTTATTTTAGATACTGTAAAACAATGTGTGAATTCATAATTACCTATTAGAAATGTATCTTATGTTCTCTTTTAATTTATTTATATTATTATACTTATTTTTCTAGTTGGCACTCACCCGTTTGAAATAAATGCTTATTATTATTATTATTATTATTATAAGTGGAAACCAATAACCTTAATAGTTTTGGGTTGTGCTGAAACAGTTTTGGATTAATGTCTTTCCATTCGGTGATGGGTTTCAATTTGTAATGTACTCGAACCGTGTTATAATCGGGCAATCCGTTATTGAGTCCGCGCATAATGTTTAAAGCGCCTAAATCTCTGCGCGAAAACGTCAAAATAAGTTTTCGCGCACATCGGGACATAACAACGATTCTTCTTTTTCCGCTAATTGCGACTTCATCCCTATTAATAACTCTTCCAAAGAGTCTTCTATAAAAACGTCGTTCGAATTTCACCAAGTCGAGCACAACGCAGTGCCAAACTGCCCATGGCCGTTTGTTTGAAATTACAATTGCTGTATCTTCTATACAAACCGGGCGGAATCAAAGAGTGGCCGAAACGAAAGGACTCACTTTGAAATGCGTGCGTGACAGCCGGGTTGCAAATTTTTTTAACCGCATGGTATTTAACCAAGATCCGCTGGTGCTATATATGAAACTTCCATCAATCCAACTAGTAACTTGATTCAACTGTCCACCTCGAGTAACGGTTATTAAATATAGGTGCTCGCTTAGGCTTTTCTCGAGTGTTGGTGCTGGAACAGCCGTATGGTATTTAACCAAGTTCGCTCCGGTGAAACGGGATGGCGCTAGTGACTTGGTTCAACTTTCTCCTCGACATTTTCCGTCGTACATTTTCACTCTTTGACACTTTCATCATTTTATTTTGTCGCATTTTTTCGATGTAATGCATTTCTATGGAACAGCCGCTTTCGCTTGCCATTACAATTTTGGACGTGACGACTTGACCAAAAAATGCGAGCATCCCCGTACGATTGTTCATCGAACCCAAACCATCTGAACCTTTCATGAAAAGCCGGCTAAGTCTTCTTGGGCTGGGACGATTTTGTCCTGCCAGCATGTATACGCCGTCTGAATAAGCTGCTGGTGCTTTGCGTACCAAGTGACTGTCTACTGATCCCCATTCAGGATGTGCTAAGTTATTGAACCATCCATCATACCTTTGCTTTTCGATTCGGCTGTAGATGCGATCTGCATCACTTAATAAGAAGACATGCTAGCGCTGTTAAAACTCACCTACGATGAAGATAAAATTCCTGACGCATTGTAATCGTCAAAAAAAATGTGGTTAATAAAACAAATAGTGCAATAATCTTATATCCATTAATAAGTCACTTATTCGAGGACTTGACACCCAACCCACTTAAGAAATGCACTTCGCGCAGATGTTTCTGAGCAATGCATGTCGCGCACAGATTTAAAAACACACTGTACCAGTCTGTCGTTAACAACCAAGACGAGTTGCAGTTCTAATATGATGAAGACGAGCCTAACTGTAGCAACTGTCCTAAAGAAAGAGGTTTGCTATCTATAATAGATGATTAACTGCTAGATCTTTTAAATAATAAGATTACATCTATCCTGTTATAAAACATCAAAAAAGTCTATGTTATTCCCAACCAAATACAAACGCAATTTCAAGAAAAGGTCAAATATGAAAGAGTTATTTAACATAAAAGTTACGAGGAGGCAGTGAAGTAAAACCTCTAAAAAAACCGTGTTGTTTTTTTAAATAATCCGTAAACAATATCAGTTACGATTTATATTTATTGAGATGGTTGGGGTAATTATTAAATAAAATTGAACATTTAATGACATGAACATTTCTATGTTTTGATAATTGATACTTAATAAAGAGATGTTAAATTTGGCAAGCACAAAATCTTTAGATCTATTAAATCTTTTCTCATGTAGATCTATCTCTATAGAAAACAACATAAAAACAAATTAACTTTCTCAGGGTTATTTAGTAAATTTAAATTCTTTTCCGTAGTTTTGAGGTTATCTTAAAGATACCTGGTGGACTACTTCGTGAATGTGTACTACTCTGCTTACTCCACGTCTTCGTATTTATTCTTATTTTCTGATAACAACACAGGTAATTCGTCTTTTAAAAATATTTTATAAACTTAATTTATTTGCAGAACGACATCAACTCTAATGCATTTTTGTCCTCGGATTTATCGAGAAGAAGGTAGCGTTCTTTCTGGATCTGTATTTATAATTGTATCAAGGTTCACTTTAATCTTTCTTTGTTTCTTGTTAAAGTCCCTTAATTTTATCCTAAGTGCCTTGGTGTAAAATTCGTTGTAAATTTTTAACTGATGTAATACATACTTACATAATGCCCCACCAAAACAAAACAGACCGTTTTTTGGAGCTATTTTACACTTTTGAAGAAAAATGCTCGGGCAAGTCAATTTCTGTTTGGAGGGGGACATCTTCTAAAGAAACAGTTGACTCCGAAGTATCAACTGAGTGGCCCCGGCAGCCCCCATGTCAAAACCTTAAATGACATGATGGATCGACAGGTATCTCATATGAAAGCCCTGTCAATTCTCTATACAGCTGTATGCATATTATTTCGGTATTTTGATGTCGGTGGGCCTCCCTGTATATAGCTTGGTAGTAACACTTGACTGCTTATGTGCGGATGGTTGGGTATTAATGGTTTACTGATCTTTCATGTTAGGTAATGGTTTGTCTTAGTATTTTTAAACGTTGGATATCCACTTTTTTGTTGAAAATTGACCAGTAGTGACATAGTAGTGAGTTGTTATCGACATCAGTTCTGTTTTGTCAAATCGTACAACGTGGTTTTTGGAAAAGCATGCTCGGCAACTATAGATTTATCCTATGTATTTAGATGACACTTTCTTTTGTGCTTTTTTATACGGGTGTCAATAATTTCTTTTATTGTCGTTATGTACAAAAACCACACAGGCATGGTATGCGGTGAACTTTAGCCAGTGGAAGATTAATGTATGAATTAATCAAAAATTCTACCATCGCCAAAGAAGCTTGCTAAACAAACATCTAGCACGGCTTCTACATCGCACATTGTCAAAACAAGCTCGTAGATTTGGAGACGAAGGACCAATTAGTGAGTTTTGATGTAGTTTTACCATGGTACCTATAGAAGAGGAAATTAAACTCAGCAAAGATATATTTTCTGATTTTCAATGGAATGATGAGTATCGCAAAGAATTAGATAATGTTGCAATGGGTAGTCCATTTAGTCTAATACTGCCCAATTTTTATAAAAACATTTTGGGTAGCCCATAAAGTCTAATAATGGCCAATTTGTATGTGAAACATTTTGAGGAACCTACCATATAAAGCTCTTCTCAAAAGCAAACACTCGTTTGGTACATAGATGATACCTTCGTCGTATGGAGTCAGGGAGAGTCGGATTTCCATACGCATCTAAACAGCAACTATCTACAGATACAATTCACCATAGAAAAAGAAAACGATAACTAACTATCATTCAGATGTATTTACTAATACATTGAAAAGTAGTTAAAACATTAGGCCACAGAGTATACAAAAAACCAACAAATACGTATTGTTGCCTCTATAAAGAATGTAGCCACATTTCAAGAAAATAGGGCTGTATTAAAAATATTTGTCCATCAAGCTAACCAAATATCTGGATATGGCGTTTCAAACAAATGGTTACAGCAAACATAAAATTAGAATACCAATATTCCTGCAGCAATTGAATAATATGCCACAGCATTCCCACTTTATGTAAGGAACGTCACAGACCGTAAAGAGGAATACTAAAAATAGATAATGTGGTTTACATAATCATTAGATGAGTTAACCGCATACCTGCTACGGGTTCAGTGTACACTAGGACAACCAAAAGAAACATTAATACCCGTATAAAAAAACACAAAAAAATCTATCGGCTACATCAATAGGGTACATCTACAGTCACCGAGCATGCTCCAGGAAACCACGTTATAAAATTTGACAAAATAGAGGTGCTGTCAACAACAACCCACTACTATAATTGGTTAAACTTTGAATCTATGGAAATTTACAAAAACCGGACAAATTTTAACAGAAAAGAAGAAGGTATCCGGATTAATAGAGTTTGGCATCAGACGCTTAAAAATACTAAGACTAAACCGTTACCTAACATGGAAGATTAGTCGGCTTTTAATAGCCAACCTTCCGCACATGAGCAGTCCAATGTTACCAGCTGGACTATACAGGGTGATTGTTTCGAACACATATCACTACTGTATTTCAAATAGTTTCAACATTAATGTAACGTAAAAAAAAATAAAATATAATAAAATCGCTAAGTTTGTCAAAAAATCTCTAACAAATGATGAAATTACAAGAATCTAAAACTTACTTAAAACATAATCTTTTAACAAAATGTTTCAAGAAAACGAATAATTAACTAAATCAGTGGTAAGCTAATATACAAACAAATCTACTTACTATATATAATTTCCATAAAATCTTTGTCTGTCTGTTTATCATCTCTGAGGTGTTTAACAAAAAAAAAACTAAATCAGATTGATGAAATTTTAAGAATCTAAGCAAGATTTTACTATACCTTAACTGTAGCCGTTCTTTAGATATTTTAACTTTACGATTTTTTTTTTTTTACATTTGTAACGTCACGCTTGACGTCATATACCGTCGTTACCTTTGCAGATATAGCGCTAAAATTGGGACGTTGCTCAGCAGAAGTATTATTTTTTTATCGCAATTATGCAAAATGATATAGGGTGTCTGAGATTTAATTTCCAAACAAAAAAATTAAATAAGAAATCAATCATTAATAGCATTTCCTGTACCTATCTGCCATGGTTTTCGACTTATTAATAGTTAACGTCAAAATAAACAAAATAAAATACAAATCTGGTAATGTTTGTCAAAAACCTCTAACAAATGATGAAACTACAACAAACTAAAACTTATTAAAACATAATGTTTTAACAAAATGTAAGGAAACAAATAATTAACTAAATCAATGGTAAGCTAATATATAAACAAATCTATATATATATATAATTTCTATAAAATCTCTGTCTGTTTATCATCTCCTCCGAGGTGTTTAAAAAAAATAAACTGAATACAGCAGTTGATAGAGAATTTTAAGAAGGTCTGGATGCAAGAGTTTTTGAAACTCTAACTTAACTCTCTAGAAGGCTGGCCACACCACTCTCCCCAAATTCCTTGTATTTTTAAAAGCATTTCTTAGCAATATTAAAAGTAAAGCTAAAATATCTGAAGAACGGCTACAGTTAGGTATAGAAAACGCAGATGAAAATTTATCTAAAATTAGCTGCTAAAAAAAAAAAAAACCATACCATTTCCCCATCCGTAGATTCTTCTAATGTACGGTTCTAAACAATCACCCTGTATAGTGTGGGCAAATTAGACATTTTAGAAGAAAAAATGTATAAAGTTTTGAAAATTTGTTTGTGAATTCCCAATAAGTACTCAAATACATATCCAAAAAGTTCCCACCTTTCCGAAGGGACCTTCATCCCCTTTTGCCTAAAAAACCATCCCCAAACGTAATTTCACAATGGTCTTTTGCGTTTTGCGCGTAAACTGTAACTCTGACAAAAAAAAGTTATAGAAATGTTTAGATTCAACATTAAATTCTCTACAAAATATGTCCTATAATTTTTTTGCGCTTCTCCCACCCAACACTCACAAATGACCTTGCAAAATAAGCATAGTTTTCAGCGCGAATTATCTCGAAAAGCATTAGCGTAAGCAAAAACAACATATAGAAGCAAAATCGTACAGAAATTCTTTCTCTACAAGATCCATGTTGCATAAAATATTTTTGAGAAAGTATTAGTGCATTTTCTATTTTGTTTGCACTCCTTCGTTCTTTGTCCGTCAGAGAAAGATATTAGGTTTTTGAGAGACACTCAAGGAAATATTAAGAAAAAGGTGTATAGTTCCCAAAACTCACAAAACTCGACAGTTTTAAAAGATTGCAAAGATAATATTTTATCTTACACCAGCAGTTTTTAATGCATTTTAGTCACTAATTTTAGTAAAATAAAATAAAATAGGCTATTATTCCCTTGTGTCTAAAATGTTTAAAAAGGCAAATATTTCTGTGTTTATGTACATAACATTGACAACGAGTTCCGCGCAACCATGATAAAATTACAAATTACTTGAAAATTTTGGTTTTTCGCAAAAGTAACTTCAATCCGTTACGAGTTACAAAAACCGCTGGTGTAAGATAAAACGTCGTATATCACACGCGAGAGAAATGTCATTATAAAGCTCGTGAAAACATAATGATCCATTTCTCCCACTTATAAGATAATGTACCATTATTTGCTCATGCGTTTAGTTGCTGCGACACCACGTCTGCCTTTTTTGGCAAAGAAAAATTACAGACAAATACTTAATAAATATACGAATGGATTTACAAGAAGTGGTCGCCATATTCAATAATCCTTCATCAGCAAAAGAAGGCATTGCAAGAACTGGGGAAAAATTTACGCTTGCTCTATACAGGGTGTTTCTGAAAAGTTTGTACATAACTTTACCAGAGGTTTATTGGCTCAATTTACAAAAAAAAAAGCAAAAAAAAAAGGAAACAGGGGGCACAAATTTCCAAAAAAAGGGGGATATGGAAAAAAATAAAAAAAAGTTAAACAGATTTTGTTCCTTTTTCGTGTGTTGGTTGTCTGTTCCCGTTGTCGTTTTTTTTGGATTTGTGTTTTGTTTTTGTTTTCAGGGTAAGGGGCTGTCGAAAGAGCGCACTCAAATAAAACTTAAAATTTTAAAAAATGTCAAAGATAAGAAATAAAAAAAATTCTGTCAAATAAAACGAACAATTTGAAAACTTTTTTTCTTGTTAAATTAGCGATGTTATTAGTTCGATCAGAAAAAAATTAAAATATATGTCTGCAAGGCGCATCCATACGCTTAGAAAGTCAAGTAGACTACTAGCAGGCTATGCAATCATGTCAATCAAATCTATGATTTGTGACATTCTTTTTTTTTGGATCTTCCCAAAAACCGAACCTCAGATTACTCACATTTCTATTATGCGATTAACTATTTGAAAAATGGGCTACACATTTGCCGAACAGACTGATATGCTGTTAGTGTTGGGCTTTTGCAGTGGCAATTGTCGGGAGAGCGTGAGGGTTTACGCAGAAAGGTTCTCAAATCGGATTGACATGATCGCATAGCCTACTAGCAGTCTACTTGAATTTCTAAGCGTATGGATGCGCCTTGCAGGGATATGATTTTAATTTTTTTCTGATCGAACTAATAACATTAGCGCAATTTAACAAGAGAAAAAAGTTTTCAAATTGTTCGTTTTATTTGTCAGAATTATTTTGGTTTCGTATCGTTGACGGTTGTTAAAATATTATCATTTATTTGACAGTGCCCGTATGAAAGCGACTTTTCCTGGCATCAGAAATTTGTCCACATTACACAGAAAAACGTCTTCGGAAGCAGACAACCAGCATACGAAAGCGGAACAAAATCCGTCGAACCGTTCTCGAGTTATTCCCAATATACAATATTTTTTTGGAAAGTTTGACGCCCTCTGGCGCCCTTATGGTGCACTTTTGGTTATAGGTAAATTGGTGTCAAACGGTCTATTTTGAGCCAGAGAACCTCTGGTAAAGCCATGTACACACTTTTCAGAAACACCCTGTACCCCCCCCCCCCCCCCCCCCCCCCCCCCCCCCCCCCCCCCCCCCCCCCCCCCCCCCCCCCCCCCCCCCCCCTCTCCCTCTTCCCCCCTCTCCCCCCTCTCTTTTCTCCCCCCCCCCCCCCCCCCCCCCCCCCCCCCCTCTTTCTCCCCCCCCCCCCCCCCCCTTTCCCTCCTTCTCCCCCTTCCCCCCCCCCCCTTTTTTTTCCTTTCTTTTTTCCCCCCCCCCCTTCCTTTCTCCCCCCTCTCTTTCCCCCCCCCCCCCCCCCCCCCCCTCCCCTTTCTCCCCTGGGAGTTAGAAAGGGAAAAAATAAAAAAGTAAAAGAGAATTAAGAAAAAAAAAAAAAAAAAAAAAAAAACAAAAAGAGGGGTGAGGGGGGAGGGTGGGAAAAGGGAGGAAAAGAGAGGAAAAAAAAAAAAAAAAAAATATTTTGATAATAAAAAAAAAAATTAGAAAAAAAGAAAAAAAAGAAAAAAAAAAAAAAAAAAACAAATTTATACTTTATCATTCTGTTTTTTTAATATGTTTTTTTTTTTTCTAGAAAGAAGGAAAAAGGGAAGGGGGGGGGGGGTAAGAGGGGGTGGAGAGAAAAAGAAAAAGAAAAAAAAAAAAAGGGGGGGGGGGGGAGGGGGGGAAAAAAAAAAAAAAAAATAAAAGGGGGGAGGGAAAAGGAAAAAGAAAAAAAAAAAAGTCCTGTTTGTAGGGGAAAAGGGGGGGGGGGGAAAAAAAAAAAAAAGGGGGGGGGGGGGTGGGGGGGGGGTTTTTGGGGGGGCAAAGGGGGGGTGTCTCCGGGGGGGGGGGGAACTTTTGGATCTGTATTTAGGTTTCTACTGGAAGTTTATAACCAAAATTTTAAAAGTTTATAAATTTTTCTTCTATTCGTCGTTATTTCATCTAAATTTCCTACATTCAGGGCTTTTCATCCAACATTGGCCATAGGATTTTACATGTTAATATTTCAGTCCCATGTTAACACTTTTTAGGACATCTGGTATAAACCATTTACGTTAATTATAATTAAGTGGTAAAATGTCTATTAGAAAATATTCTCATAGTTTTTAATTTAATAAAGAAAAACAAAAAAATATATCGTCTCGGGGAGGATTCGAACCAACGAGTCTAGCAACCTTTTGTAATTTGACTTTGTTACTATGGTAACGGTATTTTTAATTGTAGTTCTGCTTGGTACTAGACGATTTGGATGCAAAATTGCAAATGAAGCCGCGACTTCACGACTTGAAGCGCCTCGTACGTACTCCAAAACAATCTGAACTCTTTCTTTTACGGTATAAACTGACATGTTCTGTTCAATATTTAAAAATTAAACGTGTCAAAATGTGTCAAACTTAATAAACAAAATTTGAATGACAATTTCGTTACCATAGTAACCAGGTCTAATTACAAAAGTCCCTTTGACTCGTTGGTTCGAATCCGTCCCCGGGACGATATTTTTTGTTTTTCTTTATTAATCTAAAAACTGTAAGAATATTTTCTAATAGACATGTTACCACTTAATTATAATAACATAAACGGTTCTTGAATCTCAAAAATGTTACTTATAATAGCCTATACAATAAAATGAAAACACTGCAATATGAGTAATTTCCTCTCTGAAGTCGTTTTACCCCTTGTCACGTTTGACCCCACCGTCACTGTTATTTGCCAATAGACGTTTAGCGTCAAATAAATTTGCAATCTACGATTAATTAAGTTTACTCTCCTTTACCCTTATTAAACATTCCCAGGAATAATTTTCAAAATTTGTTTTCTCTAAAATGATGCAATCAGTCTGGCGATAAAATGAGTAGAGTTGATTCTATCCCAGTCAGCAAAACGGCAAAAGTAAAGACAGGAAACCGCCGGAGTCAAACGTACAATATCACGCCAGGTGCGCTTCTACAAAACGAAATTAAAACTTTTAAGAAATAAACAAATTCTTGAACTAATCATCAAATTCGGATTTTGATATAACCCCTGATTTTGATATATAAGTCGGCCGACGGGAACACATCCTATCGAAAACTGAATGTAGATCAAAACAATATTTATGTGATTATGAAATAAACACGAATTTATAAATTTTGACCTCATTCTGTTTTAAAAACAAAGAAAGTGATAACAGTGATTGTAATTACCAGTGCAAAAGGACTTATAGAGAGAAATATAACATTGAAGTATAAGTATAAGTATAAGTCGATGCTTCGCATTGAGTAGACGTACTTTGTTGCTGCTGCTAGTTATAATTTTGTCGTTGTATCTATTTGCATTTCATAATGGCCGCCTGAAACAAGATATGCATCTAAAGCCGAAGTAAATGATGATGTGAAGATTGAAAAGCCATCGAAAAATATTAAACAACCAATCGTTCAAAACAAAGAATTGTCGAAACTGCGATGTAATTCGCAAAGTGTACGAAGAACGGGTCAAGGTGTTAGAAGAAAAGGTGTGTTTCTTGGAAATTGCACTCTTGACAGAGTTAAAGCTTGGAGCAATATTCTAGGGCAAAGCATTGAATGATTTATCGCCTAGTCGCAATCGTTCTATTTTTTTGAAAATTGCAAGAATCACTTTAAATTATTAATCTTTATTCGATGAAATTTTTGCCTTGGAGATTTCAATATTGATGTTTTAAAACATGACAGTTACTCTGTTTAATAGACTTAATACTTTAATTGAATCATTTAATTTAAAATAAATCATTGTACAACTCCCTAGAATCACAGAATTTTCTTCTACCCTCATTGATCTAATTTTTGTCTTGTCGATGCACCTGTTGAGGACTCTGGGGTACTTGCTGTGCACAATATTGCGGACCATACCCTTGTTTACTGCAATATTTCGATACAGATTCCAGTGCGTGTCTCTATTCTGCGTACGTTTAAGAATTTGAAAAATATTAATTGCGAGTATTTTCTTCGCGATCTTTATGCTATTCTTTGGTATCATATTTTTGACATTAATAATATAGATGATAAATTGGATTTTTTCAATAATAATATGGCACTTTTATTTGACATGCATGCACCATTTATCACCCGAAAATTCCATAAACCATTTAAACCATGGATCACCGATAACATAAAGTTTATGATATCCTTGCGTGATAAAGCTTATAAAAAATTCAAAAAAACATCTGCTTTGGTTGACTGGAATTTCTATAAGCAACTCAGAAATTACGTTAATTTTGCAGTTAAAATGGAGAAAAAGTGTTTCTTAAGTTCAGCATTTAAATCATGCGATCGCCGAGATGTATGGAAATCTTTTAATAAACTAAACATTTATTCCAATAAAAAAATCTACTCTCTGCCACCTGATATCAGTGATCCCAATCTAATAAATAATTACTTTTCTTCAGTTCAAATAGAAAACGACCCTGATTCAGAACTTTTTAATTTTTATAGTGGTAACCTAGATGAAAATGTTGCAGATGTTTTTGAATTTGTTGACATAACAGAAACTGACATCGAACGTGTTATCAATTCTCTCTCTTCGGGCTCAGCCGGGTCAGACGGCATTTCTCTTGACATGCTTAAAATGTGCTGTCCTCATATATTACATTACATGCGCCATATTATTAATACCATATTTTCTGTTGGTGATTTCCCTTCCTGCTGGAAAATTGCTAAATTAATTCCTATACCTAAGAAGAGTAACGTCGCGGCTCTTGAAGATGTTCGGCCTATTAGTATATTACCAGTGTTCTCTAAAATATTCTAGAAGTTGGCATCTGTACAGCTTTGGCGTTACCTGAATGATGCCTCTTTCATTCCTGACTATCAATCTGGATTTCGCTCTGGTTATTCTTGCACGGGTACATTACTTGATGTAACGGACGAAATTTTTCGATCTATTGATGTTGGTGAGGTCTTCGCGCTGGTTCTAGTTGATTATTCCAAGGCCTTCGACACCCTTAACCACAAATTGCTTATCTCTATTTTGCATTACATAGGTCTTGGGAAGGTGGCTCTTCAACTGGTTTCAAATTATTTCAAGGATAGAAGTCAGATTGTTGCTTTAGACGGTTCATTTTCCTCCTCGCTTATCATTAAATCAGGAGTGCCACAGGGGTCGATCCTGGGACCTTTGTTTTACATTATTTATACTTCTAATATTTATAAACATATTAAATATTATAAATACCATTGCTATGCGGATGATAGACAACTCTATACTTCATTTAAAGTAAACAACTTAGTAAATTCTATGTATAAAATAAATTTCGACCTCGACAAACTTAATAAATTTTCAAATAAGCATCAACTTTTATCAATCCAAATAAATGCTCCCTTATTCTATTTGGCAGACGTAGAACCGAGAGATTGTATCTAACTCTTTTAATATTCACATTAATAATACATATCTTCCTGTTGTTGCTAAAATAAGCAATTTGGGAATTTTGATGGATTCTGATCTTAAATTTACACAACACGTAACAATGCTTCTAAGGAAAGCTTATTCGACTCTAAAGGTGTTCTATGATAACCGACACATTTTAAATGTTTTTATCATAAAATTTTGACCACCAAAACACCGCCACATATGTAAAATAAAATTAGAATTAGAAGATTTATTAGAAGAAAGAATGCCTTAGGTTTACCACCTTTTAACCTGGAACAATTTAAGAAATCGTTTTCTTATAACATATGCATGTCTTACAATAAACTTAAACCTGATACAATTAAAACTTCTTCTTTGTCTACATTTAAACATAATATTAAGTTAATGTTATCCAGAGGAGACTTTATTTCTTTTTTTTTTTATAATCAGTTTCTTGTTTTTTTCTGGAGCAGAAAGCTTTGTTGAGGTTGCGTTTTGGAATCTTTTCTTTTTAAATTTTGATTATTATTTCTCTGTGCTATGATTTATGTGCAGACTTATACTTATGGTTCCGGGTGTGGTTACATTGGTAGCTAATCAGACGGTTGCCTGTTGCAGCTAGTCTGTTCCCGTAACCATTTGGCTTCTTAATTTAATTTATTTTGTAATATAGATTTATTTGCTAATAATTTGAAACATTTATTTATTTTTTGTTTTGGTATTTATTTCTTATGGCATCTGATTTGTGTTATGAAGCCAATAAACGTTTATTATTATTATTATAAGACATTTTAGTAATCAAGGGTGTTCCGTTACTTGACTGACAAACTTATGTCATATATTCCCGAGATCATTACGATAAAAAAAACGTTACATGAACTATAGATAAATTCCTCTTTGTTTCTGAGATACCAAAAAAACTTCATAGTCATAAAATTTCATTTTCCGTTACTATACGCCACTTATCTTCCAAAATGTGGTTGTGTCTCATCTTGCTAAAACCACATGCTATGATAAGCTTCCAGAAAAATACATTCTATGAATTTAGTTCCAAAAAGTAAAGGTAAGTTTTTCAAGTAAGATTTCCTGTATACTCAACAATATTCTAATTAATACTTCTTCAAAAAAATGCAGAACCGGAAAATCCGTATTCTTAATTTACGCAAAAGAGAAAATGTAATGTTTCGAAATATTTAAACACATTACGGACTTGGACGAATTAAATCGCAAAACAAAAACTTGTAATTGTCATGTTATACAGTGAACATGTCAAGTTAAAAACCTCCCGACTTTTACCGAAACTACCCAACCGAGTCTTATAAAACTTTTGGTAAACAAACATTTTTCAAATTTAAGTCAATTTGAAGTCAGAGCATTTATCTTAACCAATTCATTAAAAATAGTATTGTTTTTTACCTGCATTCCGTTCAAACCTATAGAACAAGCCACAGAGACTTCATCAGGGCCGAACCAATTTGCAGCCAATTTTGGTGGAATGTTTAAAAATGGAGTTTGAGTCGTTGCCAAAATACCTTGTGCTAAAATCACTAACCAAAATTTGTTTTGCGCAACCGAAGCAACTTTAATCCAAGTTGCCAAACAAATTCCAAGTCCACTAATGATAGCACTAACGCGAATGCCCTGCAAAAGTTCTGACTATAAATGGGTTAATTTTTAGATTCTGACTTACATATTTATCAATAATAAAACTCGAAGGTATGGTACAAATTACGAAGCATAAGAGGGTAATCAAATTACTCCAGTTAACGGTTTCATAAGATACGTTGTAATAATCTACTATAATATCTGCAATTACAACATATTGGGTCCCTGCAGGCCTCCGCATGGACAAACGATTAAATAAACCACTAACATCAACCATCGTTTCTTGTATAGTTTTAATTCAGGTGTTTCTTTATTAGTTTCCATTATAATACTATTTACTAGAACAATTTTTATTAAGATGATTACCTTATCTACCACAATTATTCGATTAGATAAAATATGTTGCTAATTAAGATATTATGCGTTTTTCAAGATTATGTTTTACAGTGTGGGTTGTGATTATTATGATTATTCCTAATGCACGACACTTTCATTTCTGGACATACAATTCCTACAAAGCTCTATACCAAGATCTCACCAATAATCTCTTTTTCTACTCATATTTTAGAATACCAACATTCTGGATTAATTTTCAATTACAGAATAGTTGGATTATAAAACACCGTGCGACAATATTCTTGCGCTTGTTACGGAAAGAGCACGGGTACGGCCATCTCATGGTTGTTAACATAACTTTGCGCTTGGGGACAATTATTTTTTTTATTTTTATTTTATTTTATTTACTTGTCTTACTCTTACAGAGAATCTATTTAATGAGGGGAGGGGGGAGGCAAGAACAAATAAAAGTAACTTATTGTTAAAACAAAAAATTAAATTTGAAAACATGTTAATAAGTATGTACATGTATATAAATATTAAAGGAAAAATAATTACAATTCTACACAAAAAGAAAAATCTAAATAAATACTTCAATCATTCAAAAATTGTTTGCGTTCACCAAAAATTAATAATAGTTAATCAAATCAAATACAGAGTTAATAATAAACAAATGGTTTTAGTAAAATCATTTAAAGATTGATGATTGAAGTGTATGTCTACACTTTTTTGCAGGTTGTTGTAAATTCGACACATTTCATGTATCGGCGAATGATACATAATATTAGAGCTTTTATAATATAAAAAATGGGATGACTATTTAGATTCTTTGTTGGAACATTAAATCACACGGTAGGTAAAGCAGAGCGATCATCTACTAGACCATTAATTATCCTTAACAAATTTAAAAAAACTCTTTCATGTGGATAATCTATGGTTGGATATGCGCCGTTTACTGTGTACCACATTTTCTTTAAAAATCTTCGATGAACAGCTTCCAGCATTCTTACATGATACGTATTATGCGGTTTCCAAATTGTTGAAGCATATTAATAGTATTTTGAATGCATCATTACTCAAAAATTCGCGGGTGTTTCGAATTGTGAAACCTTAAGTTTTTAAGAATGAAGATGTTTTATTGCATATGTGGTCATTGAAGGTAAACTTAAAGTTAATAATAGCACCAAGATCCCGAACAGTGGTTACTCGCTAAATATTTTTATTCATTTATTTATTCGTATGGTACATTTTAAATATTGCATTGTGATGTAAGTGTTATGTATGGTGTCCCAGAAGATTAGTATAAACTTGTATAGTGTGGTGACAAAATCGGGTGCAATTGTGAATTGGTTCGACTTAGCAAAGAATTTTCTTAAAAACTTAAACATGCCAACGACATATAATGGACTGGTCCAAATACCAGCCACAATAATGACAAAAAAAATAGTAGGTTAGAGAAATAGAAAAAAAAATATTGAAAAAACTGGTAATCAGGACATAATACAAAAAATTGCTAAAATTCAGATGTTCTTCGAATTCGTAAGTCATAATATAGCTTCGTCCGTTAAATTATGAATATTTACAAACCCTCCTTTAAACTTTGTTAATTGAAAATCATCTACAATATGTGTAACTGTCTCTGGTTCGTTTCCACAGACACAATTTGGATTAGATATTGCATCCCATTTAAACAACATAGAGTTGCATTTTGAATGGCTTGTTCTTGTGCTATTTACTTTTGACCAAATTTTTCTTTTTTGATCAAAGCCCGGGACCTCTATTGTTGGATCATCAATGAGATGTTTATTGAAAACTTCAACTCTAGACCATAATTTTTTCCACTCTTCAACTTCAGAAAAAGCCGTCCTTCAGTAGTCTCGCAACCATATAGGACTTCGAGATTTAAGTTTTTTAAGTAGAGGGTTCTCAATGTTTTTCCAAATTAGTTTTTGTTAAGTTGGCATTTATCCCATTCTCGTTTTAACGCAGCTTTTCGTCGAATGTTCGATGGAGTAATATTGCAAAGAACATGAATCTAATCAAGAAGAGTAGATTTGATGGTTCCACTATTTAAACACATAGTGCAATTTAACTGGGCATCAATTTTTTGTGTATGATAACTATTTAACCAAACAGGAGCACAATATTCTGCTGTAGATTAAACTAATGCTAATGCAGCTGTACGAAGTGTCTTTCCATCTGCTTCCCAAGTTTTTTCAGCTAATTTTTGAATAATATTATTTCTTGAGTTCATTTTTTGTTGAACTTTTTCTAAATGATCTTTGTAAATTAAAAACGTATCTGGGTAACTGGGTTAAAATTATGATTTTATATTATGATTTATTCGCTGTTCTTTTAAAATAATATCACAACTAAGAGAAGAAATCGGACTACGATTTGAACCCTCGTACTTTTAGAAATACTATTAAATATTTTTAATATGTCTGGTTAAATTTTAGAAATCATTACGCAAAACGTTTTCTAGTAGACATTGTTAAGTGTTCTGATAGTGGAAATATCCTAAAAACACTTTGAGGACATATTAATCGGATTTTTCAAATTCCCCATGTTAAAGCGGTTGAACACCTCGTGACCAAAAGTCTAAAGTGTTACCTTTCCCCTTACGTTTTCGCAAAATATGTATGTCTACGAACGTCAATCCTCGGATTACTCTGTTTAGCAAATGTGTTTTTTAGGAAACACTCTTCAATCTCTGTAATTGGATTTAGCAACGTAGTAAACAGTAGTATAACAGGGCGGGTCCTGGACCACAACTTGGCGGGAAATTTGAATGTCAAGGTCAAGGGCATGCCAAAGTCATCTCAAGGTTATGTCAAGGTCACCCCGAGGTCAATGACTTCTTAAACAACGTTCAAGATCGTTCAGAATGGATCGGAATCGTTCGGGATCGTTCAAGGTTCCTGGATAGGTCAATGTCCGGAGAGGGGTCAGGGGAATCGTTCAAGGTCCTTCAGAATGGATCGGAATCATTCGAAATTGCTCGGAATTGTTCAAGGTTACAGAAACTGCTGACTTGTAAAATACCAACTTAATAAAGTGTTAAATGTATACGGTCAAGTAACGTTACCAGGTTTCACATTTCACCTCCGTTTCCTAAAATTGCTTACTTAAGCTATGTTAAAATGAGATAGAAAATTATAGATTTACTATATAACAATGAATACCCAACAGTTTGTTACTTCAGTTTCTTGTATTCAACGAGCAATATGGATCTTACATCGTTAAATAATAATACTTATTGTAAACCTTTCGAGAACATAAAGGACTTAGTTATTGGTGAAAAACATAAGATTGTGAACGTTGATGTAATATACACCAAGTTTGGACAACGTATAGTGGTTGAAACAGAAAACTTTAAAAGTGTTTTACCTGAACGATTTTATCTTTACTTTATGGAAGGACATAAGGTGATAGAATTCAAAGAAACTTTGAAGAGCAAGGATGTGTTTATGAGTAGTTTAGGAAGTGTCGGCAAAACAACAAATTTAAATTTTACCTAATCTATTGTGTTTGTAGGAAATAAATATAATATTCATCATCTATGTATTTATTTTAATTAACCTTATTTGCAAACTGTGAAAATATTAGTTGAGAACGTAAACGATGAACAAGGTAACGTTTGATGAATCACAGAATAGAGTATACATAAAGGTAGTGTGGTCTTTTGCTTGGGAGAGATGGTTTATATTTTAATAAATTATTGTCAAGATTGTTAAAACTAACAACTATTGCTTTATGATGAATCTGCAAATTCCTATACACTGGGAATGTTACAGACAGTACAAAGTGCAAGCAAAACGCAAGTTCCCACGTAATTGCTGAGTCAGAAATTCCGATGTGTCTTGTAAAACCAACTCAAAGCAAGAAAGTGCAAGATAATACAGATCATTGACCCAATTAAAAGGTTTCAAGTTACCGGTGCCATGTTACAAGTCAACGTCTCATATTTTATTGATCTCATTAAAGGTTATTGACCCACTCGTTTTGCCGTTTTAAATTTCCGGTGTCATGTTACAAGTCAGCGTTTCAAATTTCACTGATCTCATTAAAGGTTATTGACCCGCCCTGGTTTTACCGTTTCAAATTTCTGGGGTCGTGTTACAGATTCTTGACATCGTTAAAAGTTGCTGACTCACCATGGTTTCAAATTTTTCTACTGCATTTCCTCGAAGCTACTTACTTAAGCTATATGCTAATAAGAAAGATTTTGTTGACGTTTTCAAATTTTCTCTGCTATAGGTTATGTTTAGCAAAGTGTTGCAGTTTTACTATATAAACAGTGTTTTTTTTTTTTTTTTTTTTTTTTTTTTTTTTTTTTTTTTTTTTTTTTTTTTTTTTTTTTTTTTTTTTTTTTTTTTTTTTTTTTTTTTTTTTTTTTTTTTTTTTTTTTTTTTTTTTTTTTTTTTTTTTTTTTTTTTTTTTTTTTTTTTTTTTTTTTTTTTTTTTTTTTTTTTTTTTTTTTTTTTTTTTTTTTTTTTTTTTTTTTTTTTTTTTTTTTTTTTTTTTTTTTTTTTTTTTTTTTTTTTTTTTTTTTTTTTTTTTTTTTTTTTTTTTTTTTTTTTTTTTTTTTTTTTTTTTTTTTTTTTTTTTTTTTTTTTTTTTTTTTTTTTTTTTTTTTTTTTTTTTTTTTTTTTTTTTATAATTTATGGTATTGCAACTCAGTCTGTTGGATTACAATTAATTCATTACCTTAAAAAAACCCCCAACAAAATTTTTAAAAAACCCCCCTTCCCCCAAAAACCAAAACCCCTCACTCTCCCCCGTAAGTAATTACTTTTCTTATCATTTTACATTTTTTTTTTACCTTAATACACTTTAGTTTTATTATATCTATTTTATATATGATATTTTGCCCAATTAACGTGTTATCTGTTGGATACGAGAAAATAACTTGGAGCTGTTACCCTGGTGGCAAAAAGCCCAGATTTTAACATTATCGAAAATGTTTGGTATCTAATACTTGCTGTTATCTGAAGTCAACAAGAGCTAAATTTTATACCAATAAGAATTGCCTTAGTTTTTATTTTCACTTTTTATATTAACTACAGAAAAAAATGAAACGTCATAAAATATACATTTTGTAAGGACTAAATATTATGAATAGAGAGTTTAATGATTTTTTTTAATAACTTACAATAATTAGTAGGTTAGATTTATTTAAAAATAAGTAATAATCAGTCAACCCAAATAACCATGTTTAGTTTTTGATTTAATTTAAAAGTTATTGCTTGTAGACGTTTTTAAATCAAAATTATTTCTAATTTTATTTTGTAAACATTTCCTAAACAAAATTTTGATTCGATAATTAATCGAGCTATGGTGTTTAATTAGCGATACCTTCAAATATATTCTTTAAAGAAAAAATTAAGTAAGCAACGTAAATTACCTATTTTCTAAAACGTGCTTAGTGTAATGATTCATTCTACAGTCCTTCTATAAGATAACCCCTGCTGAGACTACCTGCTGTTAGAATTGTAAATGATACCCTTAAGCCCGCTTCACAATGTGCAAACTTTTGTTTACAGAAATTGTAGTGTCCAAGTTTTAAATTTCATCAGTACTTAGTTTTTTTAACGTTTTAAGGTCAATATGACCATTTTCATATAGCCATTTACTTTCAAACTAAGAACAACAATGTCAGTAAATCGCTATATGAAAATCATCATATTGACCTCGTAACGTTAAATAAACTAACAACGTATAGTACTAATCCGCTAAAATTTTATGGTTTAATCAAAATCCATAAAGTTGGTTTGGATTCAATTTAAATTTCGGATGATGACTAATTTGGGTATTTTCTTTCTTTCTATTCATTTCTTGATAGTGATGCCATTTTTCGTGTAGAACTCGTTTGCGATTTGCCACTTTACCACAGAATAAATAATACGCTACGCCCGAAGCGAAACTCATCGCGGCTTTTTGATGTTCTGAGGTCAAATTTGAGTGACTTTGACACCATAGTTTTGGTTGTTTTTAGCGGTAGTTTTAAATGATTTGAATTATTTCTTGTAAGTTACACAACTTACATTGTATTTTGTCACCTAATAATACTTACTACTTGCAGTTGTTTAAAAACAAACATTTACAATACTAAGTTTTACACAGAATTTTCAAAAGAGCCATTTTTGACATATAAGTTATACAGTTTAAAGTAAGATTGACAAGTAAACCACCAAGCAATGGCTACTATAGTACTAAATTTTTGACAAGTTTCTGAAGCGTAGCGTATTATATATTCTGTGACTTTTTATCAGTACCATTAGTGTATTTTGCAAACACACAAACAAAAATTCAGACTTTTTATAAATTATACACAACTTGTGTCTATAATCATTTATTTAAAAAATCAATATCTAGTTATAATTTCTCTGTCGGTGTCTAATTTTTCCATACTATTCGTTGTATTAGTTTCCAATCTCTTTAAATCAATTTTCGTAAAATTAATATTACCAAGCTGCAAGTAGAAATAATCGCCATACAATAATTGGCCCATAAGTCACTAAATTCGTAAAAGAAGTAAGAATACACATAAGTACATGGAATTCCTAAACTAAGCCCAAGTGCGTTTAATGCTGCTACTACAACTGCTTCTGGTTGAGGATACGACGTTTCTATTGCTAATTGATAACACACGGTAAGAGTCGTAATGGAAAAGAAACTTAAAAAAAAAAAAAGAAATGCAAAAATTATAAAACCATAATAATGTACTTACCCAAACGTAGCGCAAAATATGTAAACGTAAATAATGTTTATGTTCATGGTGTGCGTCAAAAATAATAATGTCGATATCATCAAAAAATTTAAAAGTAAAGCCAGAGACCTACATATGTACTTTATAAAATTTTAGTTTTGAAATGAATTTGACTAACCGGAAAGTCTTGAATTTATCGAAAAAATATCCTCCTAATACGTTACCCCACACTCCGGCTATTAATAAAACTAAGCCCATCACGCCTACGTCTTCGGTAGCATCCTACAAAATCTTGTTAGTAAAAATGTTAAATGCGGTAGACTTAAACAACAACATATTCTTTAAATGTGTTTTAAAACAGGGCGACACGATTAGATGACAGAAAAAACTTTGGCGAGTTATTTAAAACATGCGTCTTCCATTCCCCTCAAAAAAGGAAAAAAAAGACACTCTTGCTTTCCCTTACAGAACAGATAAATTAAAGAGTGGATGAGTGGAGAAGTTACAGACCTACTTATAAGTGTGTACTTATATTGTCGTAACAAAATCGTTCAACTCGAGGCATACCAAATGACTCTTACGGAAATCAAAGCGGAGTCTTCCAAATTACAAATGAGCGTTGTTGGAGATTATACAACTAGACCACAAGCCTTGTTTAGATTAATTATTTTGCTCCTTTTACCTTTATTTAAACAAGACTGAAGGAATTATTCGTTCAGATGTCTCAAACTGACCAGATTGCTTTTTGTGGTGTTACATTACTCCATCGTTTGAACAAGTTTTTATAACCTATTTGTGGTAAATATGCAGCTGACTACGGGATAAATGTTAGCAACACTGTTGTCTATAAAGTTGGTGGTTACGTAATTCACAAAGATCTCTTATTTCTCCAACGATAATTCCTTAGAGATCATAATGCCAACCTCATGTTTTGCCTAGTAACCTATTTGTATCTCTGCTCACAAAGTCAGATTTACAAATGGTTAGTAATTAGTTTCTTACTGGTGAGCGAAGCAAACACATTTATAGAAAAGTTTCATGTTATGGTGGAGCAATACTAAATCGACCTTAATTTGTATTTGTTTTGCCGCTCCTGTAAAAAGGCACAATTACTAACCGTGTAATATTAAAGATCAAACATTCTCATGACAGTCCCACTATCCCAGCAGCAGATTTGAACTGCAAACAAGTTTTTTAAAACAGACGTATCTGCAATCCTTCCAAATAAATTGCGCCAATTGAATCAAATTGACCCATTAATATATTCCATCACGACCACATCTCTTGACCCAACAACGTGTAACGCTAAACGTGCAATTTTGTCTGTAACTTTCCATTATACGGTAAAAATATGCTTGCAGGTGAAACTCAAATTTCTAGCCTCATTTTTGTAGTTGTTCAAAAATTGATTTAGGGATTTTATTTCTTAATCGATGACCAATTTCCGGATTTCTGTAATTCTTTTTCTTATGGGTGAAGCAATTTGTCTTCACAAAAAGCCTAGCTGCGTGTGCAATTCTATTCCAGTATCATCAGGGATTCTTGACATTGGTTTTCTTAAAATGGATAATATCCTTAATTCGTAACCCGAGCACTTCCATACAAGGGAAATTTGTGAAATCTTTGCCGGAGTTTATGCAGGAAGGTTTTTAAGTGTTCCTCTTAAGCTTTCTCTTTGCCGTGGTTACTGTTATCTTCCATTTACTCGAAATCTCCGTTTCTACGTTTGCTGTGATGTTTGCTGCTATTTAACAAGTGGTCGAGTTCTTGCTTACTACCTGTATCGTTAATCGTCGATGCCGGAGGATCGACTCTGAGAAACTTTATGTTATTTTATTAACCCGGGAGTGTCGCATCTCTGTAAACAAACTTTAAACGCGAGCATTCGTGTGTTGGTAATACCAACGTCCTCGCAGGACACGGTGATTTCGTTTAACCGACGTTAACGCGTCGCCTTACCTAGTTACAAACGAATTAAAAAAAAATTTTACGACTAATTGCTGACCATTTATAGGTTGACTTAAACGCATTGTCGTACCGTGCATGTACATATAAACTAACACAACGTACTAAATTAATTTAAGTGTAATTTGTCAGATTACTTGAATACCTTTGTGTGATCTTATTACCGTGATCATTGTTTACATATTGCTTACCTTAACATGCTTTGTTTATCCGAATGAATATAACGTGTTTCTTATAAGCTACGTTTTCTGTCGTACAAAACTGAGTCGTTTTAATTAAAATTTTGCACGGTGTAGAATTGCTACTAACGAGTGGTTTGTCGTAAATCAGTTTCCTTGGCTATCAGAACTTGGCGTTCTTAATATTTAGTATCTCTCGGCCAGTTTATTATTGGTTCTTCTTAACTTACCCCTACTCTCGACTGACGGATAAAATTATGATTTAGAGAATACTGGAGTTACACTTCTACGCTGGCTATGCGGGTTGAAAGCGGCTGTAATTCCAAAATTGTTTCAAAAGTTTAACGTGCCCTCCGTTAACTGAAATCGAGCCAACGCGGTTATGGTTATCAATTGACTAAACTGACATTTTTTCTGCCAAGCTAGGGTAACAGTAGCCACTAACAAAACGCTTACATGGTAAAAAACGGTCCCCAAATTGCTAAAATTTTTCAAAAAAAAACCAATCTCAAACTACTTTACACAACGATTTCTAAACCGTCAAACTCAAACTCAAAAACCAATCTCAAACTACTTTACACAACGATTTCTAAACCGTCAAACTCAAACTTTTAAATCATGATATCAATTTTTTAAAACTCAACTCCAACTAACTGTAAGATACTCGACGTCATATCAATCCCAAATTCCCCTAAAAGAATGTAAACTCCAGCAAAATCACAGTTTTATTAGCGTTCTTTCCGGATTTGGAAGGGGTACTCAGCAATCCGTTGCAACCTTGTCCAATGGTAAATTAGTCAGTTCATAGTTCTTCTAAAGTTTCCAAAACTTAGACAGTAATTTTGGTCTTAGAACAAACCATTGATTATTTAATCGTATTTGACACGCTGGTCTTGTTTGCAAATTGGTACTTTCCGAAATCCATTCAAAATATATCTGCATATGGGCTTGCCGTCTCAAGCCCATCGCAAATCGACACGATCAATTTTACATCCGCATATTGCGAGGTGGAATACGGAATTCAAACAAACAATTACGATTAAGGAAATGCTGACAATCGGAAAACATCTCTTTCGAACTTGCTTACAAAGCAAACAAACCTACTTCACGCATATAAAGCAGAGTAGGTTCGATAACGAAATCAGTCAATAAGTCGAAGTTCCATCAGTGACAGTTAAGTTCAGTTTAGTGTAGTTTGAGTACAGTTTGATTCGACACTAAACACGAAACATTGAACTCAAATTCTTTCTCTGGTTAAACCGGCCTCTAGAGTATTCACACCCAAGACGCCACACGCACAATAAACCACGTCACTTTTTTACTAAAATTACTTAACTTTTACACCTACAATTTTTTAAATACACTCTACTAAATTAAGCATAGTCTTAATGGTAAATTTACCATATTCAAACCTTTATGAACTAAACTTAGCAAATACCTGGATGTTATCCTAAATAAACTTCTCAGTTTTCCATCCCACATCCAAACGGCCCAACAAGTCAGTCGCATCACTCCTATCCTGTAAAAACTTTTCCTATCCAAAAAACAAACTTCTCCTTTGCAATTCCATTATAATCCTAATCAATCTTTTTGGGTTTTCCGTTTGAATTCATACAGTCTCTACACATTTCAAGAATTTTAAACTATCCTAAACAAATCTTTTTGCCTTAGTTAACGTTAAGTTCACAACAACTAACTTATTACTATCCTAGAACGATTCCATCACCATATAATCGCCGGTATTAGGATAAACCAAACCAACTTCTACTTGCTGTTTATTTTTTTTATGATATAAATATTGAGAATTTCATTTAGTCCATCAATGAAAACCGAATAGGTCTCAAAAACTAAATATTGCAGGACAGATAGAGAATACAAAACACCACGTTAAAAAATCTGAAAACTTCATCAGGTACCTTCGAGGCTTAAAGCTGTTACTAAACAATGGAGTTAGAGGAGTTACTTAAAGGGTATTTTCCTCTCGGATCTATGTTTTTATGTTTTTTCCCATATAGGAAAGGTTTAAACCACTGTTACAATATAGGGCAACGTTTCGCCTTCTATGTTGGGGTTTCCTCAGGTAGCAATTATAAAATTGCTTTATAAATATAAACGACACATTTAGAAGAGTTACAACACAGACATGTCAGGAAAGACTTCATCCAGAAGCTTAGAAACTTTCAGGTATTTTTACATAGATACCAAGCAATGCCGCCTTGAAGGAGTTACAACACAGACTTGTTATTGCAAATAAAAACAAAAAACTAGCGGACCTAACAAAAGTTTCCATTAAATCAATGCAATGGGATCTACCTTATTCCTAGCATCGGAAAATATGTACATGGAAGTGTTTGAAAAGAAAGATTGGAAGTAGCAGTCTTAAACCTAAGCGATATGTCGACGACGCCTTTGTCATCTCGTCACATGGTCGCAACGTAGCAAAGAAATTCCTGAGTCACATTAATGGAATACATCCAGATATCCAGTTCACAATAGAGTTGAAAGAAGATACAGCTCTACCTTTTCTAGATGTCTTGGTAAGAAGTTAAGAAAACCTAACCGAATTTTCTACAAGTCTACAAGAAACAAACCTACACAGATAGATCCCTAAATGCTGAATCGCACTACCATATAGCGCAAAAAACCTTAATCTAGACCTATATGTGAACCAGGATAGTTAAATGAAGAATTAGATAACTTAAGGACAAGTCTCAGCTGTAAAGCTTACACGTCGAGAAACATTGAGCGAGCAATTAGCAGAAGATCCATACCTAAAGAAAGAGTTCTTAGCATTCTGTCTACTGGAGAAGGAAAATATCAACACAATCTTCAACTCAACAAAGAAGATGACGTTTTTCCCAAGACACGTGAAGACTGTGAGAAACTCCAGAAACCCGGTGCGTATAGTATACCATGTAACTGTGGTTAGGTATGTACAGGGTAAACCGGTAGACACATCAGCCCAAGACTGAAGGAGCAGAAGAATAATAACGTAGAAACATCAGATGTAGTAAAACGGGACATAACATAACAGTTCACAAAATCACGAGGTTAGTGAGAGAGCTTTGATTGTGGTCTAAACTACCGAGGAGCAAATCAACTAAGAAAACCATCCACTGCAATGTAACGTTATCAAGACTTATATAAACTTATTCTCCAGTTTTAGATTTTCTAAAGAAAAGAGCGAGATGACTCTTGAGTCGTACAACGACGTGCCCAAAAACCCGTAAGTAACATTGACAAAACCCATGGAAGCCTAAAAACTAACCCGTGGTCATTATTAAGTCCACGCTTCGATTGCTTGGATAACGCCGCTTAAAAATTACAGCCATGGTATTTACCTGAAACTAACAGTACATAAACTCCTGAAACATGTAAAGCTTAAGTCAATATGCTGAAGATAATGATAATAATGAAATATATTTATATTTATACTTACAGGATGAAATTTTAATACCATTTGATTGAGTACAGTTTGAATCACATTATTGATCGAAAAGTTGAGCCCACCAGCCAGAAGAATGCACATATACGCCTTATTTTTTACTAAACTTTTTAGAGTTTCGATGTATTTAATTTTCTGAGATTGATTGATTGCAGCATACGAAGGAGGCACTGGTGGTTTATCCGCGTAAACTATGAATACATTAAATCGTAAGAACCATAAATACAAATTTTGAATGTTCTAGTAGTCATGAAATTTGAAGGTAAAATACTGTAAAACAAGGTTACTTTGCTCTTTCAGGGGATACAATGCTCCAAGTTTTAATAATTACTACCGCCATCTATTGCGAAATAGTTTACTTGCAAGAAACTGTATGTAGCAGTTTCCTGTCAACTACACTCTAGTCGATCTCTGCAATGAAGCACACGGTGTTCCCGCCAGTTTATAGGTATTTTTAGAATGTCATCGAAATGCATGGCATGCTATGCTAAAATCACAGCTGTAAAATTAGGTATTGGAAAGCAAACCTGTTGATGAATAAGGTAAGTTGTGTTTATATTCAAAGTAGTACTTTATTACCTTTAGAACAACATACCAATCATGATAAAAATAAATTCATACATATTTTTCTTTTACTAATTTCTGTTAAATTGCACCGATTATGGGGATACTTTACACCGGCATTGTTTTGAAGCAAAGTATCCCCAGATACAATTTGTACCTCTGATTTTATCTACTTATTTAACAGTACATAGACATCTAGTTGTATATTATGTGTTATTAAATTCAAGGAATAATTAAACTAATTAATATTAACTGCTATAGTAATAATAAGTAATAATAATAATAATAATAATAATAATAATAATAATAATAATAATAATAATAATAATAATAATAATAATAATAATAATAATAATAATAATAATAATAATAATAATAATAATAATAATAATAATAATAATAATAATAATAATAATAACTCGAAAACGTATACAAACACCTAGAAACTCATGACAGCAACCTAACCGTCTCAACAGAAGACGGCAAATCAATCATCAATAAAACACATAATTGGAAGGCACCGGACCCCGATGGAATACACAACTACTGGCTGAAAGTATTTAACTCAACGCATTACAGACTAGCAGAATATATAACATTAATCATCCACAACCCTACTGAATTCCCCAACTTCCTAATACAAGGCATCACCTACATTAAACCGAAAAATAACGATACACTAAACCCAGCTAACTACAGACCGATAACATGTCTACCAACTCTCTACAAAGTAATTACTTCAACCATTTCACAACTCATCCTAGAACACCTAGATAAACACAACATATTAACAGAGGAACAAAAGGGTGTAAAAAACATAGCCAAGGATGTAAGGAGCAACTAACGATAGATAACGTAATCCATCTACAGGCAATACAAAAAAAAACAAAACCTTTTTGTCACATATATTGACTACCAAAAACCTTCGACAAAGTACCTCACGTTGGTTTTGCACAAAAATATACCAAATCCCAATCAGCACTTGGTAAAATGACCTCCTGGAGAACAAACATCCATGTCCAAACAGACGCAACTGAGCTTACCACTGACACTATTTCTATTAGACGAAGTATATTCCAGGGCGACGCATTAAGTGCTCTCTGGTTCTGCATATGTCTCAATCCCATTTCACAAGCCCTCTCGAATACCCAACAGGGATTTAAGCTCAAATACAACCAAAACAACACCTACAAAATCAATCATCTCTTCTATATGGACGACATAATGCTGTACACATCAACAAAAACCAAATGAACTCACTTATCAAGATAACAGAAACCATATCGACGGACATACAAATGGAATTTGGACTAGACAAATGCAAAATTAACAGTATGGAACATGGTAAATGGACTAACACACATGGAATTCCAACAACAAATGGCATGCTAGAACACATGGAATAAGGTGACACATACAAATACCTCGGATTTGAGCAAACAATCAAACTCGACCACACTACAATGAAAGAAACATTCACACTGGAATACATAAACCGACTCACACAGATACTCACAAGCAAACTTAACTCCAGAAATCTTACAAAAGCAATAAATACATACGCCATTCCAGCACTCACCTACTCGTTTGGAATTCTTAAATGGACACAAACAGACCTCAACAATATTAACCGAAAGACAAGAACACTATTGACAAAACACAACATGCACCACACACATTCTTGCGTAGAAAGAATATCTCTACCAGAGTAGATGGAGGCAGAGGACTTCTCGACATTTACCAGCTACACGACACTCAAGTGTCAAACTTGAGAAAATACTTTCATAGCAAACAGACTGAAAGCCCCCTCCACCTTGCAACAGTTAATGCTGACACAAAATACACACCACTGGACCTTCACAACACCGAACTCACCTTAAAAGATCAAAAAAACTACACAAGCCGAAAAAATACGCACATGGGCAAGCAAAGAGTTGCACGGGAGATACTACAACCAAACTAAAAACGAAGACGCGGACAAAGCACTATCACACAAATGGCTCTAAGTAGGTAATTTATTTCCTGAAACCGAAAGCTTCATGCAAGCCATACAAGACAAAGTCATAAAAACTAAAGCATACGGCAAATACATTATAAAAGACCCAACGATTACAGATGACAAATGCAGATGATGCCGCTCTCACAGGGAAACAATAGAACACATAACCAATGGATGCAACAATCTTGCCCTAAACAAATATCTAGACAGACACAATGCTGCAGCCAAAATTATTCATCAAGAAATTGCACTAAAGTGCTTTTTACTAGGTAAGCACACACCTTATTACCAATACACTCCTTCTAGTGTCCTTGAAAATGAGAGCTATAAAATATACTGGGACAAAACAATTCAATCTGACAAGACCTTAGCATGTAACAGGCCGGATATCACCTTCACTGACAAAAAGAACAAGCACTCATACCTTATAGATATTTCAATTCCTGCTGACCACAACCTCACCGCAAAATACTCAGAAAAAATCCAAAAATATATCCCTCTCTCAATAGAACTTGAAAGAATTTGGAAACAGAACACGGTCACCATAATCCCTCTCATCATATCTTCCACTGGCATAACACACAGAACATTCAGCAAACACCTTACTGACCTACAGATTCATGAAAATACTCATACACAATTACAAAAAGCGGTAATCCTCCACACATGCAATATCGTTCGCTCATTTCTAAGAGCACAATAGACTTCCTTATACTTGGTTCGCCCGTATAAGAAAGTAAACCAGGAAAATCCTGTGATTATGTAAAATAAAAATAATAATAATAATAATAATAATAATAATAATAATAATAATGGTCTGTATTTGCCAGCAACTTTACAATTAAAGAGAATATGCATATAATTTGAAAAATTACATCGGAAATAATTAAATATATAAATATATAAAGTAAAGAAATGTCGGCAAATCACTAGGCGGAGTTCAGACTTCCGTCTGTTCTACCACTCAAACCTAGTTTAGAAATACAGTTCACATATGATATTAGTAATTATACTACGTACATCTAATAATTATGTATAGATGTATATGTGTACATATACGATACAATATAGGTTACAAACGGTTAGTGTTTATAACTTTATAATCCTTGTTTGCCTTTTTCTGTAATAATTGTTTGTAAGCTGTTTTAAATTTATTAACGGACAGATTGTTCATGTGCTGAGGTAGATTGTTATACATAGAAGCAATATTATAAGAGAAGCTCTTTTGAAATATAGATGTTTTATGTTTTGGAATTGTCAGTCTGCCTCTGAATCTAATATTTATGTGGTGTACATCCGTTCTAAATTGAATTTTGTTAAACAAATAAGGTGGTTTCTCAGATTTTAATACATTATAATACATTACAACAGAGCGAAGAAGCATGTGGTTTTAATATTCAGCCAGTTAGTTTCGTTTAATTTGTGGGAAACATGATCAAATTTTCGTATCCCAAAGATAAAGCGCAGGCAGGAGTTTTGAAGTTTTTGCAAGCGTCGTAGATTATAACTATCTAAAAATGGGCTGTAAACTGTTTGACAGTAATTCAGAGAGGACAGAACTAAGGATTCGCACAGCATTGTTTTGACTTTTTTGTTTAAGTAATGTCTACTACAGTAAATTGTTTTTAGTGCATTATACTCCTTTTGTAGGCACTTGCTTATGTGGTCTGTGAACTTTAACCTGGAATCAATATACACTCCTAAATTTTTAACTGTTTCCTTCGGGACTAGACGTGTTTTGTTTACGTTTATGTTAAATGCGTCACAATTAATTATTCTGTCTCTAGCTGCTCTAGGACCAAATACAATTAATTCTGTTTTTTTGGTATTTAGAATTAGATTATGGGATTCTAAGAACGTGTTCAAGGTTTGAAGATCTTCATTAATCTTTTTAACTGCATTTTCGGTTTGGTGTTCAGGAAATGACAAATAAAGCTGTGAGTCATCAGCGTAAAAATGATATTGGCAGTGTTTAATTGCAGATGGCATCGAGGAGATATATAAGGAAAATAAAAGTGGACCGAGAATTGAACCTTGCGGAACTCCAGATTTTAAGTACTGGACATTAGATGACTCCTCATCTATTCTGACACGTTGGGTTTGTCCCTGTATATATGAATTAAAAAAGTTTAAGGCAGTGAGGTCTAAACCTACTGATTTCAAAATACTAATTAAAATATCATGATTTAACGTATCAAACGCTTTGCTGAAATCTAATAAAATCAAGACAGTAATATTTCCCTGATCCAAATGAACGACAACGTCATCAATAATTTTATTTAATGCTGTCTCACAGCTATAACCTTTACGGAATCCAGATTGCACAGCTGGTAGAATACTGTTGTCTTCAATGTATTTTTTTAGTTGACCCTCAACAATTTTTTCCACGATTTTGGATAAGATAGGTAATAAGCTTATTGGCCTCAGATCTCCATAACTGGTGGGCATTGGTATCTTAGGAAGGGGTAAAATAACTGCTTCCTTCCACAAATCCGGAAAAACGCCGTCTACTAGGCAAGTATTTACTAAATGTAGTAAGTATGGAATGATATAAGGGCAACAACATTTTATCATGTGAATATTTAGTCCGTCATGACCACTAGATTTTGTTCGAATAGAGTTGATGCAATGAATAACATCAGCCTCGCTTGCAGTAGTAAAGTAGAAAGTTGATCTTGATTTGATTTTAGAGTAATCCTATCTTGAAAAAGAAATGTGTAAATAGGATGGGTTACAAAATATGAGTTGATAACTTCAAATTAGAAGATTAAAGGGTATTGTAACTTTCCTGATGTATAATATAGCAATTTTAAAGACTTCAAATTGTTTGAGAAATTAGTAGAAATTTTGGTAAGTTTTATTTTAAGATTTTTTTTTGTTTTTAGTAAGTGCTTTATTTTTTTTTACATATGTATAGGTAAGCCAGGGGTAATTTGTAAAACGTTTTTTGTAAGTGGCATATGTTTATCAAATATATTTATTAATAACTGATTTAAAAATAAACCTTATGGTTTATGTCTTTAAGGTAAATTATTTTACTATTTTTGAAGATATTAGATCTTAGTAAAAAGATGGTATAGAAAAATTATGCATGTTTCGTATAGTACAGAACCTAGGACGTTTTTCAATGTCTATTAAAACAGTGACGTAAATTAATTCATGATCTGAGATGTTATTTGAAAGAACGCCGGAGTTTAACACAAAATGTTTATCAGAGACATAAATATGATCAATTAGTGTAATTTTTTGAAGACACAGGCGCGTGACAGTATTGATAAGTTGATGCATCCCAATGGTATCCATCATATTACTAAGGTTCAAATAACTGGAGTTAGTATTTAAGGCATCAATATTAAAATCACCTAGCAAAATTATTTTATTGTGTTCTACTGTAATATTACTGAGTATATCTTCAAGGTTATCCAAAAAAATTGCTTGAGAGAAAAACGGTGGACGATAGCACCACACACCGATAGCATAAGTAGTTTTATCAATAGCAATTTTTATCCAACAAGTTTCAATTTCTGTTGCAGTAGGAATAACATGAAAAACAACATTTTTTAATAAGTATTGCAACACCACCACCTTTGACGATAGGGCGATCGACACCGACTATATTATAACCTGGAATATGAATTTGTTCATCGGATATATTTTTACTTAACCAAGTTTTAGAAACGGCAAACAAGTCGTAACATTGCGTCTGTAATAAATCTTTAATTTTATCCAAACAAGAAGTTATTGAACGCACATTTAAATGTGCTATATTAAAGTTTTTCACACTCATAATACAGATAGTGAATATGAGAATAATACGAATCTACAACTGTAATTAGGAATGTTTAAAGCAAATAACAACGGTAACAAAAAATTAAAAACGTACTTCCACCGTGCCCCATATGTAAATAATAAATAAACACAAGATAAAGAAACAAAACGAGAAGAATGTATTAGTAATAACATTAGTAGGTAGCTGACAGATAGCTCACTACACTTTGGTTTGAATATCCTCCAACTCTGCGAGACTGCTGATATTCTTATGGATAACAGTACCCACTTTGACAAAAACCTTGCCATTCATGGACCAGGCATTCTTTAGACCAAATTTTGTTGTGGCGGTTTTCAACACTTCTTCTATGTGCCGCGGTAGATCTTCTTTAATAACAATTGGGCTTTCCTTTAATAACTTACGGTGTGCAATTATTAATGTCTTTAATCGTACATTTGTAAATTCCACAATTATTGTACGAGGTCTGATTTTAATGTTTTCTTGATATTTTTGTATGCACCAACGCGATAACATTGAACGATATCGTTGTCGCACACGTTAATTTGTAATTTATTTTTAAATATATTAATCATCACTTCCGTTAATTTTTAATTCCTGACGATTTATGCTTAAATTTTTTGTTCATGCTCGTTAATAAGTTTCTTTGCTTGATTAAGTTCGATGCGTAAAATACGGTTTTCGCATTGCATGTTCTCCACTTCTTTACTGAATTTTTCTTCCAGACCGAAATTTGTGTTTGCAGTTTTTCCAAAACACTAGACACCAGCTTATTGATAAAAGTTTCGCTATTTAAAACATCTAAGATTGCACTTTCAACGCATTTGTTTATTTCAGATAAGATTTCTCTTGTAACAACCATGATTGTGGCAAGTAATATGTGAAAATTTAAACAACGATTTTCTTAGTAAATATTCACTAATATAACACAGACTGTCGCTTCTTTATCGCAAGAATATTATAGTATAATGAGACACGACGGAAAACACGTCTTATTCGGACCGCATCACACTTGTTAATAAATAATAGTAATATAATAATAATAATAATAATAAAGATACTTTACTTAAAACGTCCTGAAGGTGGACGTGGAATGCTGAACATTTTGGAGTTTGTCATTTGATCCATGCACATCCCCAAAATGGGCCTGGGTGTGTCTTTTTAAAGATTTTCCTACCAAGTAAAGAAAGAAAAAAAAATAATGATAATAATCGTCTAAAACTTTCTTACAGCCATGCCTAAAACATACAAGAAAAAAAGCTGGCTTCCGAAGGTATCAAAATTATTCGCAGGAGACCCTCTGCTTAGCAGCAATACGAAGTGGACGGATGTCTCAAAGAAAAGCCAAACAGGAGTTTAAAATTCCCCGTAGAACAATCATCAATCAATTAAAAGGTAACCGGAAGATTAGACCTGTTTGGCCTTTAGTATTTTCTGAAGAAGAAGAAGCTCATTTGTGAACTCTATATTAGGCTTCAGAGAATTTGGATTGACACTAGACTCTGTGGACTTTAGAATAATTGTTAAATCTTATCTAACGCGAATCTAGAAATGTGTTGCAATTTAAATACAATGTTCCCGGCCACAAATGCGTGTTGGGTTTTGAAACGTCACCAAGAACTCACCGTAGATTTGCTAGCAACATAAAACGTAGTAAAGCTGGAATTAATGTCACAACGTTAACAGAATATATTTCCAATTTGAGAGAAGTTGTCAAAGATTGCCGCCAGAGAACATTTGGAATTGCGATGAGTCTAATCTCACCGATAACCCGGGTCAGAAAAAGTGATAACTAAGCGCGGGTGGAAATGTTCAGATCTTCTTTCACGTGAAGCACATGGACAGAAAATGGCCCCAAAAGAGCCCGATATACTAATACTAGTAGTGGTTGGTTTGATGCTTGCAGCTTTAAAGAGTGGTTCCAAACCTAATTCTGCCGAAGTTGAGAAATCTACAAGGAAAAAGGTTTTAATCTGCGACAACTTATCATCACACATATCAGTCCATGTGTTAAATCCTGGAAACTTTGGCAACTAAAAGATCAGAATTAACGGAGGTAAAAAAGACAAGAAAGAAAATGAGGATAGCTGCAGGAAAAAGAATTGGACCTAAGGACCTAGATGATAAAGAAACCCAGTCTAATGAACCACAACTACAGAATTTAAAGTCTAGAGCTGTTTTGTGGTCAGAAACTATGGTATGATAATGATGGGGCTGTAATTAAAGCCATGCAAAAGTCACTAAAGTCTTGGAAGTGGCCTGAAAAGCTGGATGTATTTCATTATGCCTGACAGGATATTATTGGTTAAATTGCAGAACCAAAAAAAGTAACCAAAGGGGATATTTTTCTGTTCCAGAGCTCGATAAAATTTGGTGAAAGTAGTTATGCTTTCTATTGATAGTTTGAATTTGATTTGTAAGAGTTTAAACCCATTGAGTTGATACATTCCACTTATATTAGTTTATTTATTTACGTTTTGTCTTATTTAACTGTTACCTTTGTAATAAAGCACTTTTTTACTTCTCAACACATATTTTTATTTTGAACTAACATTTCTCTGGTGTCACTTTAAACTTAATATGGCCTAACTTTGCCCCAATATGTTACTAAAAGTTAACAATCTAAAAATTTTTCTGGTGGAGCAAAGTATCCTCCCTATATGAGGAAACTTTGCTCCAAAATGAATCATTAAAATTTTGTGCGGCATTTTACGTCTAAATACAGCTTAGACATTACACTTTAGATTATATACTGTACATTCACTTGATAAAAATATTTTCTTAAAACGTGGAACCGATTTTCACAAGTATTTTGAAAACCCTATTAAAAAATGGAGCAAAGTAACCTCGTTTTACGGTACTGCAATTAATGGCTTTTATGTAGTTAGTTGTGCAATGTGTTTACATAAATTTATTTTTACAGAGGGACAGTGCCATTAATTTGAGATGCATAATCAAAATCAGTTTTCTATTAGTTTCTATGAAAAAATCACCTGTGACTATACTGAATTCACTTTCAAGACGAACCGGAGATCAACAAATGTATGCGAAGTTTATGTAAACAGGGTGGCCAAAGCCAGTCTCGTTGGAAATAAATATCGTAAAAGTCCAATACAAAATAAAAACTTTATTCAACACAAACATGACGTAACAATATTGTAATTGTAAAAAGCGCTGTAACCAATCCGATGAAAGAAATATATAAAACATGTGTTGATTACGCATTCGTGTTTATTTACTTCAGGTTCGCCTTAGAATTGAATGAAGTACAGATAGAAATAATTAATTAACACTCTGTGTGTTTATGGTATAAAACAGTTTCAAACAAAAATTAAAATTAAAAATAAACATGATTTTTAAATGTCAAGTAATTATTTCCTCCTTAATATACCTAATGATTAGTGATTGACTTCTTAAAGGAGGAGCACCATAAACCATTCAAGTGTTTATTCCGGCAACGTTTCGTGTGCTAAGGTATACACTTTATCAGGCCTTCTAAACAGAAGATGGTTTGTCACATACAAAATACGGACACCACAACAATGAGTTGAAGACGTCACAAAATAAATAAATTAACATATAAAATTAATAATAAATATATATGTATACAAAACGCAAACTCTGTCAAGACGAACATACATAGAATAAGATAGAATCAATGCTGCTTTTTAATACCAATTTCAATTTATTCCAGTATGGACTTAACTACATTCTTCTCACAAACATTTACTTCTTGCCCGTTCTATATCTATTGTCAGATATTGTGTTCTATGAGAACCAAACTTGTATGACGATTCATCATTTCGCCATCTCCAAATAAGACGTACACACCATTTTTTTATGTTTAACAGTATAGAATAGACAAAAACATGACAACAAGTTTAGCTGGAATCATTCGATCAATCTTCTTCTACCATGCACGCTAACTATTAAATGTGTTCATAATCAGGACAAATAAAAGTGTGCATAAAAAAGTGTGCCCAAATAGGCATGACCTTATATAACGTAATATTTTTTATATATTATAAAGTTGTACTTACAAAAGATCGTCAATAAGCAGGTCACAGTAGAATACATGGCTAAACCAATATTCGTCACAAATAAATCTTCGCCAACGGTTTCTCGTTTTATAAGAAATGCAGACATAAGATATCCAAGCGCCGGACCTAACTAATAAAATAAGATATAAACAAATTTTCTGTTCAAAAATGTAGTAATAATGCGTAAATGTTAATGGTAGGCGCCACCAAATTAAATATTAATTTTTATTTAACCAAACTCCCCACCCCTTCTATTGAACCTTGACAAAACAAAATAATTCTAACTACTTATTGTTTCAGCTGCAAAGCTTACGGTAAAAAAAGCGACAGCCCGATTCCCTAAAGATGCTTAATGATAGTTAGGTAACAATAACACCTAAAGAACCCCAAATCGTGGAACTAATTTTAATCGTGGTTTACCTAAAGCCAAAAAGACAACAGAAACAAAGCTCCAATAACAAATTTCTATAGAGAAAAGAAAGAAGTCCTTAATCTTAATGTGGCATTTTCACATAAACCTTGAGTAAATACCTGTGTTATCAAAGGAAAGTAGGAAAGCTCATTTACGAGAAAGAAATTCAAAACTCCAGAGCGGCTATAATTACAAAGCCCCGGCTACAGATTTTTTAACAAGAACTGCCACAATTAAAATAGTGTGTGCCTCAGCATACTTTCTTAGTAAGGAAATGGCTGATTTCAGCGATTGGAACTAAAATGAGGAGTTAGGGCGGCTCAAACCAGCCAACAAAAGAAGGTTCAATCAAGTCAAGTGCACTAGCTACACAATTACGGAGAATCCTCTGCAAGAAAAATTACAACTCGCCTGGAACAGTGGTTGAACTGGATGGTAAGGATTCCAAATTGAAAAAGAAAACTATGTTTTTTATGCAGATCAGTACAGAAGACGGTGGAATGTACAGGATGTCACAATAAGAATGGCTCTCGGTCACATTTTCGAAATCATTTATAGTACAGCTTTGGAAAAAAAAAGTTATTACAAAAGTGGCATCGGGAAAAACCAGGAAATTATTTTTATGTTTGCAAAAGGAAGGAAAGAGGGGAAAAATTATTATGAAAAAAACCTGTAAGTCCAGTTTGCGATACCGATCTTTGCAAACTAATTCTCGTTGAAAACAGTTCTTTTACAGCAATATAAGGGAATAATTTCGCCACGACCTAAGAAGTAACGTGCACGGTAGAGGATGCAATTTATTGTTTGTTAATCTAGTTATGTTTGAAAAATATTAAATTAGGGTGTGCTATTTTAATCGTGGATTATAAAACTGCACTAAATGATCAACACAATGTCAATAACCGCATCGATATTATTCTCTATCCAAAGATATCTTAAGAAATGTGAGTTTGAAGCATTTTCCTTTTAATGTAGGTTATTATGGTTTTACTGAACAATTTAGATTTTTTTGAAATTAATTTTTCTTGCCTTATTAACTCTTAATTAGTCGTCGGTGTACTACAGGCAGATTGAAATTAACGTTAAGAATAAATGTTTTATTTGTGTTTTTGTACTTTTTAGATATTCAATACCCATTAGAGATCTAATCGACTTTCCAAAGCAGAACTGGCAGATATGGTAAAAGCTATTATGGAGGAATTAGTAGAAGAGGATGAAGTTGGGGAAGTAGAAGACGATGCTTCAGAGGAAGAAATAATCGAAAACGACCATAATACCGATTCCGAAGAAGAAGGCGAGGAAATTAAAAAAGATGAAGAAAGGCAAGAATTTGAAAGTGCAGAAGTTGAAACAATCGAAGATGCACACAAATGCCTATGTTTCATAGGTAAGAATAAAACTACCTGGAAAAAGCATCCAATATGTTCCAAATATAAGAAAACGAGTTAGCGAAATATCGTAAAAATTTGTTCCCTATCTTTACTAAAAAAAGAAAATGTTGCAGACGAAATGATGGCATTTTCTCGGTTTATAACAATACAAATTGTGGATAAAATTATTAACTGTACAAATATTTTTATACGTACGAAGCAAGACGCCTATTCCAGAGGTAGGGATTGTAAAGAAACAACTCGAGAAGAAATGTTGGCATTTTTTAATCTTCTCTACATGGCAGGTCTAAAGAAACAGAGCCACACTAATTTTAATGAATTATGGTGTAAAGATGGAACTGGCTCTGAAATTTTCCGAGCTTGTATGAGCGCTAAAAGATTTTTATTTCTACTGGTAGCCATAAGATTTGACAATATAAATTAATTTGTTGCTAACTGTAAAACAAACTATTGCATTGGTGAATTTATGACCATAGATGAGACGTTGATACCGTTCAGGGACGTTGTAGATTCATTCAATATCTTCAGAATAAGCCAGCAAAATATGGGCTAAAATTTTGTGATCTTTGATATTCAAAAACGTTTTACGTTGGTAATATGGAATTATATTGCGGCTAGTAGAGCCTTATAAAAGAATAAATAAAAACCTGACTTGCGATAATTGGTACACCAGCTACCCATTAGCCGAAAACCTTCTAAAAGATAGAATTACATTGGTTGGTACACTTAAAAAAATAAAGCCGAAATACAGTCTTCCAAACAAATCGCGGCCAGTTTCCATTATCAATTTTTGCATTCCAAAAAGACATAACCCTTGTATCTTACAGCAAGAAAAAGAATAAAGCAGTTCTCTTATTGTCAACAATGCATGAAGACGATAAAGTAGATGCTGATACTCAAAAGCTTGAGGTAGTATTATTTTATAATTCTACTAAAGGTGGCATCGATGCTGTAGACCAAATGTGCGGCAATTATACCGTACAAAGAAGAACAAGAAGGTGGCCATTAGTTATCGTTTTTCAAATGTTAAACGTAGCTGGTATAAATGCTAATATTGTATATAATCATTATTCTCAAGTCGTGAAGCCAAGAAGAATTTTTTTGAAGGAATTATCAGTTTCGCTGATGAAACCTTATCTACAGCAGAGAGCAGATATAAAAACCTTACCTGTCGGCATAAAACTCTTTTGAAAAAAAAATATTTAAGAAACAAAAAACTAATAAAATGTACAATTACAAAACAAAATAAGAAGAAAATGTCAAATATGCGAGTGGAAAAAAATAGAGTGACTACAATACAATGTCAAATCTGTAAAGTACTTGCTTGTAAGCAACATTGTGTAATGGTATGTATTAACTGCCAAATGAGTGCCGAAACTACCGACGAAAGTTCCTAAACAAATACAATTTTGTACTGAAATGTACCAATATTTTTAGTAAAATAGTTAAAATAAATAACTATTTATAATTTATATTTCGGTTTTTTGAATTACTATAAAGGTTGTGTGATTAAATTCTATTGTTGTAGATTGTGCCTTTTTTAATATAATTGGTTATTATTTACAGACATTAAATTTAAAAAAATATATACTCTTATATCTTTGTTTCCTATCGCCAAATAATATTAACTCCATACACTGCAGCGACTAGTTAAGGGTTAATAATGATTTGAACCGGTATTTCAATATTGTTACCGGAAAACGCTGGTAAGAAAATGAAAGTGAATGTATAAAAATGAGTTGGCTTACAAAATAACAAAATATGTGTAAATATTAACAAACGTAGTAATTTGTTTATTTATGTTGTATTGAGATTTTTAGTGATAATTTTAATATTTACTCAACATTAAATCTGATAATTCTTACAAACCAAGAAGCGTGATACGCATGCATTTTGAATGAATGAGAAATCCAACAATTGCGGATAGGTTGTCGGCAATGCAATATTTCCAAAAGACAGCTTGGTTGCCTTAGCCCCCTAGCATACCTTTAATAGTGGGGTTATTGATGTTTGAATTTAAGGGTCAGGGGGCTAAACCAACTCAGCTCTCTCACAAAAATATCAAATTCTTGATGTTTTAATAACGTAGTTATTGAGTGAAGTTGAATCTATAGAAGCCAACCCCCCCCCCCCCCCACACACACAACAACATTTGTAACTTTTGACGTTTAAACATTAAAGAGCACAACTACAATTAACGCTAGCACACCTTTAATAATGGAGTTATTAAAGGTTTTTGTCCCACCAAAACATATCATATGTGAGCACTAATAAGAGTTAGCACAAGTTTAACGCTAGTTTTTAATAACGGAGTTATGTCTGAAACCAGCCGTTCTGCCACAACAATAATAATATTACAGAGTTGACCTAACACAAATTAACGATAGCCCACCTTTAAAAGTGGGGTTGTTAATGTGGAAATCTATAAGAGCTAAGGCGACCTCAGCCTTCCCACAAAAACTTTAATTTTTTTTAATATTTGCACGCGAAAGAGAATACCTAACACAGGCAACACAACTTTACGCAACTCTAGCACACATTTGACAACGGAATTACATTATTGAGAGTTAAACCTATAAAAGCCAGCCTCCCCCTCCCACAACAAAATTTCAAAATTATAATGTTTGAACATTAAAGAGCATATGTTAGAACAACTGAAATTAAAACTAGCATACACTTAATAACGAAGTTATTGAGGTCTAAATTTAGAGAGGCTAAGGTTGTGCTACCTATTCTCTTTGGCGTGCAAAAATAAAAAAATCGATATTATATGTGGGGGACGGGTTAGTTTGCCTTAGCCCCTCCCGATCCAAACTCGATAACTTAGTTATTAAAAATGTGTTAGCGTTGAAAAAAGTACTAGTCTGTGCTAGCTATTCTCTTTCGTGTGTCAACATAAAAATATGATATTTTTTGTGAATAGACTAAGGTCTCCTTACCCTTCAGTTTCAAACGTCAATAACTTCGTTATTAAAGATGTGGTAGCAATAAAGTTGTGTTAGCTTGTGCTAGGTATTCTCTTTCGTGTATCATCAACATATCTAAAACATACTTTCAGTTTCAACGATGAAGTTTCCAAGGTAATGGTTTCAAAGGCTTACATAAAAATGTTGGCGACAATATGACATAATGGGGATTCCATAGAAGCACCCGAAACCTATTCGTAAAAGTTATTGCGAAATTGACAATATGTAGACGAAAGAAATTTTTTTATGAGGAGTATTAATTCTAAATATTTACCATGTTGACATAATATTTGTTCGATAATTGCGAGAGAACTTTGACGGGAACTGTTGTAAACAATGAAGTAACATAAAAACTAACAAGGAGATCATCTAAAAGTTGAATGAAAAGGTGAGAGTTTAAAATGTGTGAAGATGTTTTACTTACAAATTTGTTAAGGAAAAAATAGAAATTTTTAGTGTTTCTGACTTAACTACTCATACATTTTTAGCAGCATATTCTCTGCACGTAAAGGCAAACCTTTAAAAATATATTGTGACAACGGAGGCACTTTCATTGAGACAAAAAAACAATTAATAAAAATATTATCAAAATATAAATAATCGTTAAGGTAAAAGCACAGTAATAGATCATTCTACCAATAATGGCCTACAATTTAAACTTATTCTAAGTTACTCCCCAGTCAACGGTGGTTTGTGGGAAACCAAAGTAAAAAGTAACACCTGAAAAGAACCATAGGAAATACTTTGCTAACTTATGCAGAATTTAATAGTGTTATTGTAGAAATTGTAAATTTAAGCCCAATTACGAAAATGTCTTCAGATCTTCTGATATTTAACGCCAGGGCCTTTCATGAGTGCTGAGCAAATTACAAATGTACCACAAGGTGACGTATCCTGAAAACATACTACATTTTTGGCAACAATGTACTAAAATTAAACAGACGTTTTGGGATAAATGGTACAAAGACTACTTGGCCCATTAAAAAGTACACCAAAATAGCAAATTAACACTCCAAATTTGCAGCAGAAAATGCTGGTCCTAGTGAAAGCGGTTAATGTTCCCCCACTAAGTTGACAGGTTAGATTTACAAAAGCAATAGCAGGTAAAGTCTTTAAGGTAAAAGTTCTTTAGGTAAGGACTTGAACAGGTAATTTCTTAACATCGGTTACAAAAATTGCTGCACCGCCTATTAACTGTAAACTGAATTTTTATTTTACATGCGTTTTTTATGTAGTGTTTAAGTACTGTCTGTAAAGCTAGTTTATAGTGACATTTTATAATTTGTAACACCACTATATATTTATATGAATTTTGCAGTTGTTAATGTTTTTTTCAATCTGGAAGTCAACATTTTTTTATTTTAATTTTTGTATTAGATTAGGAATAACTCGTACACCTTTTTGGGTTCCATATTTTGGGAATAAGGTTTACCAACAGAGCGCACCGCAACTGACTAGCAGCAACGGTGTGTTACAGTTTGTTAGTATTGAAGTAGTGTCGAAAACCTGGTCCGCAGCTCTGTACTCAAGTCGAGGACTTTCACATTGCAAAATAAGCAATAAAAAGGCGCATGGTAAATATTCTGGAGAAACTAAGAACTCAAGCCACAGAAACAAACCGTTAAACTGTAGAGATATAATTTTTGTAAAACGACTTAACCAGTTATAGGCACAAAACACATATAATATGCACAACAATTGCGTGTAGGAAGCTACTCGATACGAGTTATTTTAGTAATAATTAAATAGAACCCTTGAATCAAGAAACCAACGTTTGGTACGTTACGCTACTGATTGGGCGTGATTGCCGGATAATTTAGTAATCAGTGGACAATAATAGAATTTTAAAGAGCTCACACACAAATAAGTATCGAGTTTACTGACGTTAAATATATCGGTACTCGAGAATAAATCTAACAGAAAACTAAACCGCAATCACATTGTACTAACATTCGAAAGATCTTTCAAATTACATTGATCAAATACAAAGCGCAGAAATTATGTAAGTAAATTTACGTCAGAATACAGATATAACCAAGTTTTAAATAAAATTATGACGTAAAGCATGCACAATTTCAACTTATCTGACTGTCGATGATTACGATGAAGAGTAAGTCGGTTTGAATTCCAAAGAGATAAGTTAACACAGACAAGCAGAAGAAAACAACAACAAGGTGTCCTCGATAGGATAGATAGCTAAAGTCCAAGTGATAACTTCTAGGTCACCGGTTTATCTTCGATGAACATCTTGAATTGGTACGTAGTAGCCGGTTACAAAAAGCAGATTGATAGCAACCGCCTTTCAAGGTAGTGTTGATATTATTTTCCAGTTAAGCAACCGTAATACTTAAAGGAAGTTGTCGTAGAAGATGCCGGTTAATAAATCCTCAGAGAATATTAAGTTGTTGACGTGGGGTTTATTTCCATTAAATTAATTAAAATTCGTAAAAATTTTGTTTTGCTTAAAAATTGTATAATATTCTTTAAACTTAGACTTGTGTTATGTTACCCAGAAAACATTGTTATTTTGTCATAATGTAATATCACAGATAAATACACCTTACAGTTATACCACCGTATGTAAGAAATTTGACGTCAATTTTTAGCGACGATATGGAAACAGTTTGGAAGCGGCACACTTTTAGCAATAGCCCTAAGAATGCCACAATTACTAGTACACATATGGCTCTTATAAAAGTTATTATTTTTTTATATTTAGCACAGAACAATAAATGCAATCCATATTCAATTCAATTACAACAAGTGAACAGCTTCTAGAATTGTAGAAACAACATAATAAATTGTTCGAAGTGTTATAGTAAATTAAAATTACAGCACCATCTGTCATGTAGTAGTGACCGAAGTCTGATGCATTCTACTGCTATTCATAGTTATTTTGCTTACTTATCAGTACTTGGTAGACTAAATATTTTAAAGAAAACGTTAATTTGAGTATCTATTCTAACTATCCTAATGTTACTTCCTAATACATGGACTATCTGTCTCTACAGTTTTATCGATCCTTCGTAGGAGCATCGCTGCCCTCTATCAAGGAAGTTTTAGCTTTATATTTTCACGCTGGCCAGACGGGTTGAAAGTAACTGTCATATATTTTTTTAACGGCTACCAAAGGTGTTAGTATGGTAACCCGGACCGATGACTTAACGTGCTCTCCGAAGAACGGTATGAGTAAACTTTCTAAATTGGCTCGAGAAAATCTCTCACCGTTACTGGAATCGATCCAGGTGGTGGACAGTTTATAAAAGAGTCGCTTTTACCGTTAGTCTATGCTACCACTCTGTAAGGTATATTTATCTGTGGTAATATGAATGTATCCTTGTATCATATTACGTTTCCATTCATGATAGGTTTACAGACTGAAATTTGCCTTGTACGTTCTTATGTCTGCCTCCTGTACTCACTAAAGTACTGTAGAAAAAACGTAATTAGCTACGTAAAAAATGTGCAACATGGTTTCGTAGTTCAAAGGTTATGCCTTATAATAGAGAAGGTATGTAACTGCTTAATTAACAAACACGAATCCTAGCTTTGTGCACATTAACATTATTTATGTAACATTAAGATCGTTATTTTTGTTGTGATCTCTACCTAGAAGGAAGACACTTTTAAATTATATCACTATTTGGAGGAAAATACTCTTAACTGTGTGATATCTATATTGCAATTTTCATTAGGTGGCGACACCGATTATCCTTTTTTAATAATCGTAACATTAATTATGATAGTTTTTACCTGCAGTGAAGAAAATCCAATCGAACAAGCCATAGAAACTTCATTTGGTCCAAACCAATTGGACGCCAATTTTGGGGGCATATTTAATAGAGGTGCTTGAGTTGATGCCATAAATTCCTTGCCCTAAAATCACTAACCAAAATCTATTTGGTGATGTCGAAGCAACTTTCATCCATGTTGCCAAACAGATTCCAATTCCAGCTATGTTAGCACCCACGCGACTCCCTGTAATTTAATCAAGAAAGCTTCTTCCAATTTAAACAAAATAACTCACAAACTTGTCGATAATATAGCACGATGGTATGGAAAAAATTAGGTTGCCCAACTAAGTAACTAAATTGGTCCAGTTAATCGCTTCATAAGATATATTATAATGGTATACTATAACGTCAGCAACAGTAACGTACATAAACCATTGCATCGCTCCACAAGGAAAAATAATCATATATAATAGTAACATCAACCATCTCTTCTTATACAATTTTGGTTCTATGGGAACTTGATTCTTATTCTCTTCAAAATTCATTTCACACTACAATCAGTATCAGAATTTAAACGAATAATTTTTTTAACTATTCATACGTTTACACAATAGCTTTTACAACATGATTAGATAAAATAGTCTAGAATGGTTTAGTTAATTGTACCATTTTAAATTAATTTTGGTAAATTTAGAGAAATTTATGCTTTTGTTGCACAATGAACTGTTGCTACCAGCTATATAGAAACAATTGACTTTCTTCATGCACATACCTTGAACACTTTTTAAATAATTCCCACATTTAACGCAAATTAAATTATTTTTACGAAAAAAGCCTTTTTAAAAAATATGCAAATATTTTATTAAGGAAAAACACCTTGAAATACAAAAGCAGACTGAACTCTAGCAGCGGTTTACAATAATAGGTAAAAATGCAAACTAGACTGAGATTAAGGGTTAATTGCATCAAACTCTTAGAACTGCAATAGAAAACTGTTATCTATTGCAAATATAGCTATTCTGCGTGTAACGAGTATATTATCCGAGTATATTATCTTACGTCTGGGATACATTGTAACTTAACATGATTAGAATACAAAGTAACAACTAAATACTAACATTCTAAATATTCTAAATACTTTAACTCATCCATCCTTAGATTGAATATTACAAATATTCAGAATAAACAAACAATAATTGTAATTGTTCAAATCATTATCTTGAGGGAAGTTGCATTGTACTAAAACTTGATCACTTTTGGCGTTTTCGTTATTTGGTTGGTGTGGAGGTGTTAGTTTACAGGAGTTTATTAACTATTGATAATCGTTTACGATAAATATAATCAGATGTGCATCTATAAGAGATAGATCAATTTTGGCTATTTTTTGTTGAGCTATTGGAGAAATTTGTAGTTTGCCAATTGAAGAAACAGAATGTTACGGTTTTATTTCATACACCAAATAAACGTGGGTCGTGAGCAATATGTCATCACGGAATAGAAATCTAGGAAACGTATGTCGCGATTAATACGTTACGACAAAAATCATATTTGGCGCGCATTCTGCGAATTTTCGATTGGTTGAGATTAAATATCGATTTATATTTCAGAAACGAAACCGGACATCTTGTAACTATTTTTCCTTCGTGCTGGAAACGGGTAGAGCTTAGAAGTTTTTTGATTAAAACTACGCAAACAGTTGAAATGCGTTAAAAGATTTCCAATAACAGCTGGTCTAAACCTACCAGTTTACGTTACCTATTCCCTGCGTCTTTTGTTTCATCTCTGGATAACTTCCTGGGTTTTACGAGTGGCCGATTGAGACATTTCCTTTTCTACAAAGTACCGCACCACCAGTAGCTGCGTCAGACAGCTGGAGGCAATCTATGGGTACTACGTCTATCAATCAAAGGGACGTCTTCCCCAAGAAGAATTCTATTAATACAATTGAGAATCTGTCGATATCGTCGCCAACCGAAAGTTCGTAAGGGGAATTTCGTATATAAAGGTAAAGGTGCCGTTTTTTTGATATGTTTTTATATCAATTAGAGATTAGTATAGGTAGAGGTTACCAAATCGATAGAATATGGTAATTTCAAACTTGATTTGCTTTGTATTTGTAATTTTTGTAGATTTTCAGAAATGCGATCTAGGGAGAATAAAAGGTCATTGTTTTCTATCAATGAAAAGTGAATTTGGTTATTTTTACCAAAGTTTAAAGATGTCTCCAATTACGCGAAACTTAAAATAAATAGTTCTAGTGATTGAACTGCAACTCGACAATTGTGTAGGTAGAAAGTGTTCCTAAGATCAGATCAATTTCTAATTTGGTTTCAAAAAATTAATTTATTTAAATTATTGCTACAAGGTCCTGATTCTTGGCAAGAGTCTTAATATTAGTAGTAAAATTGTCAATGGTTTCCTTTAAAATTTGAGCTTGTTCCTGTAAAATAGTTTTCTGTGAATTAGAAGATTTTATTAATTTATCAATGAGGGCGACATATCGCATATGTCTATCTCTAAGCAAAGTAATAGTATTTATTAAATTATTTTTTAAATTCTTACAACTAAGAAGTAAAGGTGGATAATGTAATGTTTTTATAAGTGTCCATAAACTTTCTTTTACGAGAACTTACCCTTTGGTTAATGTGTATAATAGTCTTGGATTATCTTCTAGATGGATGGTTATGCCGGTATGGACGAAGGTCTAGGTAAAGGCAGTAAGGGTAATTGTCCTAAAAATAGTATCATATCATTAGCATGTCGTTTCATCAATGTTTTGTTAAGAACATTTCGTAAGTCGTAAGTATCATCTTGGTAAATTTTTTCAACCAAGTAAGCTCCAGTTAATCGCGGTTCTTTTTTATTCCTAGTATTTGTTTTTATACAGGGTGATTTATAAGTGGTAACCAAAAACGAAACCCCATGTTTTTTGAATAATTTTAGAGAAGGTCTGTTCTATAAAAAATTTTCCTACAATGCTTCATTAAAAAGATACAGGGCGTTAAAGTTGAATTTAAAAAAATAAAATTTTCCGATTTTTTTAAAAGTTACGATTGAATCCACCAGTGCGCGCGTACACACATGTCATTTGTTATCCCTCAAGAAAAAACGGGTACGCCAATGGTAATTTTATTTTATTTTTTATTTCTTGAATCATATTTTCATTCGTGAACAAAATGACTCTCTTGATAATTTTCTGTACGACACCTATTTTTCGAGTTATCAATGAATCAGGTAAGTGTTTTAGAGCCTAGTTCATAATTTTTAGCCAGTTGTTGTTTCGTAGAAAATCGCAATGATACACTTTCATGAGGATTGTAGTAATTTATTTATTACAATAAATGTTCAAAAATGCCTCCTTTGGCCTGAATACACGCACGACATCTTTTTAGTATTGAAAATTTAATATCTTCAGGATTCCTTGTTGCTTGAATGTGACGAGAAGCATTATTTATCCGTTGTTATAATAATAATAATAATAATCTTTATTGCCCAACAGGAAAATTAATCCCCAATTACAGGACAAATTAGAAATGTATCATAAAATAAATAAATAATAATAATAGTACCTACAAATGTATTATATCAACAACAAACTAGACATAATCGTTGTATTGAAAAATTAATAGTAATAAAATAATGCTAATGGTTAACAATGTCAAAAATAATACTAGAACGAAAACAATAATAAAATGTGAAAGAATAAAATTGTCAAAATAAAAAGTATTGAATAAAAATTACAAAACTACTAGTTAACCCTTGTTTGACCAATTGCGTTAATAAATTCACAAAATGATAAAAAGAATAAATCAAAATCGTTAACAATTTTGTTGAAATTTCGCATCATCCTGTTTATAGGCGCATTAGCACCAACTTTTGCTCTAATAGTATTAAGGTGAAAGGTGGGTTTGTTTCTGGTATACACTGTAGGTACATGCCATTGTATGCATGATAATAAATATGAACTGTCAATTAAATTCATGACCAGTCTACCAATAAACATTAAGTCAGATCTATTTCTTCTGGCAACGAGTGTATCAAGACTGAACTGGCTATTTAAAAACTTTGATCGATTCCACGAGGTGGATAAATGGAGTGCACCTTTAAATACAAATATTTTGCAAAACGTCTCTGCACACTTTCAAGATGAGAAGATTGACAATTAAAACAGGAGACCAAACAGAAGAGCAGTACTCAAGACGAGAACGTACTAACGAAAAGTATAAACTCCTAAGCGTAATGATACTAGTAAACTGCCGTGTATTACATATTAGAAACCCAAGACATTTTAAAGATGTTCGAACAATAGAATTAATATGGGCATTGAAGTTAAGTTTGTGATCAAATATGATACCTAGATCTTTCACTGATTCCAATTTATCTAATGTAATACCATTGATTTTATAGGGAAATTGCAGTACATTATAACATTTTGAGAAAGACATTACATTACATTTAGAAATATTAAGTTCCAATCCATTATTTACGCACCATGCAGATATATTAATCAAATCACTCTGCAATAAGCTGCAGTCCTGAGTGGTATCTATGCTTCTATAGAGTTTTATATCATCAGCGTATAAAAGAAACTCGCTATTATTGATGCAGTTAGAGATGTCATTAATGTACACTAAAAACAAAAGCGGCCCCAAGTTAGAACCTTGAGGAACGCCACACGATTGCACAAATGCGGTTGATTTAAAACCATTATGCAGGACAACTTGCTGCCTATTAGTTAAGTACGACTTGAAAAAGTGTAGAGTTTTTACCGAGCAACCAAGAGAATTTAGCTTAGAAAGTAATATACTGTGTATTATCTTGTCGAAAGCTTTAGACATATCCATGTACACAACATCAACCTGACCACGTTTATCTAAGTAATTTGATACATATTGGGTCAAACAAGACAAGTTTGTTAAAGTAGATCTGCCTTTCATAAATCCATGTTGCTTGTCTGTAATAATATGCCTCAACGATGGATATAATTGACTATAGATAATGCTCTCAAAATCTTCGCAAAATTAGATATTATAGATATGGGGCGGTAGTTGGTGACACACGCAGGATCGCCTTTTTTTAAAACCGGACATATTCTTGAAAGTTTCCAAATATCTGGAAAAACACCTGTATTTAAAGATTTATTAAACAACAATAAAAGCGGTTGAGACAACACGGACAAACAGTCTCTAATTAAAAATGTAGGTATGCCATCCAACCCAGAGCACATATTAGATTTTAATTTTTTTATGGCAATGAAGAGATCGTCCTCAGTGGCAGAGACGTTACGTATAATAGAAAAACTATCTGAAAATGGCGTTTCATATGTACTATTAGCAGTATTATTGTAAAAAACGCTTGAGAAATAATTTTTGAAACCTTCTACTATTTCACGTGGAGACGTCAAGCTTGCATTTTGATAACTCATAGTATTCGGAACCTTTGATACGGATCCATGCTTGCTGCGTACATAATTCCAAAACCCTTTCGGATTAATAGCAAATTCAGTTTGAATTTTGTTTATATAGTTACAGTAATCACGGTTTATTATAGTTTTCACTTCACGCCTAATTATTGAAAACTTATTGTAATAATAAGGTGATCTAAACTTTTATACAATCTGTAAGAACGATTCTTATCTTTAATTTTGCGTTTTAAATTAGAAGAAAACCAACACGGATAAACACCGGTAGAGGATTTTAAAGTTGGAACAAATTTATCAAGTAATAGGTATAGCTTATCGTAAAAGCCCGACACATATCATTTACATCATCAAACTTATTATCATATAAGAAAGACCAATCAGTACAACCCAGCTCTTGATATAAATTCATAAAATCAGCTTTACGAAAGTTATAAAGTTTTGTACCATCGCTAAAAGGAAAATGTTTGATACTTTTTCCTGAAAATGATACAGTGATAGAAAGGGCAAGGTTACTTCAAAATTGAGATTTATTGCATTGTTCAATACAAGATCTAATAGCATATCTGTACTATTTTTGACATTGTTAATCTGGACTAAGTGTAGATAATTTATTGTATTATTTAATAACACGATTTTTGTATCATTGGTAGACGCAACAAATTCCGGTACATTAAAGTTTCCAACAATAATTACATTGTCCAACCATGACGTATATTCTTCAAGTAATTAAAAAAAATGGCAAAAATCATTTAAGGACAAATTAGGGGGAATATAAATTACGAAAATATTTACTACAACAAAGGCTGAGAGAGAAATTTTACAGCCTACTATATCGACTAAGGCAATTGAAGTAAAATGATCTAAATTCAAGGATGTAATATTTGTGTGTTTGGTGGCAATTAGTACTCCACCACCTTTGGAACGAGCAGTGACTGTAAAATTCCTATCTGATCAAAAAACTAAGTAATTATTCAAAGGAAAGAGTTCATTACTATCGACGTCATTATTTAACCAAGTTTCAGTCAAACAGATTACATCATAGTGTTAATCAGATACGTTTAGAAAGAAAGTATCTAATTTAGAGCGCAGACCCCTTACATTTTGATAGTACCATGTAAAATACGACGTATTTATATTACTTCCGACTTGAGGAGTCCGGATGTTAATTATTTCATCACAACTGTTAAGGCGCTCTAGTTTTTGAACCCACAGTTATTGACATTCCAAATAAACTTTCTTTACTTTTCTCAAGGGTTAATTTGTAAGCGGTGCATTTATCCCGGTCCCAGGCCGCATGATTACTGTTACACGTGATGTTTTTTTTACTATTAAAATTTACACAATTTACACAATTATAGTCATATGAAGCAGCTTTACATTCTCTAACCATGTGAGATTTGGCACACAAAGGACATACTGGCTTACCCTTGTCAGGACAGCGAATAGTAGAGTGATTGTAACTATTACAATTGTAGCATCTGCGTAATTCCATACCGTCAAACACTGTACACCCTGTCTAAACCAATTAGAATATGTCCAGCTTCTAGAAGTTTATTATACAATATTGCATCAGTACTAATAATTGCTTGAAAAACAGCTGCATTATTTTTAAGCGGGATGATTGAAATCACATTGCACAATGTATCTTCGTTAAAAATTCGGCATTCTGACATTTCATAAAATTTAAGAACGCATCAGGGTGAAGGCGTTCAGAAAGACCAACAATTCTTATTTTCATTTTGGTCGGCTTTAATTGGTGTATATTATACGATCCGGGTAGATTTTCTTCAGCAGCTTGTTGTAATTTTTTTGAGTGGTTTTCGTTAGAGCAGCTTACTACAATTCCACCATCTTTTATGGGTTTGACTTGCTTAATTTCTATACCTGAAGCCAGAAGATCAACTTTTTTCAAAATTTCGCACTTGGTTTTAGCAGTTGATTGGTTTGCATTTACAGGTTTTATAATAACTTTTGCCTGAGAAGCCGAAGAAGCGATGGCTGCATATGAGGTAGCTGGAGTTGGTGGAGTAAGAGTTTTGGAAGGTAAAAGAGTTTCGTTTAATTTTTTAGTGATACTTTAAAGGGCATCATGCTTTAGTTACGCAATAGAAGAGCATAAGTTATCCGTGATTTCCTTTTTAAAGAGGAAAATTTTGTTTTCAAACTCAGTGAGTATTGATGCTGTGATTTTAGAGATCTCAGATTTTATAGTTGATGTAACGCGACTAGATTCAACAAGTAAACATTCTTCACATCGCCATATCAAACCAGGCACGGATTTCAAGTAGTTGCTTAAGTCATACGGCAGGTTTACGCAATGGAAATGAAAATTTTTATTACATACACCTTTGCATGAAAGCCCTGGCGATTTTGAAGAAAACGCTTTGTTACAAATATAACAGATCATGTTAATATTTAGAATGGCGGATATTTATTATTCACCAATAGTGTTACAGAAGGCGTGACCCAAAATGGTCACAATTTAGCGGCCCCAATTTAATGCAGATTTATCCTTAGATAACTTTTAGTAACCCACTCAAAAAACACAAAATTCAGGTAACCCATTGATATAAGTTTCATACCAATAACACCAGTAATTAACTAAATATTCACAAACCTTACAGACCTTGCACAAACACGTTGTTTTTAAGAAAAATGCCAACAGTTAACTGTAACGGCATGTGTGTGTTAACTGTTGGCATTTTTCTTAGTTTATACTATTCATACGTGTCAATGTTTACACGAGATGTCGCAAGACACACATTTTACTTACGTTGTTTTTGTTACACGTTACACGTTACACGTATTATGTTGTTGTAGCTGCTCTGGTGTATTTATTTGTTTACTGTATACCAGTCGCTTAAAATCGCCCTAAAGATAGAAGTCAAGTTAGTTAAGGTCCGGTGATCTTGCAGGCTAATGTATTCGTCCATTTCTGGCAATGCATATGTCATTATAATGTTCATTTAGCCATGTAACAACGTTTCGACTATGATGCGGTGGTGCACCGTCATGCTGGTACCACATTATACCTATTTTTGCTAGTGGAATGTCATCTAAAATGTTTTTTACACGATTCTCTAGGAGCGCTAAGTACGAATTTCCGTTTAAACGTTGTGGCATGACTTCTATGAACAGTGAGACGTTCAAAATACCACACCATAGATTAATGGAAAATCTATGTTGAAATGAGTGAGTCCTTGTTGCATGTGGATTTTCCAATGACCATACATTCTCAGTATGAGTATTATAAATACCATTTCTTGTAAAGTTTGATTCGTCAGACCAGAAGATTGCTCATTTCCAATATCAATTTACAAAAGACTCGTCGATGCACATCATCCCCAGGTAGAAGGCAATAAACATTTTGTCAATGATATGGATGTAAGACTTCTCGATGTATGGTTCTCCAAACAAAACTTTGAGAATATTGTAATTGCTTGGCAATCTCCGAGTACTAGTAGAAGGTTGATCCATCACTGCATCCACCACCCTCTCTTCGTCTCTGGCGTCAGGACGTTGTTCAATACCCCACTTCCGCAGTCTTGAAAACGATCGAGAAAAACCCTTGGTGTAGGTTGACGGCGAGTCGGAAATATACGTTGATATTCGCGACAAGCAGCTAGACCATTTCCATCAGCATATCCGTAGATAAAAATTATATCCGAATACTCTTCCGAGGTGTACTCCATTATAACAAGTAACAGAGTTGTTGTTGATATAATACATTTGTAGGTACTATTATTATTATTTATTTGTTTTATGATACATTTCTAATTTGTCCTGTAATTGGGGATTAATTTTCTTGTTGGGCAATAATAGTAGATTATTTTACTAGGAGTTAAACAATATAATTGTTGAGCTTAAAAGTTTGCTGGCGAGGTGTTAGCCGAGACAGCAAATTAAACTGAAACAATTATATTCAACTCAAGTGAAAATATATTATTTTTTCTTCAAGCGTTTATTGCTAGTTTTTATGTGTTATTTTCAAATTTTCGAGATTCTCGAGTCTTATAGTGACTTTTATTCTCGACGAATCAAGTTGGTACTTTACTGTTACATTCATAATATGACATAACCGAGGTACCAACCTCTAAATAGTTATTGGAAACAAAATAACTGTTTTGCTTTTAATGTCTAGACAGTAAAAAGAATTTTTAGCGTCTGCCAGTAGTTCAATAATATGACGTTTTATTGTCGCTTGAAGAAAAAGGATTATTATTATTATTATTATAACAACGGATAAATAATGCTTCTCGTCACATTCAAGCAACAAGGAATCCTGAAGATATTAAATTTTCAATACTAAAAGATGTCGTGCGTGTATTCAGGCCAATGGAAGCATTTTTGAACATTTATTGTAATAAATAAATTACTACAAGCCTCATGAAAGTGTATCATTGCGATTTTCTACTAAACAACATCTGGCTAAAAATTATGAACTGGGCTCTAAAATACTTACCTGATTTATTCATAACTCAAAAAATAAGTGTCGTACAGAAAATTATCAAGAGAGTCATTTTGTTCACGAATGAAAATATGATTCAAGAAATGAAAAATAAAACGAAATTACCATTGGCGTACCCGTTTTTTCTTGAGGGATAACAAATGACATGTGTGTACGCGCGCCACTGGTGGATTCAATTGTAACTTTTAAAAAAATCGGGAAATTTTATTTTTTTAAATTAAATTAAATAACGCTCTGTATCTTTTTAATGCAGCATTGTAAGAAAATTTTTTATAGAACAGACCTTCTTTAAAATTGTTCAAGAAACATGGGGTTTCATTTTTGGTCACCACTTATAAATCACCCTGTATAAAAACAAATGCCAGGAATAAAAAAGAACCGCGATTAATAGGAGCTGACGTCGTTGAAAAAAATCACCAAGATGATACTTAAGACTTACGAAATGTTCTTAACAAAACATTGATGAAACGACATGCTAATGATATGATACTATTTTTAGGACAATTACCCTTACTGCCTTTACCTGGACCCTCGTCCACACCGGCATAACCATCCATCAACTAGAAGATAATGTTGTTATTATAGATAAGACAGATATTTAGATTAGTATGGATCGAGTAGTTTGTCTCTACCACAGGTCTCTACCGATAAACTGAAGTTGGTGTTCTAAGGACTTTATTCGGAATCAGCAAAGTAAAGTATAACCCAGAATTAGATGTGTTATACATTTTTAGCTTCTTGATCGTAAACAATTTGAAACTTATGGGATTAATGAAGATTTTTAGAAAATGCCCAATTAAGGTTTTTATTGTTATGAATAATGAGAGCGTAAAGGTTTGTGCTTTAAATTATTTAATTTGCTATTTTTCTTTTGACTTTCTATTTTAGGTTTTACTAGAATCCAGGAGTCAACAAACAAGATAACAAGATTATTATTATAAAACCATCCAAGAACAATTGTAAGAAATGTTGTAATTTCAAGTACGGTTTATTTATTAAGAGTGATTGTCGTTTATTTAATTACATCGTACTAAAATTATTTTCTATAAATGTGTTAGGAGTCCTGAAAAGGACTAATTTGTTTGTGGATAAACAGAAGTGAAAGCTAATCGGTATAACATGCGAAGTGCTTGGCTTATAACAACTAGTTGTAATGCTGTCCGTTTTCTGTTAAATAGTGCCTCAAATAAATATTTCGTTGCACATTTGCAATCATATTTGCTGGTATATTGAAACAAACTTCCACAATTTTATCTTTTAAAGACTCAATTGTGTCGTAGGTTCTGTCGATATAAACCTTCGAAGATATGTAAGGCCATAAAAAGAAGTCGTTGGGACACAAGCCTGGTGATCTTGGTGGCCAACTAACTTCATCACCTCTTCCAATCCAGGTTATAGGAAGTGCTTCATTTAAAAGTTGTTTTATTTGATTCGCATTATGTGCTGGACACCCATCATGCTGATACCGCAAACTACATTGAGATTTAACAAACATTCATCGGTGAAGCAAATATTATTAACAAAAGTCATATCATTATTGCGTATCTCCATTAATGTTTCACAAAATTCTTGCCTTTTGTCAGCATCGGTTTATGCTTTTTAAAATTTTATGAACTCGACACCTATTTACACCACAGTCGATACTTACTTGTCGAATACTAATATTAGGGTTAAGTTCCACAGTACCGAGTACCTTGATTTCTTCATCGTTGTCCATGTTCTGGTTTTGTTGAACCTGTACTGTATCTCCCGTACTTTGTCTTTAAGAAGTTGTATTGTTATTTAATTTTATTAAAGTAATTAAAGTGTTACTAGTTAACTAGTTAAAATGGGTAATACATTTTGCCGGACCCGGTATTACTTAAATTACATGTAGGTATCATATAGTATAAAGTTAACGTTGTCTTTGTAAATGTTAATATTTCAGAGATCAGTCTTTTCTTTTTAATTCGGTTCTATATCTACAATCGTTACTGCATCAAAATTAAAATTATTCCCTCTTCGACGTAATGGATAGACAATCCGGTATCTTCACTTTTGTTTTGCAATTATATTTATGACTGTTGATTCTGTTTTTTAATTTCTGTTTTTTTGACCTATATAAACCTTTTGACATATGCTGCATCGTATTTTATATATTAATCACGATTTTTCTAAATCTTTTGTTTTATCTTTTAATTTGGTGTAAATTTTGTTGTATTATATGTAACTATTTTAAAATCATCAACTTTTAAGTAATTAATTAATTTCGTGGATAGTCCTGGTATTCGGAACGTGTTCCAACCAATTTTTAATTTTCGTTGCATTGTACATATCTAATTTAGTGTGCTTTCTTCTCAGATAATTCTTCTTTTGGCGGTGCTTATGCGGGTGGTTAAACCTACTGTTATACAGTTTAAAGTAAGGTTGACAAGTAAACCATCAAGCAATGACTACTATAAGGCATTTCAATACGCTGTCAGATAGCTGTCAAAGACCTTTAAAAAGGGCAAACTTACGTATAATTAGATGGATTTTATCATTGAGTTATAGGATTTTAATATAGTTTATACGTTTAATTAATTTGTAATTTACCATAATGCCAGCATTTTGTTGTGTAGTAAACTGTGGCAGTAGAAGAAATAATAACAATAAATTGAGTTAAAATACTCTTTCAAGGATTCTATAACTAACTTAATTAAAACAGCCACTAAAAGTACAAAAAACAACAGTAATTACACACCCTCAAAAGAAAACAAAGGTTTGTTTGTCCCACAGACGCCATGTTGTCAAAAAAGTTGGAATGGTAGTTTCTGAAGCGTAGCGTATTATATTGCAATGGAAGAGTTATTTTTTGAACAAATAAACAAAAAATATGTTTAAACAAGTAATGAAAGAATAAAATTTAGATTTAGAGTTTACATTTAAATAACAAGTAAAATTAAATTTAATTTGTGGTTAAGTGTTTTCTAAAAGCCAATCTGTATTTTATAAACCATAATTAATTAATATGAATTAAAAAAATTTGATTTGTACATAAAAAGATTAATTTCTGTTAATTAAAAGAAATAAAAATAATAAGTAAGTTTTGTGTACCAATAATATGATTAACACTCGTAAAAAGTGTATCAAAATTAGTTTCCGTGATAAAAAACATAACGAAACATTTTGAGTGCTGCAAGATTAAAAAGTGAGACGAAAAGTGAGGAAATTTTATTTATTTATTTATTCGTATAGTGCATTATACAAATATTGTGTGGTGATGTAAGTGTTATGTATGGTGCACCAGAAGATCAGTATAAACCTGTATAGTGTGGTGACAAAACCGTGTGCAATAGTGGTTCGCCTTAGCAAAGCATTTACTTCAAGGTTCAGGAAAACCACTAAAACCTAAAAATGCCAACCCTTACCCACCCACATGTAATAATATTAATTAAGTGTGTAAACATTATTGAAGGTAAATAAGAACATAAAATATAAAATGAGGAAAGTAAAAGGGGGAAATTCAAGTCCCAACGCGACGGAAGGATTTGTACTTCGAGAATCAAAGAAACAACACGCATTGAGGTTAAAATGCAATTAGAAACCGTTAATGGTAAATAAAGTAAAATTTCCTTCGACCATAAGTAAAGAGTGTTACAAAAATTAATTACTCAACCGGTACAACAAAAATTAGTGATAAGAAGATAACGCAGGTGATGTCGAAGTTATCATCGATACAAAGTCGGTTATAATGCATTTTTCGTTAATTTTAGTTAAACTTTATGCATGCGTCATATGAGAAATAAAACCTAATATGTAAAATTATTGTAAAAGCTTTTGTATAGAATCAATTAAATTTCATGTATATAACTGATTTTTTTATTTGGGAACGGACTCACAAAGGTGAGATTATAAATAAATAATTATAAACAAATTAAAAAATATTGTAAAAGCTTTTGTATAGAATCAATTAAATTCTATGTACAGTGCATAGAAGCAAACATCGGATCCGGAAAATATGCCAACTAAATTTAAAAACGGATAGGGGGAATGCAATCCACCAATCACAACACAAATCGCCGACGAAAGTTAGTTTGTTGTTGTTTTCGCTGCTCACGAGTTTGTTATTTCGTTCCGTTTTCTTCTTATTTGTTTCTCTGAGTGTACTAACTTAGAGCACAGCGATATTGTACCCGCCCACCAGGTCGCATGTTTGCTTCTGTCAACCGTATATAACTAATTCTTTTATTTGGGAACGAACTCACAAAGCTGAGATTATAAATAAATAATTATAAACAAATTAAAAAGATGTCTCAAAGCTAATTTATATGCGAATATATTCTGTGACTCTTCATCAGTGCTATTAGTGTATTTTGGAGTAGTATTCCTTCAAAAACATACAACAAACTGTTTACAAATTATACACAAACTGTGTCTATAATCATTTATTTAAAAAATCAGAATCTAGTTATAATTCCTCCGTTGGTGTCTAGTTTTTCCATACTGTTCGTTGTATTAGTTTCCAATATCTTTAAATCCATTTTCGTAAAAATTAATATTACCAAGCTGCAAGTAGAAACAATCGCCATACAATAATTGGCTCATAAGTCACTGAATTCGTAAAAGAAGTAAGAATACATATAAGTACACGGAATTCCTAAACTAAGCGCAAGTGAGTTTAATGCTGCTAATACAACCGCTTCTGGTTGAGAATACGACGCTTCTATTGCTAACTGATAACACACGGAAAGAGTCGCAATAGAAAAAAAACTTAAAAAATTAAAATGTAAAAATTATAAAACCATAATAATGTACTTATCCAAAGGTACCGCAAAATATATAAATGTAAATAATGTTCATGTTTAAGGTGTGCGTCAAAAATAGTAATGTTGATAACATCAAAAAATTTAAAAGTAAAGCCAAAGACCTAAATATGCACTTTATAAAATTTCGGTTTTGAAATGAATTTATCGACAAAATATCCTCCTAATACGTTACCCCACACTCCGGCTATTAATAAAACTAAGCCCATTACGCCTACGTTTTCGGTAGCATCCTACAAAATCTTGTTAGTAATAAAATTAAATGCGGTAGATTTAAACTACAACGTATTCTTTGAATGTGTTTGAAAATTAGGTATCGTATGGTAACAGTGCAACACAATTAGATTACGTAACATAACAGATAAAACTTTGGTCAGTTATTTAAAACATGCGTCTTTCATTCCCTTTAAAAAAGGAAAAATAACAGACACCCTTACAGAACAGATAAATTAAAGAGTGGATGAGTGGAGAAGTTACTGACCTACTTATAAGTGTATACTTATATTGTCGTAAGAAAATCTTTGAACTCAAGACATACCAAACGACTTTTACGGAAATCGAAGCAAAGTCTTCCAAATAACAAATAAACTTTGTAGGGGATTATACAGCTAGACCACAAGTCTTGGTTAGGTTACTATTTTGGTCGTTTTATCTTTATTTATATAAGACTGAAAGGATTATTCGTTCAGATGTCTCAAACTGATTACATTGCTTCTTCTGGTGTTACAGACGTACCTGCAATCCTTTCAAATAAATTGTGTCAATTGAACCAAATTGACCCATCAATGTATTCCATCACGACCACATCTCTTGACTCAACAACGTTTTTAGTAAAAATCTTTTATCGAGAGCTTAATCATTACGTAAAAAAGGATGATGATGTCAACAAGTTAGTATTCTTAATAACCTTCTGGGTTCTCAATAGTTGGTGTTGCCAGAAATTACGGGAAAACTTCTGGACCCTTTTTGAAGAAGAAAGGATTTAAAGATGCAAAATTACTAGTTCTTAGTTTTAAGCGACGTTTCACTCCCTTGATTCGTCGGAGCTTCTTCTGGCCACTATTTATTAGATAAGACAAGAAACAAGTAAGACAAATGTTCATAGAATTACACATTATTAAGAAATATACAAATAAAAACTTTTAATTTTATGACATAATTTCTTTTTAAATAAAAAAAATTAAAAACTTTGCAACAATGATTACAAATCAACTAAAAAATAATTAAGTAAAATTATAACAAATTAAATGATTTGTAATCATTGAAGCAAAGTTTTTAATTTTTTTTTATTTAAAAAGAAATTATGCTTCATAAAAAAGTTTTTATTTGTATATTACTTAATAAGGTTGTGACGGGATTATTTCGCAAATAATTGATTTATAGGCCAATTTCCCCCTACAGTATAGGCAGCTGTGTTTACACTAATGCGTTTGAATATGCATTCTTATATTGAACAGTCTTCTGGAGATTTGAGTTGTTTGAAATTGCTAGTTCCGATGATTTGTATGCATTTGCAAAAGCTACAATTCATTTCCTTTTTACTGACGGCCGCGAAAAGGTGTAGATGGAAAATGCTGTCTAAAAATTGAACAATTAGACATGTACTTTGTAATATGAATTAAAGTAAAAACATGCCATTTAAAATAGGGAATAAGTCTTCAATTCCGGTTCCTGTGTAAGTACCTTTTTTACTTTCCTTTATTTAAATAAAATATTTGCTTTTACCGGTTCTATTAATTGCAGACACCTTTTTTTTGTCTTTGGTCTTTTGTTTGTGGGTTTTCCCATTTGGCTTATTCTGCTGGTCATTGCTTATGTACTCCGTTTTAATTAGTCAATGGATATTTAATTATGGCTATGCTGGCAAGGATAATAGTCCAAAAATTATAAAATATCAAAATTGATTTGTTATCACACCACCGTTGGAATTTCAACTTACCTTGAAGCCGTCGTCAGTTCAAGGTCACCACTCAAGATAAGCCGTTTATCTAGTCCTTGGTGAGCAGCCGAGCAACTGTTATCAACAGAGTCCATTTTGGCTTTTCCTTTTTCTTCGTTGGATAATCAACTATTAGATTTAGATACGGGAGCTGTCACATCTGCCGAGTATCTGTCGAACACCAAAGACTTCCTACTTACACAAGCTAAGTTAATTCTTTTATGCTTGTCGTTCATAAATTTTGTCGCGTCCTATGTATACGTACCATGGTCGTGAGTTTAACAACGTACCTTTTTTTGGCGCTGTAGGTATAAATACGTTTGTGAGCTTGAAAGATCTTTCAAGTGATTAATTTTGTGCGCTTTTAATCTATTTAAATAATCGGCCAAGGTCCGGTACTCGTTGTAATTGTTGTTAAATACATTTTGAACAATATTTGTCGCGTGAATCACTTGCTGGGATACTCGGTGCTACGACTGTCAAATACGCTAACTTATTTGGGGCGTTTGTGCCTCAGAGTTTGTATTCGCGCTTTAACTCGCTCTCGTGTATTATTATTATTTGATAACTATATTTTGCTATTCATTTTAAATGATTGATCGTTGTGTGCCTGGAGATGTCATGATGAGAAAACCAAACCAAGGAACGTATAGAGATGTATGTTGAAGAGATTTTCCTTCTGTAAAAATTTGGTCAAAATAAATTTTCCAGGACCGTACTACAGGCTAACTAGAACCCTTTGAGGAAAGGCTTTTTATATTCACTTTCTTTAAAGGAATCCAGTCAGCCTGTAGTATGGTTCTGGAAAATTTATTTTGACTAGATTTTTATGGAAGGAAAATCTCTTCAACATACATTATACGTCCCTTGGTTTGGTTTTACTCATCATGACATACTCCTAGCACACAAAGATAAAACAAACGTATGGTAACAAAGTCTATTTTAAATGATATTATCTATTGTTGTGTCTATGTGTTTCTCTGTGTGTTAATTGAACTCTAGTCGCATACATATTTTTATTCACGAACGGTTTGTTTCTGTGTCTACGAGTTCCTAGTGGCTCTAGATATTTCTTATACGTAATCCTAGGTGGCGCCTTATTAATTTTTCGAGCAGTGTAGAGGCCTTTATTTCGAACGATTCTCAATCAACCTACGACCACTCCCGACTAAGAAGAGCTGCCGGCAGGTCATCTAGCACTGCTATATATTTATTTTAGTTTGTTTACAAATAAACCGTAACAATGTGTAACTCTGTGAACATTTGTCTTACTTGTTTCTTTTTTTATCTAATAAATAGTGACCAGAAGAAGCTCCCACTAATCAAGGGAGCGAAACGTCGCCTGAATCTAGGAACTTGTAGTTTTTTGCATCTTTAAATCCTTTGATTTTCAAAAAGGGTCCAAAAGTTTTTCCCGTAATTTCTGGCAACACCAACTACTTAATCATTACCTTTTTAGATTTAGGGAATGTTTGAATTACACTAATACGCTACCTATGGGGGTTGAAAGCGGTTATAATATCATTCCCAAAATTGTTTGTAACGCTAGCCACTTACAAAACGCTTACACAACAAGAAAACAATTTCCAAATTACTCAAAATCTTCAAGAAAAGCAAAACTTAAACTACTTTACACAAAAATTTTTTAAAACTCAATTTGAACTTACTGTAAGATATTTGAAGTCATATCAATCCCAAATTTCCCTAAAAAAATGTAAACTTTAGCAAAATCACAGTACTATTAGCGTTCTTCCCGGATTTGGAAGGAGTATTCAGCAATTCTCTGCAACCCTATCCAATGGTAAATTAGTCAAGTTCATAGTTCTTCCAAAGTTTTCAGAACTTAGACAGAAATTTTGGTCTTAGAACAAACCATTTAGCATTTAATCGTATTTGACACACTGGTCTTGTTTGCAAATTGGTTCTTTCCAAAATCCATTTAAAATATATCCGCATAATAAACCACCTCACGCTTTTTACTAAAATTATGTTATCTTTACACCTGCAATGTTCGAAAAACACCCTACCAAATCAAACATTGTTTTTAATGGTAAATTTAGAACTTTTAAACCTCTATAAAGTAAACTTAGCAAATACCTGGACGTTATCCTAAATAAACTCCTCGCTTTTCCATTCTACATCCAGACGGTCGCACCACTCCTATGCTGCATAAACTTTTCCTCGCCGAAAAACTAACTTCTCCTTTGCAATTCCATTATAAACCTAATCAACCTTTTTGGATTTCTCCGTTTGAATTCATATAGTCTCTACACACTTGAAGAAACTATCTTAACTATCTTAAACAGATCTTTTTGTTTTAGTTAACGTTAAGTTCACAATCACCAGCCGGTATTCGGATAAACAAAACCAACTCAGCTTGCTACTTCTGTTTTTTTAAATAGTCATCATAGATTAAATTATTGAGAATTTTCTTTAGTCCTTCAATAAAAACCAAATAGGTTTTGAAAACGAAATATTGTAAGCCAGATAGCGAATACAAAACACCAAGTAAAAAAAATGATTAGAAATTAGCGGAAGAACTAGCGGACCTAACAAAAGTTTGCATTAAATCAATACCTTCTTGACCTTATTTCCCGCATCGGAAACCTAAGTGATATGTCGACGACATATGGTCGTAACACAGCAAGAGAATTCTTTAGTCACATCAATGGAATACATCCAGATATGCAGTTCACAATAAAGTTGGAAGTGGCCTTTTCTAGATCTTCTGGTAAGTTAGAAAACCTAACCAAATTTTTAAACTCCAAGTCTCCAAAAAACAAACCTACACAGACTGATACCTAAATGCTGAATCGCATTACCATCTAGCGCAAAAACAAAAGGTCATCAATACCTTAACCTTTAGAGCTAGACCTATATGTGAACCAGGACACTTTGAGAAAGCATTAGATCACTTAATACAAGTAAAGGCTACACATCGAGAAACATTAAGCGAGCAATTACCAGAAGGTTCAAACCAAAAGAAAGAGTTCCTGGCAACTCGTCTCCTAAAGAAAGAGAATAACCAGTTCTTTATGATATAATCCCACTCCTTTTAATAATAATAATTCCTTTTAATAAGGAATCCTACCAATAGAACAGGACATAATATAACAATTCACAAAATCAATAGGTTAGTGAGCGAGGGTTGATTTTGGTCTAAACTACCAGACTACCGAGGAGCAAGTCCACTGCAACGTAACGTTATTGAGACCTATATAAACTTATTCTCCAGTTTTAGATCTTCTAAAGAAAAGGGCGATATGACTCTTGAGTCATTAAGAAACCTGCATCAACCATGTGCCCTACAGCCTGAAAGTGACCATACCTTTGACAAAACCCATGGAAGCCTACAAACTTAACCGTGGTTATTATTATTAAGTCCACGTTTCGATTGCTTAGATATCGTCCGTTTAACAGCACATAAACTCCTAAAACATGTAAACCTTAAGTCAATAAGCTGAAGATAATGATAATGATAAAATATATATATTGCTATGTTTGCTCCTTTCTTTTTTCTTTTTATTTAAAATTACTTTCTCAATAATTAGGATGCAAAGTCTCAACCGGCTTTGTAGATTGATATTTATTTATCTTTGAAACTCTTTAATCTCAGGGGTATCGTAAATAACACATTCAGAAATAATTAAAATCATTATATTTATTATGAAAACAAATGTGGTAGTTCATTAGCACATCTTTACAACCCAAACAATAAACGTAATTTTTTTGACGCGACTTCGTACGCGACTAACGGTATCAACATTCCGTTCTTAACGCGAGGCAATTCCGTATGAAGCTCATGAAACGTTTCAAATCGCGGCGTAATTATTGCGTGTGTGTTTAGAGGTTATGGGTTTTTACTGACAATCTTAAAATGATTAACAACTTTACTATGCTACACAAGAAATTCTACAATTACTTAAAATTACAATTTCATCTAACCTTTTTGTCGCAGTCTTCGTATCGGTGAGTTTATTTTTATTATTTTGAACGAATTTTCGTTGTCTCTTCGTTATTTTCAAGAGGACTCCTTCAACCACCTCAAGATACAATGTTTGTTATCGTAGATCTGGTTCACATGTAGGTACGTACACTTTATTTGTTTATCAAACACTACTTTGTCAGGTACTACTATATTTGGTTATTTTATTTATTTTATTTTCAAGGTAATTAACCAATTCCAATGCCCGTAATTTATATTTAAACTTACACGTCAATACGCGCTTTTCATAATTTTGTAAACAAACATTAATTGTACTCTACGAGGGGTGCTGAAAAGTTCCTAGTTTTGCTACTAATCACGTAAATGAGACCCGTATAAACAATACCAGAGCCTATTTAACTATTTAGTAACGCGCATGCGCAGTAATAGATGCGTACGTAGGAGAGTTTTCATTCCAAGCAGTAACAAAGCAAAGATGGTGGCACTTACACCTAGTGGATTATTTTCCAAAGGGGTTCACGATCAACGCCGATTACTACATGTCTCTCTTGGACAAATTGAAGGAGGCGTTGAAGCAGAAACGCCAAGGAAGTTGACTCGCGGGGTCTTGTTTTTGCAGGATAATGCGCCTTCCCATACCGCCTACCGCACCCTAGCTAAAATCGACCAAATTGGCTTTGAATTGTTGAACGAATTGTTTTTAATCTCTTGGCCGCCATCTTGGAATTTCCAATTTTTGATAATGCTTTTACAATTTTCGGGCCCACGCTTCCTTTTTACCAACATCTAACTTCAAAAATAGTTTCCTTGGGTCATTATTTATTTCATAAAATGTTATTTACCTTTTTCCTTTAATAATTATTTTTTTAATTTGTAGGTCACGGTGTTCATGGTTCCGAGGAGTTTTAATGCCAGAATGTCCACACAATCCCTTCAATAATGAGTTATTGTTATTACCTAGGGGTCACTTTGTGAGACACAAGCGGAATTATATCATTACTAGTTTCCATTTCTTAGATTTCTACACAATGGGTTGTGGCTTCACCGATACTTTTCGCTTCAGGTAAATATGCTAACTACTATTACTATTTTACAAATTTATTTCTTTTAGGGTTGCTAATGTACTACACGGGACTCAATAATCTGATATCCAGTTATTATATGGGAACTAGATCTAGTGTCGACTCGTGAAAGCGTTCACGTACGTAAATGTAAGCAACTTTTGCCGACAGGTATGTAAAGCAGTTACATAGTCGATCCTTCAATAATTATAGCCAACATAACCGTTGGCAAGTATAAAAATTTGAATGTTGAAGTAGAAACGGTACGACAAGAAGTTTCTCATGTTCTGAAGAAATCTAAGCTTCCGAAACGCAACGTCACTTACAAGGAATTGAAAGCGTTAAAGGAACTAAAAGAAGATAATTCTATTATTGTGATACCTGCTGATAAAGGAAATGTAACTGTAATAATGTATATTGAAGATTATAAATCAAAAATCGAAACATTGTTACAAGATCCTATTTACAAAATTATAAACTCTGATCCTACAATGTATCTCGAAAAAACTACTAAAGCTGTAATTAAGGAATGTATACTCGATAAGGAAATTCAAAAAAAATTAATATCAAGAGAAAAGCCAAACAAACATATGTTTAACCAACACATACTTCTTATACGACTCTAAGAAATATAAACAAACTAAAGGAGCACCAATGGGATCACCTATCTCACCTGTAATTGCTAATTTATTTATGGATAACTTTGAAACAAATGCAATTCGAGAATCTTCCAACAAGCCAGAACTTTGGTTACGATATGTTGATGATATCTTCTCCATATGGCCACATGGTAATAAAGCATTACTAGCTTTTTTAAATTATTTAAATAATAAGTAAGATGTGTGTCTTACGACATTCGTAAAAACATTGACACGTATAAATAGTATAAACTTGGCATTTTTCTTAGTTTATACTATTCATACGTGTCAATGTTTAACACGAGATGTCGTAAGACACACATTTTACTTATGCAGTACAATTAACTGTTGGCATTTTTCTTATTTAAATAATATTCATCCACAAATTAAATTTACTACCGAAGTAGAAGTTAACGGAAAACTACCTTTTCTTGACGTGTTACTAATTAGGAAACCAAACGGAAGTTTAGGACATACAGTGTATAGAAAACAAACTCATACCAATAGATACCTACATGCTAATTCACATCATCATCCACAACATTTAAATTTTGTTTTAAAAACCTTATTAATTAGATCTGCTAGACTAACAGACAGCGAGCATATACACGAAGAAATGAATCTTCTTAATCAAGCTTTTGAACAAAATGGTTTTTCACGTCATCATGTTATGAAAGCGAAAAGGATGAAACAAAGAAGTGACGACGAAGTTAACGATAAGAGTACGTTTACTGTATCAATCCCGTACTTCAAAGGTACTACAGAGAAGAATAGTAACATTCTACAGAAACACAACATGCGAGTAGTTTCTGTACCTGTTAATAAAGTTAAGTCTTTCCTAAGTTCCCCTAAAGATATTATTCCTTTAGAAGATCAAGGCATTTACGAAATTCCTTGCGGAGGATGTAATATCTTTTACGTTGGACAAACCAATCGACGTATTTCTGCGAGAAAAGAAGAACACAAACTAGCAGTCCGAAAAGGATGTTTAACTTATTCTCTAACTGAACATCATCACCAAACAGGACGTTGGCGAAACGTTGAAATTATTTAATAATTATTATACACGTGTTTAAACCCCAAAGATTTTTTATTACAAACATGTTTACACGTGAAAGAATAAAGCTATATATATATATATATATATATATATATATATATATATCTTTCATACGACCCCATTCAAAGTAATCCAGAGGAGTTAAATCTGGACTTCGCGCTGGCCAAACTATTGGGCCTGCTCTTCCCATCCAACGGTTAGGGAAACGTTCATTCAGCAAATTCCGTACAGTCAGCCTATAATGCGCTGGACAACTGTCGTCCTGAAAAATCATTTGCGCTATGGCGGCTAAAGGAACATCTTCTAGAAGCTTTTGCAGGTGATTTTCTAGAAATCTTCATAGATCTCTCCGTTTAACTGTTGAGGTAAAAAGTAAGGCCCTATTAAATAGCGGCCAACAACTCCCATCCATACATTTTCTGAAAACTTCCTTTGGAAATTAGTTTTTGAACTCACTACCTCAAAAACAACGTCTGACGCACTGTGTAGTCAACCAGGAACGCGTGTTTTCCGGTTTAGTCGACCGGGAAACACACAGTGGTGCCAACCCTTTCAAAGTAGAAAAGTTTCATGTTACCGCGATTATTTCATAATAAGATGTCTATAATTCATTCGTTTATTGTATTAGCTAACATAGCGTATCGTTTTATATGTTTCTTATTAAGTAACTGAAAGGATAACATCAACAACAAATTTCGTTTTATTGTACGATCGCACAATTTTGCAACCAACTTAACGTAAATGTCAAATGTAGTATTTCCTTATTATAGTTCATCTCGTGAAAGAAAATTGGTCTGATAATTTGACGTTTGGAAATTGTTATCGGTGCACCTGTAAAGTGGTTTCGACATAATTGTGTGGATTTTGTGTAGACCATGTCCAATAGTCGCAGAGCAAATACAACCTCAATAACAAAATCGAGCCAGAGAAGGAGACTGTCTGTTCCGTTTCAAAACAGATTAAACATATTTTATTTGACTTTAAATAAAGTAAGTGACATTTAGAATTAAATTAATGTATACAGTATCTTAAACAAACAACTTAAACAGTGTTACTGTTATATATATTTATCGTACAGTTGGTGCAATTTGAAATTGTTATTCCAGAAGTTCCTGGAGGGTGAGAATCAGATAACGACTGTGCCACATTTACAGTATGAATTATATGAGATGGTCCCGGTGCTGGCTCCATTAAACGATCGGCAATACTAATTTTACTTTGAATGGAGTCATCAACATAACTTTCAGATTTCCATCCTCCAATTTTTTTAAGTGTTAGCAGATCTCTACCTTGATCAGCCAACAGAGTTGCTGCACTTCTTCGAAAACAGTGGCCAGTGTAGTCTTTTGGATTCTCTAACTGAAGGAATTCGGCTACTTGGCTAGGAATTCTACCAATTGTATTAGGCCCTACTGGTGAATTAATACATTTGCCGTTTCTGTAAGTGCAAAAAAAAACGTTTGTTTGTCTCTAGTCTTACATTTCTATATTTTAGCAGCAAGTTTATCCATTCGGGTTTAGTTACTGCAAAACGTCGAGAAACATTTGTTTTTGTTTCTGGTACATTGACGAGAATAACTTCAGATTTGAACTCGATATCATTAATTGACATTTTGCACAACTCTTCACGACGACATGCACCGGAAATACCCATTATTACTACTACCTATAAAATGAATTAAATACTTAGTTTATATGTATTTATGAAATATGTTGCTTATTACACACCTTCATTAATAGAAATGAATTGTCTGGGGCCTCAACAATGAACTTATCAATTTCGTTATCGTTTAAAACTTTGGATTTTTTCGTTATAAATTGTACGTTTCCTTCTTTAAAAAGGCCACAAGTTTTGTAAATTTTGAAATGTCAACGTTATTGTGTATTATCAAACAGGACTTTAACATAGAATAATGCGACCAAAGAGACTTTTTACTGGAAAACGTTTGAAAATATCCCAGTAAACAATTTTCAGTGTATTTACTAATTTTATGCACCAGTCCAGAAACTTTGAATACACTAATTCATACCGTTTTTTTGACTTATCCGGCAATAAGTTTTCGATCGCCTTTTTGGCCGTTTCTCTTATTTCTGGTGGTGTAAATTCAATTTCCGAATCAGAAGACATAATTAATATTTTTAATTGTAAAATAATTGTAACACAATAAACAACTGTCAAAATTGCAATTGTTTACCTACGGTTCCTTTGATCATTTTTTTTTAAATAAAACTTCAATGAAAGTTAGAAATTTATTTGAGAATTATTGTTTTATGTTCGTTTCAAAAAATATTGTACAATATTCATGCGTGAACAATTTTCTCGCGTTCACATTATGTTCCCGCACTTATATCGTAAATAACTATTCCCTTATTAAATGTGGATTTTCTTCCGCCCAATAGTGCTTGTTATGAAAATTGGTTATGCCCTCGCGATTAAATTTAGATTCGTCCTTCCATAAAATGTTGGTTAAGAAGTTTTCATCCTCTGCATCTGAATTTAACATAAAGCGGCACAATTCTAATCTACTTCCAGGATCACCTTCATCTAAGCCCTGGACAGGGGTATAATGGTAAGGATGGCATCCAACTCTGCGTATCGTAGACTAGACTTTCCATTGTGACGCACCAGTTTGCCGCGCCACTTTAGCAGTTGAAGTGCCTGGGTTATCCTCAAAATGGATTAATATTTCTTCCTCATCATCTGGTTGATCTACGCGAGGAGCACCAGCGTTCACTCGCCGACGTTTCACTTAACCATTTTCTGCGACATTTAGATATGTCGTACTAAATACACGAAAATTCGGTGTGCGACGGTTTGGAAAGCGACGTTTATATTCCCGACGAGCTTCTGCAGCATTCCCATCGCAATATCCGTATACAAATAAAATGTCGGCGTATTCTGCATTGCTATAAGCGGCCATTTCAGTTAAACAACAATAACAACGAAAATCTGCAAAACCGAACTTAAAGAACTTAATACAACTAGTTATAACAAATAGTTATTTATGTACCAAGGACAAAAAGTGCACTTTTATGTACGAGACTGAATTTGCTGGCCGAGGCGTTAGCCGAGGCAAGCAAACAGGCGAGGTTATTAAAAAGCACTTTTTTCCGAGGTACATATTAATTTTTTCCGTTGACCTTAAATTAATTAATTTTCTATTGATTACCGTTTACTGAAAACAAAATGTTTAGTAAATTTAAACAAAAATTTTACGTTTGTTCTGATTTTACTGTACCTAATATTCACTTCACCGTTCAGTATTGTAACATTTGTGTCAAAATTTATTAAAGGAAATAAAAGCTTTCCGCGTTCGAATATTGTACCGATAAAGCATTTGTTTACAACAATCACATAATTTTTATAAGAGCACTTGATTATGATAACACTTTTTTAACTGTAATACTTTTCGTCCGCAAACATCTGTCAATGTCAATTATTATTTTATGTCAAATTAAATAAAGTCGAAGTAACCAGTATGAAAACCCATTTTTAAGAAAGGATGAATTTAGTGACTACATAGGATATTACAGTACTTTAGGTACATACTGAAACATTTTAGATACTGCAGAATATTGTTTGTTTACTTCCATTTATAACCTCAATTTCTCAATCCCACACAACTTTGAACAAAAACAATTTGTTGTTCAAATTACAAGTAAATGATTTTAAGTGCTTTGAAATGATATTAATAAATTGTTTATAGTTTCTACAATGTGCGAAGCATATAGAAGAGCCTGGTTGTAATCTCACAATACTCGATACATTGTTTTCAATATGTAACACTTTAACTTCTTTAAAGTTATTCATTTATAAGGTAAGACAGAATTCATACGACTTGAGATTGCTTTAGACAATTTTATTAGGTAACATTTTGATACAGAAGCGGAGTTCCGATACAAAATTTTCACGATCATAAAATACAAAAACTTACAGTAGAAGTGAGTTAATTATGGGTACCTTTCTATTACTGTATTTGATTGATGTAAATAAGTAATAATGCTAATGGAAAACACAAGAACAGTAATTACTTGTAAAAAATCATTTGAATATTGATTCTGTCGCAGGAAAAACAAAAATAGAATCATATAAGCCATCAACATTACTGGGTTCAAGATTTATTCGTACACAAAAACAAGGTGAATTTCACAGTTTTCAATAAGCTGAAAGAAGATTATTACATTTTTGAAACATTTTCGGAGTGAATCAAAAACTACGTTTGCATACTTTCTTACAGTCAGGCAATATTTTTATTGAATATAAAATGATTATAAGTCTGACCACGGTACAAACTCAGTCTTATAACTATTATATGTCCAATTAGTAAGAATCGACTTTAATGTGTTTAATAGGAGAAACTTCATTACATCTTTGATGATAAACAATTAAAGAAATGCATTAATTTTGAGGGTAGGCTTCCAACTATAACTACATTTTTAAATATACTTCAAAATAACACTACCTAAATATAATTTTTATTATTTTAATAAATTATAAAAAAGTACATGTTTTACCTATTACCTATCATAATCAAGTGCTCTTATAAAAATTATGTGATTGTTGTAAACAAATGCTTTATCGGTACAATATTCGAACACGGAAAGCTTTTATTTCCTTTAATAAATTTTGACACAAATGTTACAATACTGAACGGTGAAGTGAACATTAGGTACAGTAAAATCAGAACAAACGTAAAATTTTTGTTTAAAATTACTAAACATTTTGTTTTCAGTAAACGGTAATAAATAGAAAATTAATTAATTTAAGGTCAACGGAAAAAATTAATATGTACCTCGGAAAAAAGTACTTTTTAATAACCTCGCCTGTTTGCTTGCCTCATCTAACGCCTCGGCCAACAAATTCAGTCTCGTACATAAAAGTGCACTTTTTTGTCCTTGTTACATTTTCAATCTGGAAGTAAACATTTTTTTATTTTAATTTTTTTATTAGATTAGGAATAACTCGTACACCTTTTTGGGTTCCATATTTTGGGAACAAGGTTTACCAACAGAGCGCACCGCAACTGACTAGCAGCAACGGTGTGTTACAGTTAGTATTAAAGCATTAAAGTAGTGTCGAAAACCTGGTCCGCAGCTCTGTAGTCAAGTCGAGGACTTTCACATTACAAAATAAGTAATAAAAAAGTGCATGGTAAATATTCTAAAAAAACTAGGAACTCAAGACACAGAAACAAACCGTTAAACTGTAGTGATATAATTTTTGTAAAACGACTTGATCAGTTATAGGCACAAAACACATATAAGATACACAATAATTGCGTGTAGGAAACTACTCAATACGAGTTGTTTTAGTAATAATTAAATAGAACCGTTAAATTAAGTAACCAACGTTTAGTATGTTACGCCACTGGGTTAGTAATCAGTGGACACAAAAAGATAATAGAATTTTAAAGAGCTCACACACAAATAAGTGTGGCATTTACTGACGTTAAATATATCGGTACTCGAGAATAGATCTAACAGAAAACTAAAGCGCAATCAAATTATACTAACATTCAAAAGATCTTTTAAATTACATTGATCAAATTTAAAGCGCTAAAATTATGTAAGTAAGTTCACTTCAGAATACAGATACAAACAAGATTTAAATAAAATTATAACGTAAAGCATGCTCAATTTCAACTTATCTGATTGTCGATAATTACGATGAAAAGTAAATCGGTTTGAATTCCAAAAGAAATGAGTTAACACAGACAACCAGAAGAAGAAAACAACAACAATGTGTCCTCGACAGGATAGACAGCTAAAGTCCAAGTGATAACTTCTAGGTCATTGGTTTATCGTCGATGAACATCTTGAATTGATATGTAGTAGCCGGTTACAAAAAGCAGATGGATAGCAACCGCCTTTCAAGGTAGTGTTGATATTATTTTTCAGTTAAGCAACCGTAATACTTAAGAGAAGTTGTCGTAGAAGTTGTCGGTTAATAAATCCCCAGAAAATATTAAGTACTTGAAGTGGGGTTGATTTCCATTACAAATTAATTAAAACTCGTATAAATTTAGTTCTGCTTAAAAAATTGTATAATATTCTTTAAACTTAGACTTGTGTTATGTTATCCAGCAAATATTGTTAGTTTGTCATAATGTAATATCACAAATGAATACACCTTACAGATATACCACCGTATGAAAGAAATTCGACGTCAATGTTTAGCGGCGATATGGAGACAGTTTGGAAGCGGCACACTTTTAGCAGTAGCGCTAAGAATACCACAATCACTAGTATGCATATGGCTCTTATAAAAGTTACTACTTTCTTATATTTAGCACATCCATATTAAATTCAATTACAACAAGTGAACAGCTTCTAGAATTGTAGAAACAACATAATAAATTGTTCGAAGTGTTACAGTGAATTAAAACTACAGCACCATCTGTCATGTAGCAGCGTGACCGAAGTCTGATGCACTACCGTAGTTATTTTGCTTACTTGTCAATACGTGGTAGTCTAAATATTTTAAACAAAACGTTAATTTGAGTATCTGTGCTAACTATCCTAATATATAAGTAAAATGTGTGTCTTACGATATCTCGTGTAAAATTTTGACACGTATGAATAGTATAAACTAAGAAAAATGCCAACAGTTACTTCCTAATGCATGGACCATCTGTCCTTACAGGTTTATTGCTTCTTCGTAGGTGCATCGCCTCTCTATATTAGGGAAATTTTGGTTTATATTTCCACGCTGGCCAGACGGGTTGAAAGTAACTGTCATATATTTTTTTAACGGCTACCAAAGGTGTTAGAATGGTAATCCGGACAGACGACTTAACGTGCCCTTCAAAGCACGGTTGCGAAGCAAAACTTTAAATTGACTTGAAAAAATTTCTCACCTTCACTGGAATCGATCCAGCGCGTCGGCGATGGACAGTTTACAAAACGGGAGCTTTTACCACTAGTCTATGCTATCACTCTGTAAGGTATATTAATCTGTGGTAATATGAATGTATCCTTGTATCATAAAATATGTACTCACTAAAATAATGTAGAAGAAACGTAATTAGCTACGTAAAAAATGTGCAACATGGTTTCGTAATTCAAAAGTAAGGAATAATAGAGAAGATATGTAACTGCGTAATTAACAAATACGCATCCTAGCTTTGTTTACATTAACATTATTTATGTAACATTAAGACGGTAATTTGTGTTGCGATCTCTATCTAGAAGGAAGACACCTTTAAATTATATCACTAATTGAAGGAAAAATACTCTTAACTGTGATATCTATATTGCAATTTTTATTAAGTGGCGACACCGGTTACCATTTTTAAATAATCGTTAACATTATTTATGATAGTTTTTACCTGCAGTGAAGAAAATCCAATCGAACAAGCCATAGAAACTTTATTTGGTCCAAACCAATTGGCCGCCAATTTTGGGGACATATTTAATAGAGGTGCTTGAGTTGATGCCATAATTCCTTGCCCTAAAATCACTAACCAAAATCTATTTGGTGATGTCGAAGCAACTTTCATCCATGTTGCCAAACAGATCCCAATTCCAGCTATGTTAGCACCCACGCGACTCCCCTGTAATTTAATCAAGAAGCTTCTTCCAATTTAAACAAAAATAACTCACAAACTTGTCGATAATATAACACGATGGTATGGAAAAAATTACGTCGCCCAATAAAATAACTAAATTGGTCCAGTTAACCGCTTCATAAGATATATAATAATGATATACTATAACGTCTGCAACAGTAACGTACATAAATCATTGCATCGCTCCACAAGGGAAAATAATCATATATAATAGTAACATCAACCATCTTTTCTTATACAATTTTGGTTCTATGGGCACTTGATTCTTATTCTCTTCAAGATTCATTTCTCACTACAATCAGTATTAGAATTAAACGAATATTTTTTAACTAATCGTACGTTTACACAATAATTTTTACAACATGATTAGATAAAACAGTCTAGAACGGCTTAGTTAATTGTACCATTTTTAAATCAATTTAGGGAATTTAGAGAATGTATGCTTTTGTTGCACAATGAACTGTTGCTACCGCTATATAAAAACAATTGAGTTTATTATTGCTTTACGCACATACCTTGAACACTTTTTTAAATAATTCTCACATTTAACGCGACAGAATGGTTAACTTTGTAAAAATGTTTGGGTTTGAGTTTGCTTTGTTGTGTATTTGAACTGGTGGACTAAAGGTTTTTTACACTACAATGACGCAATAATTACTATAAAACGTGATTTATAAAGAAGGTCACAAATTGGAAACTGTGATACTATACATCATACAAATTTAAAAAAATCTTTGAACGACACTACTTGAAAAGAACATACATTTTTGCATTTGCTAACTATGAAACTAAAAGCGCAACTGAAAATAATCTCTCACATAAGTTTATAGTCTTTCCAAAAATGTGTTTTAAAAAAGATAAAAAATAACTCAGTTTAAGTAGCTTTCTACGACAAATTGTTGATATACGAGTACTTACATTGTTCGATATACAGTGACCGGCAAAGAGTTTGCAACAAATGGGAAAAATTTTTGTAATTGAGATATCCAAAAATTTCTTTTGGCAAATGAATTTAGCATATCGAATGACAAAAAAAGCACTTTGACAATGTCATGTGATCACTGTCATGGCGGCAAATTTAAAAAATATCTCTTAAATATGTAAGAAGTGAGGTTAGATGACAAGATATTAAAAAATGCCTAAGAGAAAAGTTGTTCAGAATTAGATTATACGTCTATGTGCAAATTTAAAAAAAAATAACAACTTTTCAAAAATATCAGTTTTCCGGCATTTTTTCGAGAAATTTTTTGTATGAGCTTATTATCCAGGCAATATTGTAAAAAATTGTTTAAATTGGGTTTAGAATAGAAGAATTGATCATTTTAAGATTATTTTAAAATAATTCTAAATTTGTAATTTCAACCTTTTGTTTTCTGTAGGCCATTGCAACAAAGTCCGTTCTAAAAAACAATGTTTTTTGTTCTTTACCGTCCATTGCTAGACTAATAAATAAAAATTATTGGATTGTAAAGTTTATTTGTTGGTTTTATTGTGTTTTATGCAAATCAAACGCAAAAAATTTAGTTTTTTCAATATTTCCGGAAAAAATGTCGGAAAACTAATATTTTTGAAAAGTCGTTATTTTCTTTTAAAAATTTGCACATAAACGTATAATCTAATTCTGAACAACTTTTTTCTTAGGCATTTTTCAATATCTTTACATATTTAAGGAATATTTTTTAAATTTGCCGCCATGACAGTGATCACATGACATTTGTTAAAGTGTTTTTTTTGTCATTTGATATGCTGAATTCATTTGCCAAAAAAATTTTTTGGATATCTCAATTACAAAAATGTTTCCCATTTGTTGCAAACTCTTTGCCGGTCACTGTATAAAATGGATATTACGCAAAAATGCCGAACACAATTCAAATCTTCAAGTAAAAGTTTGATAACTAAAGAGGTTAACTTGATGTCAGATGACAAACGTATGTATTGTGTGTCTTTGCGTATGGTCATAACTTTGAAAAAACAGATCGTGTAAAATTTGTGCGTAAACAGTGTTCTAGAATTCGTGCCAATAACTGTTTCCGAACATGTTACGTAAATAACTACTAAATTAACTCAATTAATAAGCCTTCAGGTTCCGAGAATAACTCGACAACAGTTGCGTCCTTTTAGAACTATTCAGGAGTGAGAGTAGATGCCCAGGTAGAACAAAACGTTTTTAGAACATTATGGACGTTTTAGTGAGAAATGTATTTGACTCGCGTGGATGTTTCAAATCATGCTTATAGAACGTGCGCATAAAGGTAAGACTGAGAACGTCTCATAGCAATTCAGTTTGACGCATTTTTAAAAAACACCGCCATGATAAAACATAAGTGACGTTTCATTGAAGGCTTATATTTGGCGTTCTAGAACGTTTGTTTGAAATGTAAAATGTAGAACGACGTAAAGAAATTCTTTTGTTGTACGATTTGAAATGTTTTATTCATGCAACCTATTCTGTAATATTGTAGCTACTGCTTTTATATGACAAATAAATAAACTATTACAATGCTCGAGAGAGTGAATCAGACAGACATAACTTAGTATAAAATGAATCATTTATGCCGTGTTCATTTGATAATTACATTTTTTTAAACAAAAGATACAAATAATACATGACAGTTTGCATAAATTAAGTCCGATTTATTGTTGTTCATACAGTGTTCATCCTACTGAATTCATTATAATAAAAACTTCTTGCAATACATTTTAAAACAGACTTTAAAAACCGATTTTGATCATTTTTTGAAATCACTTAATCATTTTATCAGTTTTCAATGAATTCACAATTAATCAAAAATCGACTAACTTCTTAATCAGTTACCCATATTTTTTGTTTCTTCACAACATTCCGAATATAAAAATTGATAAAAATTCAAAAGAAAAACAATTGAATTTGTATTCTATAAATCATTGGGGCGTAAAATTGTTTTTTTAATATTATCAACACCACCAAAAACCAACTTATATATCTTAGACACGCTATACAATTTGATATCAATTAATACTACAAGCTTAATTTTTTTTTGAATAACGTAGGAGTTTAGGAATACGTAACTAAAAACAATTAACAAAACGTCTGGTGTGCAAACTGTTATGTTATGATTATTCTATCTTTTATTAACAATTGTTACTTTTGTAAAACTACCAACACTATTAAACTAATTATAGGCGCAATCGAGTCTTATTACATACATTACTGTTACTTAAAAAAATATTACACGGTTGCTAATTTAGAAAATTACGTATAGATTAAAAAAAGTAGATTGTACACATCTTTTATTATAATTTTAGTTCATCGCATAGTACAACGTTAGTGCACATTAAATAAATGAAAAAATGAGTTTGGATTCAAATCAAAATCAGTAAGTTGTAAACATTAGTTTAATGTAGAGTTTTTCATCTCGTTCGTAAAAAAATTGATTTGACTCTTTTTAAATTTTTACATGGTGAATGAAAACAATACCTTAATTCCCAAATATTATACTTAAAGATTTAGATAGAGTTTAGTATTTATGTGATTGTTAGCGTGAAAACTGACATAATTTTAAGTTCTTAATCAAAATAAATTTGAGGTTTGTTTGATATTTTTCTAATTTATTTGTAACTTGTACTAGTACGCCAAGTAAGCGAGTCCACCTTTCACTTTGTGAAAAAAAGGTGGAATTTACCAGAGTTGTTCCTTAGGTCCCAAAGATTGATTGCAGATCAGATGTCGCCCGTCAGACTCTGCATGGTTCCGGTTTTGATCCTGATCGACAAGTGCGTAATCTTCTACAAAACAGTTTTAAGGATTGGAATCGGTTGGGATAATTAAATTAAATTAAAAATTAAACACACCCTGGATCACTGAGCGTGATACATCCTCGACCCCAAAGATCGAAAAATGCTTTATGATCCACGAAATGTCGTTTCCTTCATCGCTCATATACTCTCTACTGCACGTTTTTAAGTCACACTTTTGTCACCATTATTCAAAATAGCGCAGATATTAAACACAATCGACCCAGTACTCTTTTGCGCATTTTGTTTCTGCAATTCTGGTATCAAGTTGACAAATATCACTGCTGAATTTAAAAAAAAAAAATGGACGTAACTGGAAAACGTTTTAAAACCATAAATTGAACTTTAATTCATAATTTAGAGATGCTTGTCAAGCAAAAACTCTCAATAAGACACGGCAGTAATTATTTAGTTTAATCTCTTTTGACGTTTATTAATTGACTACTGTTTCTATATAACAAAAATACAACAACTAACTATTTTTATAAAAACTAACAAAAACAAAATTATATAGATGGCTTAATGAAGCTGCACTCTACTTCTTTTTTTAACATTTCGGCTCCCTCAGGCCCTGTGGCTTCTCACAGAGATTCTTATAGCTTACGCGTAGTCCAGTAGGACACACCTTGGAAACCGGACGCATTAACGTTGTTTCCACCGTCTTCACATTAACTACATTAACTTGTCCGTCTTTTCCAGGGTACACCTTGCATATGTAACTGCGCTTCCAGGCATTCCTAGAAGAGTTCTCATCCACTAGAAATACTATGTCCCCAACACGAATAGGTTCCTTGGTTGAATCCATTTAGTCCTTAGCATGCGTTTGGGCAGATAGAACTTTGTTTTGGTGTAATAGCTTTACAGTCCGCTGGATCGGTTGACACTAATGCCAGAGGTCAATTATTGAGAATGTTCTCCACTGACTTAATGGCGGTAAGCAATGTAGTGTCTCTTAGATACTTCTCGGTAAGGATCACTCGAAGACAGTTTTTCACGGACTGGACAAGACGTTCCCATACACCACCAAAATGAGGAACGCCTGCTGAATTAAATCTCTACTGAATAGACTGGAACTTCCCGTTGCAAGCGATTATTCTTTTAGGTTCACATTCTTCAATTGTCACTGTAGCTCATTTTTGCTTCCGACAACATTCGTCCCATTTCCGGAATGACTGGTTTTACTTTTCTAAAGTGGCATACTAAACAATCGTTAGTAACTCGAGACATAACTGATCGACCGTCCACAATCCAAAAACTTTGGGGCTAGTTGCTTAACACTGTCTCTTTTACTTGGTGAGCACAGTTAACATGCTCATTCATTATGAGTAACTCCATAAACCTATGCTTGTTTGGAAGTATAATTGGATACTTCCTGTTATCCTCCATGTTGCTTGTCCAGCAATTTAACTTCACTCGGTTTGGACATTCCATCTTGCCCATTCATTGCCTCAATATATACTCTTGACTCCTTTTGGTTTTTCCTTTTCGGTTGGCTAATTGTTTGCTTCTAACTTCAGATAAGAAGGCCCCTTGAACCAACGGTGATCAGAATCAACAACAGAAGTTTCAAACCTTGTAGCGTCGTCACCCACATTTTTAGCACTCGGCACCCAACGCCAGTCACGAGGATCGCTCCCTTCTTGAATTTCGCCGACACGGTTCGCTACAAATTGTTTGAATTTGATAGCTGGAGATTAGATCCACAGCAAGACTGCCTTTGAATCCGACCAGTACACAATCTTGTTGATTTTCAGTTTTTCTTTTATCGTTATTGACTGTCGACTTTCCAACGCAGCCGCTTGCAGTTCTAACTTAGGAATTGATAGTGCTCAGATAGGTGCTACTCGTACTTTAGATCCAACAAAAGTGACATCTACTCCTTCTTCATGTTGAATTCGGAGGTAACTCACGGCAGCAAATCCTTTCTCACTGGCATCTACAAATGTATAAAGCTCGACGTGTCATCTTTTCAAGCACGGTGAATATGATCTAGGTATGGCGGCGCCGAATATCATAGAAGTCATTTGGTAATGATTCGGCTGCCGTGTAGCATCTCCGTCTCTCCAAAGGAATCGTTGGCTGTCGCGATATTCTTCTCGTATTAAAACTTTGAGAAACATGTCGGTAATGTCTCCCGTTACAACATGCTTATGAATCCGAAAGTTTCATATCACCGTAATGAGTGTGCGAATAACATCAGGCCCCTTCAGTAACATACTGTTTAACGAGATGTTATTCACTTTAGCCTTTGCCTTGCAATTCCTTTATCTTTTCCAAGCAGAGCCGACGGAAGTTTTCTTCTTTGAACTTTTCTCAACACGTAGTAAGCGTTTGTATGCAGCTGCCTCACTAGGAGGAAATTGAACGTTATCTCTCTAAAGTAGTACAGTTTCCCATCTACCATTAACTTTCCTGGTTGTCTCATTAAGTATGGAGTAGGCTTGCAGCTCTTTTTGATTTATCCCATTCTTTTCAGACACTTGAACTCCAAAGTTTTTTGTTATGAACCATAGCCGGATTACTTCATGAAGATTCTCATCAGTCCCGTAGCATAAATTAATGGAGCTTTTCCGAGGATGACTAAAGTTTCCAGACACCGTCCATCCTAAATTACTTCTCCATCCTATTGAAACACCCCCTGGACCCGTCACTACTTGTTTAGCCAAAATTAAAAAAGGGTTGTTGTTACCAACAATTAAATCTAGTACGACCTTTGTTAGGTCCTTTGCCTTTACTTGCTTCAAGTTTTTCACCTCGGACATGTGTACTGAGTATGGCTTAACTTTAAAGTGTATATAGGTCGTCCTTTAAGTCCAATGAACTCCGCCACTTCCTTGCTTATTAGACTGCGACTCGCATCACTGTCAAAAAGGGCAAAGGTTTTCTTAGCTCCAGAAGATCCCCGTACAAACACAGGCAAAATCGGGAGCGGCCCATTACATTCTTCGACCAAAGTTAAATTGATGTTTTCCTCTTCTGGTATTTTCTCCGGTAACATAATATTTATCTTGCCAGGCTGCACATGAGGGAAAGTACTTCCTTCTGTTGCGTTAGCTTGCTCGTTGCTTTTGTTTACCAGTTTATGGAGAAGTCGATGATGTACCAGTTTGCAACCATCAACTCCACATGGGCGTTTATTCTTGCAATGCCGCACGTTGTGTCGTGGGTGAGATGTGCTTAGACACGAAATGCAGGCCCCATATTGTTTTACTACTTTTCATCGCTCGTCAACGCTCAATTTCTTTAAGTCTGTACAGTTTTGTAATTCGTGCTCAACTAGTCAGCATAACTTGCATAACAGTTTTGGAAAATTCTACTTTCTCCTCTTGGCCCGCAGCAGCATTTGCGCATCCTGGTGCTCTCTTTTTACGTTCTTTCCTTTCATCAATATCCTTGTCATTAATGGAAGGACGTATTGCTAGTATGGCGGCATCGGCTTTCTTTCCAATCCGTATAGAGAAATACTCCACGTTAGGACACCTAACAATATCTGCGTTTACCCACTCATACCACTGCGCAACAAGATCAGCTGGTAGTTTCGTTGAAAATTCTATTGCCTTTTGTCTGTTGTGTAGATACTCTAAATCACCGTAGTTTTCACAGTTTTCCACTAATGATTGGACCGCTATGCCAACGTCAACCACTGAATCAGGCTTGGTCATATCTACCTTCTTACATTCCATCACTTTTTCGGCCAGAAAGTCCAACACTAGTTCCGGTCGTTCGTACATTTTCTCCAGCGTTTCCCATATCTTGTCCAAGTTGGCACTTGTAGACATATAATGCTTTACTGTGTTTTTTGCTTTTCCCTTCAAAGCTTTCATCAATCTGGAATGATTTTCATTCCGTGAAAAATCTTGTTGAGTTCGCTAATACTCCGATTTAAATATGCTGAAATCGGATGGATTTCCTCCAAAAATAGATAATTCGCTTGACGTAGTATGCATTATTGACATAAGATGTGTTATTGTAACCATTTCCTGCCCCGGTTTAAGTAGAGCTTGCTGACAATATGTACGTGACGGTACTGATAATGGCTGCTCAGGTGTGTGCGGTGGTATCAAGACTGCTGTGATTATTGAATTTTCTGAGCAATGTCACAGCTGTCAAATACCTGCGACATAGCATTGTCGGCAACTACACATTGAGAGTTACGTTGATTATCGTCGTCTCCCGTTGGAAATTCCTCGACCCAAATCTGTACCTGTCTGTGGTTATGTGCTTCTTCGAAATCTCTTTCGCTCAACTCTCGATCGGATGTGATCTCTTCAAGATCAGCTTTTGCCCTTAACTCAATAACTTCACGATCCTGAACTTGGGTGATTTCCAAAAGTTCAATTCTACTTGTAGTTCCCCAAGTCTGTCCTCCGCAGCATACAATTCCTGCTCATACTTTTCCTCCCGTTCAAGAAGAGTTTGGCTAGCTGCCGTTCTAACCACCTTTATCGTGGTGTCATCCATGCGCCGCGAGGCACTTCTAATTTCTGCTTAGCGAGATCTACATCTCGACGTTTGCTTAACACCTGTCTAAAGAGTTACGCTAGTTTTGCTTTCTTTTTCGCCTCAATTTGCTTACGCTGAACCATGGACGGTGTGGTCTTTACTGTAGATCCTTTTCGTGATATTCCCGGTGTTGCAGGAGATGCTACAGTTGCGTAACGAGGAGGTGGAATTTCCTTATTGGCTCTGGAACTAATTGTAATGTTTTGAAGAGCCTTCATAATTACAAATCACTATATGCATAGTTGAATGAATAAAAACAGAATGTTTTAGCACGGCAGCTGATCAAACTGTTTTAAATCCGGTACGAAGAAGACCAAATGTCAAGTTTACGCTTGACAAATGTCACTGCTGAATTTAAATAAAAATGGACGTAACTGAAAAACGTTTTAAAACCATAAATTAAACTTTAATTAATAATTTAGAGATGTCTGTCTAGCAAAAACTCTCAATAACACACGACAGTAATTATTTAGTTTGATCTCTTTTAACGTTTATTAATTGATTACTGTTTCTATATAACAAAAATACAACAACTAACTATTTTAACAAAAATTAACAAAAACAAAATTATGTAGATGGCTTAATGAAGCTGCACTCTACTTCTTTTTTAACACCTGGTCTCCGTGGAGTTCAAACAATGTTACGCCATCTACCAAATTTAGCCCAACTACTAGCTTTTTTAACCGGCTTGAAATCTGTAGTCCCAGTCTTCGTAGTACATGATGTCGCATCCAAGATAGTTGAAATATGCGACTTCTTCTAGACGTTAAATTAAAAGTTCAATTGTTTTGTATCGCATCCATAACTCCTAAAAAGGCCTTCGTTGGAAGGAACCCTAACAGTAATTAACAATTGAAAGAAGTATTTTATAAAAAAATGACATAAGTAGACTTATACCTTCGTAGTTATTTATATCCTTTTGTAGGTTAAACTATGCTAGTTGTTATTTCTGTATCTTTCCCATATTTATTATTTCTTAGTGCTTTATCAAATTTTTTTTAGTGATAAAGTCTACTTCTGTTATTACTGGTTCTTCTGGGTCTGTTGTATTATTTTCTTTTCGTTGTTATCTGTCCATAGTTCTTTATAGGTTTTTTATCCCTTTCTTTTCTCTGATGTTGTTTTTGTTTCTTTAATTAAATATTTTATACTTTTGTTGATTATATAGGTGTTATTGGTCATTTACAATTTTTTTCAACTTTTTCTATGCGCTTCTTGAATTATGTTTTCACTTATGTTACGTTTTGTTTCGTATTTTTGGTGTTTCTATTTATTTTCTTAGTCTTGCAACCACCTTAGATATTAGTTCTTTTTTTATTGCAGTTTATTATTCCATATGATGATGAAGTTAGTTTTCGCTTAGCCATACCCGGTTTCAAAATGTAGGGGTTTGGAAGAATTTGGTAGAAGGTGTTTTCATTTTTGATCTTCAAGAAACCGGAATTGCAAGAGCAAAATGTGCTAAGATACTCACCCAGTTGTGTATAAATTTTGCGCTATTTTGCAGCAATATAAGCGAAATGGGCCCAGAGGTCACAAACAGCAGATATATCGGATGTTTCTTAGAGGATGGTGCACTTCTGGAGCTTCTAGCAGACCAGGATCGGGTGTCTGTGTACGTTTACGTTTGGAAGCGGCATATTATAGATCATGAGACACCTGTCGACCTTTGGGGACCGATGATGCATTAATATACCCACTCAATTTCATTCCGGCCCTAAAAGCTGTTTGGCAAACTGTTGTAGACAATTTGCACCTTTCCATCCTTTTAGGAGAGCAGCATCAAAATCGGGACCTAATAAAAAATTGTTAATAAATTAATATCATTGAACAAACCCGATACATGAAAGTTTGCTATTGTTCTTTTTTCCCTTAGACCGTCTATCACTGTGGTTCCGGATGCACCGCAGCCTAAAAGGCTTATTGTGCTTCCTTTGGTTGTTAATCGACATATCTAAATTCAATACCCTGCAGGTCGTTGGGTGGATACGTATTTAACTCTTTTGGTAGCATTTTGTTGCGCCCAAAAATAAGCTGTCTTCTATTGTCCAGCGCTTTGCAAATGCGCAAGAAGTGCAGTACTGTTTCGGGAGCTCTTTCACATAGTCGACAGATAGTGTCGCCAGTGAATCTTCCGATTTTCCGCAGATAATCTTTAACGGCCATGTGATCCATTAGGAGCCCTGTCGTGATCTTTAACTGTACCCGGCTTAACATTAGTAGTTTAGCCGTTTGTTTCACGTAAGGTTCTATAATCACACACTTACTATGTATCAGGCCTCTTTTTGATGTCCAGTACGCCTTATGTTCTTTGCGAGTCCATTCGCTGACTGCTAGGTGACTCGATTTTTTTGATATACCCGAAGCTGGTTCTGGCCCAACGTAAGACGATGTGGCTCCCTGCCTGGCGAGCTTGTCAGCTTTGATGTTCCCTACAATGCCCGAATGACCAGGTGTCCAGACAAGAGTTACCTTGTTTTAGCCTGCCAGGGTATTGTGTGTGTTAAAACATTCAAAAACCAGTCTAGATAAGGTCTTTTGGCTTAAAAGATGATGGTGATGGCGGGCCTGACCACCCTTGTGTACAACCTGTGTACCGTCTCTGGTCTGAGCCCCCATTGTCTGTCATACATGCGTCTGATTACCGCTAATGTAATCTTTGACTTTCGTATGACTTTTGGTTGACTGTTGGTTCCAGGTAAGCTTTGAGTCAAAGATTACCCCCAAGTATTTTACCTCCCCAGATATAGCTAGTTTACGTCCTTTTAAGAAAAGAGGTCCTAATCCCTCTAATTTCTTTTTGCGTGTAAACGACACTATGGTGGTCTTTTGGAGAAATACTTTCAGCCTTTCCTTCACACATCATCTGTTGACCACGTTCAGTGCACGTTGCATTTGTTCTCTGATTGTGACTGAAAACTTACCTTCCACTAGAATGACAAGATCGTCTGCATACCCCAGAAGAAGATAGCCTTCTGTTCTGAGCTTAGTAATCAATTCATCTACGACTAGGTTCCACAACAGAGGAGAAAGTACTCCTCCCTGAGGGCAACCTCCTGCCACCCTAGTTGTTAACGTATGCTCGGAAAACATGCAGTCAATCCACCTACAGCTAATTTCTTCCAGACTACGTCTCCTCAGGGCCGCGGTTATAGAGTCAAAAGGTGTATTACCGAAAGCGCCTTTTATATCTAAGAAGACCTTCAACATAATTTGTTTATTTTTAGAGCATTCTCCGCCCTACTAGTTAGGGTACTAAGAGCTGTCTCTGTAAGTCTTCCTGGAAGATATGCATGCTGGTCTCGGGATAGAGAGCTGGTCACCAGAATCCCTTCCCTAATATGCCTATCCATAATCTTCTCCATTGTCTTTAGTACGAATGACATTAGACTAATGGGTCTATAAGCCTTTGCTTAGGAGTCGTCTGCCAGTCTTTGGAATAAAAACTCTAAATGCCTTGCATAGTCTACGCCACAAAGGTCAGTTCCTTTCTGTAGCATGTTGGGTATGATTTCATCCTGACCCGATGACTTATAGGGCTGAAAAGAGTTTATTGCCCATTAGATCTTTTCAAAAGTTACCACTTTCTTGGCCGTTTGCCTGTCTGCTTTTGACGCTTTGTTGCCAGTTTTGTCCGGCGTCTGTCTGGCCCAGTCTAGTGGTTTACCTTTGTAGGATTTTCCTCCAGGGAAGTGAGTCCGAAGAAGTTCACTTCAAGTCTCCTTCTCGTGTGTTGCAAATTCGCCGTCTTCGCGTCGAATAGTTTGAAGTGCACCTTGGAGGTTTTTCGATAAGATCTTATAGAGCCTGACATTGTCTGGGACCGTGTCAATGTCCTCACAATGCCTTCTCTACGAGGATCTCCAAACCCTCCTGAGTGCTTTGTTGTACTCAGTTAAAGAAGCCCTATAAGCCTCTGACCTTTTGCTAACATAGAATTTGCAATTTGCTCTGCCATTATTTCTAGCTCAATATTTTTGCTTACCGTACCTAATGTCCCCGTTAAGCTTTGGTCTAATCTGTCTTTATAGATTTTCCTGTCCGTCCGTCTAGGGTTGCGGTAAGCCTCAGTTTCATAGTGTAACCCCATGATTTAAACCTGATGTGTCTATGATTAAAGCAGCTCTCTTCATCAGACACATGCCATTTCCTAACGAGATTACTAGTGTATACTTATTGTTATATCTAATACTTCCTTTCTATTACTAGTTATAAAGGTTGGTTTATTACCAATATTCAATATGTCTAATCTAGTTGCAATAAGAAATTGTGCTAATGACTCACGTCTTAAATTAGTGTCTGCGCTCCCCCAGATGGTGTGGTGGGCATTAGAGTCACATCCGATGATGAGCTGCGTTCCTTGTTTCCCGCAGCTCTCTACCAGTTCCTCCATTTCCACCCTGGGGCAAGTATTTTCTTAGTGAAGATAGACCGATCCGAGAACAAACTCCCTTAGTCTATCAGCACTACGAGTCAATTTAAATGCCATTATGTCCTATGAACAGAAGTTAGTTAGTGACAGTGTTTTTACATGACTTTTGACAAGTATACAAATTCTGGGCGTCTCGACTGTTCTGCTATAAATTAGCTCTCCGTCAATACCACCCAGGCCTATGATTTTACCCCTCCATACCCAGGGTTCTTCACTGAGAGCAATGTCAGATGCCTCCATTGCTTTACAGAGGGCAGCGAAATCCGCACTACTGTGCTGCAGCTTCACTTGAACGACTCACACCATCCTTACCTATTTTTCTGAAGGTTAGCGTTCAAAATCCGAAACGCACCTTCATTCGATTTTCCTCCAGACGATTACCTTGGGCCTCTTGGGAAGTTTTTTTGATTTGACTACAGTCAAATTTGTACCTTTCCATATGCCTCCAAAGTGTTTCACAGTCTCAACGAGTGCTCGTTCGCGCAGTTATTCTTTAGAAGCCCTGCCAAGAACCAAGCACCTTTGAACTGTAGAGGATTCGCACTTCTCAAAGGAGTGGCGTCTACAGCAACCGTCAGCTTCTGCTGGATCAGGTCTGATTAAGCCTGATTCAGTTGGACATCAGGATGGCGTCTGTCAATCACAGCCATATTGGTGTTCTTTAGAGCACCTCTGAAGGACACAGTCTAACTCTGTGGTCTTCTGGTCTTCTTTGGTGCTTTTTTTTTAATAGTCGGGCGTTGAGGAGTCGGATAGAGGCCTCTTTGATAAACTGGTGGCCTCACCCTCCTTCCCCTTGTCCTTCTCCGTTCTTTCGCTTCTCTCTTTAGTTTCTTTCTTTGAACCCCAGAGAGCCTGTTTTTATTTTTGGACAGGTCCTTGTTTTCCCCTGCGGGTATTGGTGTTGGAGCTGGTCTGGCTGCGTCTGGCGACCGAGAGGTCGTCTCCGTAGCACACACAGTCTTCATTGGTATAATAACATTTTTGTTAGTCTCCATTTTGGTCCCACGAGTGTTGGGGAAAAAAAGGTCACCATGCCAGAAGCCCCAACTGACATGGAAGGCTATATTACAACGAGAGGTCGCCCGGTTTCTTGAGGTGGTGCTATTGTAGTATAGTTGTAGTAAATTTAATTTTTTTTTGAGCAAGTGGATGTTATTTGTCAAAATAATGTGTTCAAAATATGGTAGTCAGTTTAACTGTTTCTTTGAAACCAATGAATACAGGTTTTTTTCAAAATTTGTTACCCTTCACATAAAACATTTTTTTGTTTAACCCAGATCAGATCTTAAGTTTAAAAATCGATTACCTAACCGGATCGGATTCCTGTCTGTATGATCTTTCACACTTTTCTCCATTCTTCCATTTTATGTGTTTCAAAATCTGTAAATAATATATCTGACTAATGCGAAAAACTGCTAGCTCTAAAATATTTGCAGTAGATTCTTAGATTTTAAAATGTTTTATTCCTGGCCTTCAAAGTCAAATTACCAACCTCAAAGAATTGTAATTAATGGTTTTTCCATAGGATATATATTAGAAGATTATCTGATATCAGCGAAAGTTTAGATTTTTTACAGTTTAAATTTGGTAGATATTTTGGTACATTTTCAAGAGTTTATAGTCAAATTTGCTTTTAAATTACTAAGAGAACCTATGAATCAAAAAAGTGAATTATACAGTGTTTTCGGAAGTGTTTGCATCATGGATTTACTTCAAAGTTTTTTTTATTTCACCTTCAGAAATACTACGTTTACTGATTCCTTCTTAATTTAACTCCGTAACATTTAAAACCGTAACCGGAGGTTTCATTAACTGCACAGAAAAACCCAACAACTGTAAAAGACCTAAAACAGCCACACAAAGAAACTTTATCAAGATCTAGCCATTTATTTAAAAAATGTTTGGTTCATATCTCTGTGGTAAACCAAACTTTTCTGTTGACGAAAAGATTAGTGATACTTTAGGAATAATAACTAGCTGTCCTGGTTTAAAAATTTAGCCTGGTGTATCCCAGCCATAAGATCAAAACAATAACTATTAAAAGTAGAATATTTTTCTACATCATGGAAAGTGTTTAAAATTATATTAATACTCAAACTTGCTAAAAATTCTACTAACAAAGTGATTGTTGTCAGTTATATATTACCCGCTTGAGAAGCAAATACTAACAAGATTAAACTTGTGCCAAAAAATAAGGAGCAGTTTAGGTTGATAAAGTAAACCCAGATAAACTTGGACTTTAAAGACAGACGCATCCGTTCTTAAAAAACTACTATGGTGTACAGTTTGGAAAAACATATTTTAGTCAGGTCTGCACCTGATTTTTACAGAAAAGTTCAAGGATCGAGAGGTTCACAGATGATGCGAAGATTTACAATCGTTTAAAGACGGAAATGTTTAAATTTAAAGAAATATAACGTTACTTGTAAAATACATTTCTAAACACAAAAGGTAATTAATTTAAAAATATTTTTTATAACACACACACTTGATATTCAAATAGTGGAAAACCACTTCACCCCAAAAGTAAACCATCTTCAAACCCAGCAAGTTTTTTTTAACCACTAGTAATAATAACTATGATAACATTATACTAAGTCACTAAAAGGATTTTAAAGCAAAACTATGGAGTGCAATAAATAACTGACTATGAAGTTTATTACCGAGAATCACTCGACAGCTGTTTCTGTTCTTTGGGACTCTTCAGGACTGAGAAAACTCAAGTGTAAGTTCACTTTTGTACAAATGCGTCCTGTCAACTATATTCCCCACTGGAGGGTACAACATATTCAAGCTATAGTTCTACACCTCGTGTGACTCTTTTAAACAACAACGAACAAAAATGGTTCGTTTTTGTAAAAAGTATAATAAAAGAAAATGTAAGTTAGTTGTGTTTAAGAGCCTTTTTAGTCAACACTAAAAAAAAAAAAAAAAAAAAAAAAAAAAAAAAAAAAAAATAAAAAAAAAAAAAAAAAAAAAAAAAAAAAAAAAAAAAAAAAAAAAAAAAAAAAAAAAAATTAGTTTTGTTTTTTTTTTTTTTTATAAAAAAAACAAAAAAAAAAAAATAAAAAAAAAAAAATTTAATTTTTTATTTTTTTTTTTTTTTTAAATTTTAAAAATTAAAATTTTTTAAATAAAATTAAAATTATTTTTATTTAATCAAAAGTTTTAAATTGAATATTACAGAATCTACTACGTTTTGTGTAAGTGGCCTGTCACTGCCAATTGTGGAACTCTTTCAAATCTCCAGATTCGTTTTATTATCTTACCCAACAACTCTCGGTTGATTAATTCTATTTGATCGACGTGGTTTCTCAAAACAAACTGGTACCCATTATCTCTTTAGAATTGAGCCTGCCTTTTTAGGTTGGTTTGTAAATAAGCTTTCTCTCTTGGTAATTTTTTCCTTTGACAATTCACTATTTTCTAGGTGCTGTTTGACTTAAACGCGAGGTTATCGCTTGTCTGAAAAAGGGGAAACGGTTACCCATGATTATGCAATTATCTTAAATATTGAAATCAAATTTACAATTTATAAGTATTGTGCTCAAATCAGAAGGTTGTGTAGAAAATAAATTAACGTCACTCTTTACAAATTCCCCCCTAGCATAATTTGAATAGTTATTCATTAGTACTTCAGTCTGCAAATAAAACTGTTTTTTAAATAAATCTAGTTAGTGTATTTGTTTTAAATCATTAGTTTCATTAATTGATTTCAGGAAGATTGTCATTGGTAAAATAACTTATACATTTCAGCAATGTGATATTTTCTAAAACCACATATATTAACACAAGATATTTGAAATTGGTGTGTGCAGTTGTTTGCTTAATGAGTTTTTCATTATTAATCGCTGTAGGAGTAATCATGATAAAGGTCAATTTTAAACGCGCGTAAGTAATCAATATTAGACTTTTTAACAACGACCTTTGACCCAATCTTTTCAGAATATGCGTAACTCAATCTTGCGTAAAAGTTGCATCTACTACCTTAACATACTTGAATAGAGACGTAGATCCGTGCGAAGATTTTTACGAATTTGCTTGCGGAAACTACATCAAAGAAACGGTGATTCCTGAAGATGAACCGTGTGCTCATGTTTTTTTAACAGTTGCCAATTCTATGGAAAATCAATTAAAGTTATTGTTTGATGAATTATCACCCGCAAATGCTAGCAAACCTCAACAAATCGCCCACAAACTTTATGGTCTGTGCATGAACACATCAAAAATTGAAGAACAAGAGCTGACAAACGCTCAACAATTACTGAAAAAATTTGGAGGTTGGCCAATCGTCGAAGGAGGTAAATGGAACGACTCCAAATTTGATTGGACGCAATTGTTAGTCAAATTACGACAAAATGGATTTGATCACACACATTTTATTAAAATGGAGGTAGTGCCCGATGATAAAAATACAACAAAATACGTTTTATCGGTAAGTGTTTATACAATCGTGATTTTGATAAATTGATACTGTTTCAGTTGGATCAAAACATGCCCAAATTCAATGACTTTGTAAAAGGAAAGTTTAATTTAAAAGTTATCGAGGCTTACAAAATGTATGTAAAAGAATTAGCTTTGGCTTTTGGTGCCGACAAAACCTTGGCGCAGAATGAAAGCGATCGTTTGGTGGAATTTGAAACTCAACTAACTACGGTATGTTAAAATAAATTAAAAAATTATGTTTACTTATAAAAGAATTGTGAAAAACTGCACTTTAATGAGATTTTTTTGAAAAAGCATCAAATTGTTGATAAAACAATATAAAATTTATTAATGTCTAAGAAAAGTACTCCATAGGTCAAAATTTTAAAAAACTTTTTTTGTGATACTTGTAAACTTCCAATTTGACAAAAATTTGAGAGTTCATGTATATAGGTAATTTTAATAGTGTTTCGGCAGCATAATAATCACACATCAGCGTACTTTAGTATACTAAATTAATTAAGCAAATGGGATTTACTTTTATTTAAGCTTGTACTGTAAAAATAATGGTACTTTACTCTTAAGAAAAATTCATATTTTTGATAAACGTTAAAAAAAGGTTGAAAAATTGATATCTGATGGTTGCATCTTAAATTTTGGAGTATGCAGAACTTTTTTGTGAAATGATAAAGCCGAATCGTTAATAGCAAAATTGTCGATAACAATCGATAAATTCGTCAAGGTTCAGAATCTTGATTACTTGATTGTTAATTTTCTTTAATAAATCTACTTATATAATTTAATTAAATGTTATCTGCGTTACGCTCATAGAAATGAAGTTAAAACAAATCAGACGAAAACAAAATTTAATCCTGTGCGTCTTAAATTAGTACGTTAAATATACACAAGTACAAAGTCTAAAATTAAAAGCTCACCGAAAGTTTACATTATGAGTTTCGAAGTTCTTTTCAATTTTGGTATTGTTTATATATTTAGTGAAATAAAAACATACCCGGTCTATTGCGAAGATGAACCAAAGCGTTCATGAAATATTCGACTAGAAGTTTTTGTTAGGGTGGTACGGAAACGTTAGAAACAAAGACGAGAAGTCGTATTAAAATAATTCTTTTTAAAATCGTCAGAACCTGGCACGTCTGTATAATAAACTTTTTTGAATAGCTTCTACTAAGTAGGAATTTATGTTTGCGGTACGGGACATTGTAAAACTGGGTGAGAACTTCAAGTTTCTAGTAAACTTCGAAGGTTAAATGTTTCAGTATGAAGAAATTCGAATATTCACAAACTTGCAAAATGGGGGAAAACATCTTCTAACTAACTTTATTTTATTTTATTTCAAGGTGAAGTCAACGCACTGACCTTGACTTGCAACGATGCAAAATAAGATAGTTGAACAAATGTCACGTACAATACCAAACAAAAAATAATATTTCCGTGTGAATAAAATTCAACACAATTTAAATATTCATATAAAGGTCTCCCGATTATTTTAAAAGGGAAAATTTCTACAAAGGTTATAAAGTGATGCAGCAAAGTTTGTTTTATTGGGTTGGAGTGGTAACAGAGTTTTGTGTCGGCGGTGGTTGCTAGTTGTGCGATGAAGTTAAAGAAACAACTTTGCCAGATTGTTTCTCAACCAAAAGCAATAAAATGGCGGAGCAAGAGAGCGGGATGCAAGTTCCTTTTTAATTAGTTTTGATGGCGATGTCGACGGTGTTCATGGCGTATGTCCAACAGATAAATTTTTGTGGAAACGGTGAACGGTTGTAGAGCGTCGCGTCGAGCAGTAAGAAAAGTTGTGCGTTTATGCTTGTGTGGCTGCGTTACCTAAAACCGGTTTCTATAATGTTGACTACGCCGGTTTTTTTAATTACATCGAACGTTGCTACAAATAGACAAACAAAAATGGGCGTCAACTTTAATACAGTTAAACGTTAAACCACTATGTTTCCTGACATGTGTGTGTGGATTTGATCGTTGATGTCTATATTGTAAAGAGACGTAGGTGGGTTATAATTCTTTGGTCCTCTAAAGCAGCAATGTAGCAGAGTTGGTTTTGTTGGAGTTCAATCTTGGCGGATGGAGTTAGTAGAACGACTTTGTTGGGTTGTCTATCACCCAAATCGATAAAGTACTATATGGTTGAGTTGTGCGCAAAGTAAAAACGTGGGATGGGAATCCGGTTTGATTTGCGCTGGTAGCGATGTCAATGGTGTCAATAGCGTGCGCCCAATAGATGTCGCCGCAAATGTTTGTAGAAACAACGGCAGAGCGTCGAGTCGAACATCAAGAAAAATTGTGTGTTTATGCACGTTTTTGTTTAGCGGTTGTATTACCCAAATGCGGCAGCAAGCAAGAATGGCTCCGGTTTTGAAATATAGAATGTGATAACGTATATTTATTTTGCTGCGTACTGATATGCTTTTGCGTGTTGCCACAAATACACAGATACTCCCGGGTCAGTGATAAATAATTGGTGTTCTAGTAATATCGCTTGCGGTTAACTACCCAACTTAACGTACCATTCATGACATTCATTTGGTTACCAATTACATTTTTAAGTGGGTGTACATATATATTTAAATACTTGCAGATTTGTGTAATACCTGAAGATCTTAGAAATCATTCGAGCTTGTACCATCCCATGTCAATAACTACTTTGCAAACCAATTTTCCTGAAATTAATTGGCTAGAATATATTAAAGGAATAATAAACAACCCTAACATTCAAATTGCGGAAGACGAAGTGGTCATAGTTCGAATACCAGAATTTTTTTCAAACTTAATAGATTTAATTAAAATTACTCCCAAAAGGTAAACTCCACTTCAAAATCAAAAAATTGTTCTATGATCCATGTAATTTTAGAGTAATCGCAAATTATATTTTGTCCAAAACCGTTTTGTCTATGGTACCATATTTAACTCAATCGTTGAGAGACATAGAAAGAAATTATTTTAAAGTTGTGGATGGTGTCTTGGACAGAAAACCAAGATGGAAAGAATGCATTAATATTGTAACAAACAAGTAAGTATTGATAAATTATTATATTGATACAGTGGAATATTTCTAGTATAAATTTGCCAATCAGTTCCATGTACATTAAGAAGTATTTTAACAAAGAAATCAAAGATCAAGCTGAACAATTAGTTTTTAAAGTAAAGGATAAGTTTATAAAACTACTAGAAACAGTATCTTGGCTTGATGCAAATACAAGGAATCACGCATTAAAAAAAGCCGCTGCCATTGCTACCCACATTGGGTACCCTTTAGAACTTCTAAATGATGAAAATATAATTGGATATTATTCCAAAGTAGGTGTTTTCACTCTATTTCAAAGTTTTGTTAATAACACATTACAACGCAGATTAATATTAATTTCGACAGTTACTTATCGGCCATTCTTTCCGTTAGTTTATTTAACGATAACCGTGAATTTGAAAAATTGCACAGCAAGTTCAACAAGAGTGATTGGTCACAACATGGAGTCGTAACAGAAATTAATGCTTATTATTCACCGGAGGAAAATAGTATTTGTAGGTATTTATGTATTTGTTTATTATGCCTAACATGTTTTGTAAAGGTTTTCCAGCTGGAATACTGCAAGGAGTATTTTTTGATTCAAATCGTCCCAATTACATGAATTACGGCGCTTTAGGATACGTAATTGGGCATGAAATTACTCACGGTTTTGATGACGAAGGTAGACAGTTTGACAAAGATGGAAATTTAAATAATTGGTGGAGTCAGAATACTACTGATATGTTTAAAGAAAAAGCTGAATGCATTGTTCGGCAATATGATAATTATGTTTATCCGGAAATCGGCAAAAAGTAAGTTTTTATATTAAATGATGTTTGCAACAATTTTTTTTAAACGAATAAGGGAAACGTATTGCTAACGAAACAAGTTAAATTTGTGAATTTCAATTTAATTTAATTTAATTAATTTATTATTCTACATAATAGTAAGGACATTGTCATTGTCAAATTAACCAAACCATCGTAGTAATTATATTAACTTACTTGGAAATCGCAACAACAAGAAGGGATACGAATTTTTTGACAAAATTTGGCAGAAACGTTCAATTATTAAAGTGATTAAGGTTTTGAAGAAAAGCGAAGATCGGGAAATCGAGGCGGCAGACCGGTTGAAAAAAGTGGGTAAAAATTAAACAATATTTTCCAAAACTAACACCTGATAAAATTCTTAGAAAAACCCAAACGAACTGTCAGATAAGCTAGTGTTCTTTGATCCATATGAATGTCAATTGCCACCCTTTGGTAATTAAACGTTTCTGCCAAGTTTGGTCAAAAAATTCGTACCTTTTTATTTATAAATTATGAGACTTTAGATTTGTTATAATTGATTTCAGAGTCTTGACTCCGTTTTTAAACATAATATTTTTTTTATATTATAACAAATTTTTAAAAACCTAACAACATCGAATGACATTTTTGTAAACAACTTTTTATTACAAATCTTAGAAAACTAACCTATTATGCGCTGGATGATGTCATGAACAACGTGTAAAAACTTTTCATTATTCTTTGATCTTAAAATTTTTTTGTTCTTGGATTTATTATTATTATTGGTCACTTTAATTTTAATCATTTGTGAATTTTACTTGGCTACGAAGCTAGCTGCTACAACGCTTACTACAACGTCACGGATATTTTCAAATTTCAGTTGATTTGATATTTATACCATTCTAATTTAACTTACTAAATAACTGTCAGTCATACTTTTGCATAAGCATAAAATTCGACCTATCGACTTCATCTACCGTTCCTCACTTCACTTAATGTCTCAAATTTTAACTTTTTAAGTGCAAATGCACCTAATGAGGTTTTTAGTTTATCAACGTTTGTCACCTGCCCAGTTTGCCATTTTCAATGAATTGCTTATCCTAACATGCAATGTTGTTTCTTAATTCGAAGAAAACACTCTTGTAATTAGTTTTTCACACATCTCTCATATTTAACATTCTGTTACCGTTTATTTGTAAAGAAAATATAAAATGTGATTAGTGTTGAAAACCTAGCTGGCAGCTCTGATAGTCGCAGAGGGGTCGTAGATGTACTCACTAGTTATTAGGTCAAAGGCTTTCACACTGCAAAAGGAAAGAATCAAGAGGGCACCACCTAGTAGATTGTATACAAAATATTTTGGAGCAACTAGGAGTTTCAAACACAGAAACAACCGTAGACATAATTTTTGTCAAACGACTAGACCATAAGAAATCAAATAACATACACAATAAATATGAAGTAAACAGAAACACAATAAAAATTATTTTATCATTAAAGAGTCAAACTATTTGTTCTCATAGGAAAGTATCCAAACTCCCATAATAGCCGCGACAGTATCTACGCCTCTGCTAGGGCGTGGGTCCACAAATTTGTAATTGCAAACAAATAAATGAATCCGATTCAATTGTGACATACGAGTACGTGTCACAGATACTAAAGTTAACGTTACACAACAAAAAGCAAGAATTTTGTGTGTTTTTTACGGGTTTTTAGTGCAAATATAAAATATCGAAGGGGATCAGTACCTTACAGTACTCCATGGTGAACAAGAAAAACATGTTGTTCCCGAGAATCACTATTTTGGTTTCCGGACCTGGTCATCAAGACCCTCCCGGATAATTAGGAAAAAATGTAAAACAAAATCTCACAAAACACAATCACATTACACACTTAATTAATATTATTACATGTGAATACTAGAGTGGGTAAAGGTTGGCATGTTTAGGTTTTAGTAGTTTTCCTAAACCTTGAAGTAAATGCTTTGCCAAGACGAACCAATCCCCAATTGCACACGGTTTTGTCACCACAATGTACAGTTTATACTGATCTTCTGGGTTACCATACATAACACTTACATCACAATACAATATTTAAAATGTGCCATACGATTAAATAAATAAATACATTTTCGAAAAATCTTTCAAAATTACATCGACCATGTAACAAAATGCATAAATTTAGGTAACTAATTGACGTTGAACTACAGGTACAAACGCGGGTTCATAAAAAATTAATAAGATAAAACACAATTGTTTCCAACTTTTCTGTTTTGTAGCTTACTGTCTTCCAACAATAACTTTGGCAGGTTCGTTATTTCCATACGGACGAAGAGTGAGATGATAGAAGTAGATAACCACAACAGCTCAATTAACTCCAAACAATACGCAGAAGGTCACCAGATTATCTTTGAGGAACACCTTTTTTTACCCAATTTTTAGTGATTATTCTTTATCAAATTGTTAGATCAATTGAAAACCAACCATATTCCACGGTCTCGTAGATTAGATAATTATTTAGTAGCCATAAACCAGTATCCCCGTTGGAAGTCTATACATGGTAAACAAAATGATGGCCAAAGAGGGAATCCACACAGATAAAAATATAAAAAAAATACTACTTACGACGAATGATAAACGTCGCCAGCTTATCTCTTTGTGATTAGCGGGAGTTCTTCATTGGGCTAATTCACTAGTGATTAATTATTATTCTATCTGAATCTCCAAACTGGATGTGTAAAATTACGACACTTTTGCACGCTAGTTTTCAAGTAGAAAAAAAGAATTTTACTGCAACGTTAGCGAAGACACAAACCAAAAAAAAAGCAGTACAGCCAATAGCAAATTCTAAAATTCTAAATCGGCATCCAACAGGATTTCTACCGATATGTATGCATTATGCATGTAATCTTGGTTGCAAACCCACAAAAAAAATTATTTTTGCAATATCAACAGCGTATTTTCGTTCCAGAATAAATAAAACCATCACAATTTATTAACAACTTAATCTCTATTTAATTAGTAATTCTAATTAAATAAAGGAATTTATTTAAACAGGAATAAACCAAAACCTAAATGTTTTTTATAAATCAAAACGGTATCAGAAAATCTTATCTAAATTAAATTACTGTTTAAACATTCGATTCGAATAAACATTCACTACAAATTTTATGTTAATAAAATTTCGATTTTATTTTTTTTATAATTTAAAATAAAACTTTTTCAGTGCGTATGTGTAAGTATAAAGTAATTGCACAAGTCCGGTATACAAAACTAGGTGTTAAATCAAAACCCTAAATTCTTAACTATAACAAAAAAATATACAATACACATGCATAAATAAAAATGGGTTTTGTAACACGAGTATCAAAAATAAACTACTAAATATTAAATAAAATTTCGAAACGAAAAAGTTCGACAATACACTGGTTAGTGAAAACACCAGGATACTCAGTACCTTTCAAAAAGGAGTTAACTTGTATTTCTGATCCACCCGAAAATCTTCAAAACCGTCTTGTGAGTATCAAAACTGAATCCAAATTAATAGATTTATTTTTATAAATGCGCTCACTAATCATTTCTCTTCCAATCATACTGTTAACGGCAAAAGTCGCTAACATTTAACAAGGCCTTGGTCGGAGAAGAAAACTATATAGTGTTACCACGATCAAGATTGACCGGGAATGGGACGACTTGAGCCTGTAATAGCAAGCCAATGCCCCAAAAAATAAAAAGAACTTTACACATGTAGATAATACCTTGTTCAGTACTATACAAAAACAAAGCTAAATCCGGTAGAATTGGTGTTGACAAAAATTTCAGCCATTATGCTGCGACTTTCTATCGCCCCCAAAGGTAAGAAATTTAATTTAACTGAATTACTTTAATGAAACCGAAAAAACATTATTATTTTTATATCAGCAGATGCTAGATTTTTACTTTTGCAATCATTTCAAGCAATTTCGATAGTGACTTGAATTAAACCGGGCTTCGTTTATACGTAGCCCATATCTAACACGTACCGAACGTATTCGTGTATATCAGCGTCGAGCTTAGACCAGTAATAGCGACTTGAGCTGTTTTCTCTGGACTTGGGTGTCCTGTGGTTGGTGCGTGCATCACTGATTCTTAGGCATCGGAAGAAACTACCAACAGGTTTCAGTGTTTTTGTTTTGTTTGTAAAATTGCCCTCGGTCAACGGTGCACTCGCGGTAATTGCGTTTGTATCTTGGGTTCTTTGGCTTGTTTCTTTTATACCCTCCCAAGTTTGCACCATTGAATGCACATTTTTAACGTGTTGGCGTTCTATAGCGTAGGTGACAAGGTAAGTGATTTCAATAAGATCGAGGTTAACTCAATGAATGTCTGTTTTGACGGGCTTGGTGTGCTCGGACGGCAGCAGACGTCTGGCATCTAAACCTTCGTCAAGCATGTGTTGCTGGGCGAAGTGGTATAACAAGTCATTTAAGAGTTTGTTCAATAAACAGTGTCTAATTTTAAACAAAAATTCTTGTGGTAGCAACGCCCACCATGCGAATTTGCTCTTCTCGTCTTTAATATGGTAACCATAGAAGTGCCGTTATCTTTGCGGACGGTAAAGCATCTATCTTCAGGATGCGGACAGGCGGTAGGGTTTGAGAACCCACACCACTGCTAGGCACTCCAGTTCATTGACATAGTGATTTAAATCAGAAACTATCACTTTTCCGTTAGCGTTTGCCTGGAAAACAAAGGGGGCGGTAAAATCGAGATGCTATATATGTTCTTTCAAATCGAGTGACTAGAAGACTATTGCGTCCAAGTACAGCATTGAAAACCTCCTTGTTTTGTGTTTTTAAGTTTTCATTGCCCGAACTGATAGGTTGCGCCGTCGAACATAGATAAGTAAGTTTTTTTTCTACGTCAGAGGTACTTGCCAGCACTTTGATTTTAAATCTTACGTCAAAAAACCTTAGCTTGTGCCAAGTTGCGAAGACTTTCGATACAGTGGTGATTGATGTCGCTTGCTGTCCCATGGTAAGATTATAGATTGCGAACGGGTTTTGAATTTGTAGCAAGAGTTTTTTGAGAAATCCATGGGTAATGTTAACTACTTGATAGAAAGTACCTAGTGGAGATATTTTCGAGCCTAGTCCATTACGACGCCTCGTTTCTGGCGCTATTTTTGTCCGAGAATTACCAGTGTGATCAAGTTAATGCTATCAAAATCTCTTCAGATATTGAAAATAATATTTTTTTGAGATCGGTAAATCATGATCAAATCTCTATATTATTTAAAAATTATTTAAATCTTAGTGGTCTATTTGACTACAGTTTTTCACACTTATAAGCATCACTAACTTCTTTTCTTAATGTAGGTATTTAGGTCATTTGCACGCTTTGTTGATTCAATTTTCAGCTGTTCATGACATCAACAAAAAACGAAGGATGCAGTTTTCATGTTAATTTAACTTATAAAGTTTTTTCAGATAACCATGGTCAAAAACTTTCATTGCATTGCTTTAATTTACTAAACATTGGACTCATACGCCCCAATAAATCTAAGCCTTAACATAACGTTGGTTAAAGTCTCAACTAGACCATTTAGAGGTATTTGTTCACATTTCCTCCAAAAGTAGTCCTGCTGATGGGTAAACTTTCTTAGAATTATACCATTGCAGAATCAAACATCACACACACAGTAAAAATTGAATAATAATAAATAATTGAACAGTAAGAAATAAGGTTATTTATTTTTAAATGTTCTGTAATTTTTTTTACTTTATATCTTGTACACAAATAAGAAGGTTTGCTGTTACCAAAATTAGTGTCCGTCCCTAGATATCAAGAAAACCACTGATCAAATTTTGAGTACATGTTTTTTATAATGCTGGAGGTTTGATTAGATTTTGGGTATAATTTGAAGAGCTAAAAGGGCAGTTAACCTACAATACTTTTCATTTTATACAGGGTGGCCCATAATGTTTTGGCAAAAATGAAACATACTGTAAGCATTTTTTACGGCCTTTTCGATGATGTAGCGCAAGTAGGACTTTGCTATTTAATTTTTTTTTAGTTGGTGTTAAAACCTGCCCAAGTAATCGGTATCTGAACGATACTAGATTTTTGGGTGGTGTTTTTACAATAACCAAACTTTTCTTTGACTGATCGGAGTAAAGATGAAAATTCACCCTGTTGCTACGCTTGCCGAGATAACCAACACTTCAACAGTGCCAGGTTCTACGGAAGGTAGCAGATCAGACTTTTGGAGAATGAGGTTTATTTCTAATCTTTTAACATTTAAAGTAAATTAATAATTATTGTAGTGTAATGGTGACCTATTGTAAAAATGCAAGCTTCGTTGAAATGTTACCACTTACTACATACATTATAAACTATGTTAATGTGTTGTTAGTAAATTAATGCAAGCTTACTTGCGAAATATCTTGAACAAATTAAATCTTGAAGTGTTTGCAAAATTGGTGTAGATTTTCATGTTTAATTACTTTAAACAGTTGGAGTAGGTAGTGATGGGGGTGAGTTCTCTATTTCGTTCTCCCTTCCTATCATAGAAATGGTTTTGATATTTTTGATATCATCTGTTGTTCATGATATATAGTCCATCTAAAGTTTTTAATTTGACACCTTGTATTAAAATTGTTTCGGTTTTATGCTCACACTTTCTATATGCTCTTAGACATTTATTTTCTTTTTGAGCAAAATGTTTTGTATCGTTGAACACTTTCTATTCGCTTTCTGCGCGAAACTGTTGAATTACTTTACCTGACCGAAACGACGCTCTATGAAAATTAACGTTTTTATTTTGTTATTTTTGTTTTATTTTTTTTTATTATACAGATGTTCTGAGATAATAAATTTTACCCAAATTCTATGATAAACTAAAAAATTTTCTACAAATAATACCAAAAAAAGTATTCAAATACTACAATTTAACCTACAAATGTAAAAAATTTTAAAATTTATACGAAATTACATGTTTTATCTAAAAGATACATACTTTTATCGATTGTTCTAAATGGTAGTAGTCTTTAATTATATATTAATCGTCTGTAATACACACTAGGGTAATTTTTTTTTATTGGGGTTCAAATCTTTTTCCATTAGAATATTATTCTCGATTTAAAAGATGTTTTCATGCCCTTAATTCTCGAATAATTTTTATGGAAAAAGGTTTTATCAAAAAAATTACCCAATAAAAATCAACCTCTTGTGTATTAATAACCGATTCGATAGCCTCTTATTTTGTCTTTGTCCACAAATGACATTAATCAAAAACTGACCACGTTACATATGAATTATATTCTATGAAATATAAATCGGAATTTTGCAGTGATTTTTAGGATCATTACGCTGACATGCTTCTAAATGACGAAACATGTATGTAAGCATTTTTATTCGATTAAATTCCTGCTTTCAGATAAACGGCATCAACACGCAAGGAGAAAACATCGCCGATAACGTTGGCATAAAAGTATCATACTTGGCTTACAGAAACTGGGTTAAAGAAAACGGTGTTGAACCAAAACTTCCTGGATTAGATTACACGCCCAACCAAATGTTTTGGATAACGGCAGCCCAACTTTGGTGCAGCAAATACAGATCGGAAGAAATGTTAAAAATGATTTTGTCAGACAATCATTCTCCTCCAAGATATCGGGTGATAGGATCCTTAAGCAACTCGGTGTATTTTCTAAATGATTTTCAATGCGATTATAAGTCTAAGATGAATGCTAAAAATAAATGCGTCATCTGGTAGCGTTAATAATATAACGTGTTTTTTTAACAAAGCTTTGCATTTTTTTAGCTCACTTTGTAAATAGTTAGCCTTCATTCTCGTTTAAAACTTTAATTGTACCGCAGCGTAACTGATTAACCGTAATTTAGGTGTAAATTGTGTAAAGCAAACATGTTTAGTTATTCAACTGCGAAATTATTTAAAAATACATTTGTAATCGTTTCAATAAAAATTCATTTATCAAAATATCCGCCATCAATATGATCGTTTCCTACTCCACTACACACGGAACAGTTAGGTATGTAGTTACAAGACAAATTTTTGTTCTTAATTTAGGTAAAATTTCTAATCCAGAAAATCAAAAGTTACAACTTTGCTCGAAAACCGCTTAGGATGTGGGAATTTGATCTCATTCGTCATAATAGTGGCGCTATTTATGGGTATAATCGTTTTACTAAGAGAACGTGGATATACTTCGTAAGAGAAAATTTAATCACACCTTCGAAAATTTAACACATTTTGTTCTAGAGAAGTTTGTCTAACTACTGCTTGCATAGAATCCGCATCAAATGTCTTAAAATACATGGACACTTCCGTTGATCCTTGCACTAACTTCTATCAATTTGCATGCGGAAACTACATCAAAGACATCGTAATTCCAGACGATAAATCTTATCAAAATCACTTTTCAGCGGTCGTCGATAAAGTTTTCGAACAACTTCAGCTCATTTTCGAAGAACATTTTTTAGTTAAAACTAAACCATTTAAATTATTAAAAAAGTGTACGATCTTTGCATGGATACAAACACAATTGAAGATGATGGTATGGAACGTGCGAAAGAACTGTTGAGTTCTTTAGGAGGGTGGCCGATTTTGGTGGGTTCTAAATGGAACCAAACCAGCTTCAACTGGACCAATTTAGTGTATAAACTACGCCAACAGGGTTACAAATATAATCATTTTTTTACTATAAATGTAGAAACTGATGACAGGAATTCGACTCAGCGAGTACTAATCGTAAGAATTAATGCTTAAATATTACTCTAAGAGTTTAATGAAAGCAAATTTCAGTTAGATCAAAGCGTTGGTAAAGTACGAGACTTTTATCAACACAAACATCGTAACAATGTTTCAACTGAGTTGCATAACTATTTATTGGCAGTTGCCAAAGCGTTTGGTGCAAACGCCACTATCGCCGATAAAGACATAAAAGAACTAATACTATTCGAAATAAAATTATCCAAGGTTTGTTAAGCGAAGTTTGTGCTATTAAAACTTTTTGGATTTAAGATAAGGGTACCGGAACAAGGAAGAAGGAACGGTTCGGCAATGTACAATAAAATGACGATTAGAGAATTACAGTACAGGTTTCCAGGAGTTAGTTGGATGGAATACATAAGCAACATGGCGAATTTACCAACGTTTAAATTTTCTTTTGCAGATACAATTGTGGTTAGAGTACCTACTTATTTTACAGCATTGGAAAAGTTACTAAAAATGACCTCAAAACGGTTGTATCTAAAATGCTTCTCGTCCTCGTGTAACATGTTTGCTTTTAGGGTCCAAGCTAATTATATTTTAACTAAAGTGGTAACTTGGTTGATACCGTACCTTACGGAAGAATTGAGAAGCATTCAATGGCAGTACAGTAAGTTGTTTAGTACTGTTCTTAACGAGGAACCGCGGTGGAAGGAATGCATTAGAGTCGTTCTACGAAAGTAAGTACTATTAGTGGTAGTACCATAGTGTTACGTAGTCAACTTTACTACTAAGAACTTAGTGTTGAGGTACTGTTAACGTACTAGCTAAGCTAAAAAAACGTATCATAGTCATCAATTTATCCTCTCAGTCAATGTCTATTTTAAATCGTTGAAGATACGAACAGAAACAAAACTTTTTTTAATTTGATTTTTGCAAATTTACAATCTGCTCCTACTACTATAGCTATAAGGAGATGGAATTAATGAGTTACACATTAATGAAAAATTATCCAGCGACCATTCTTCTTGCTAATACAATATGAGATAATTGAATGATATTAATATCGATTATGATGCGTCTTCTAAATTGATTGAGTATAAAGTTGTTGTACTTTATTCTTGGGGTGATTTGGAAGATGTTCCAGATATTTTCTGGTTAACTAAGTAATTTTTTCTCTAACAAACAAAATCCGGGCATTTTCATGCAGAGTTTTATTACTAATGTACCAAATTGCGTTAAAGATAATTTTTAGTGTTTTGGATTGGGTTCCCTGTATAATTTCAGTATTAGATAGTTTTGGGCATCCCCAGAGATGAGTTTTGAAATTATAGTGCTCATGCGCTTTTGTGCGTCTATGCACTTGGACCGCAACCGATCCCACATGTGGTCTATTGCCCGGGCGAACTCCAGCGCTACAGAGCAGCCTGACCAGGCTTTCACGGACGACTCTCCAGTAAGACGCCACATCACAGCCACTACGAATCCAATCTTGGTCGACATTGGTAGGCAGCTAGGATGCCGACCCCCCAGCTTGGTTGTCTAGAACCCTTAGTTTCAACCAATCTGGGACCGAACAATACTTAGGCGTGGGAATAGGTTCGACCTACACAGGGCCAGGCGACTGGAGATTACCTTCCCCAGATCTAATAGTACTATTATCCTTTGTTAGTCGGTAACTCAAGGACGCGGCAAAGCATCAGCTACAGAGGGATACTTCTCAGACCACGTAGAACCGGGCTTAATACGCAGGTATTCTTGACAAGGCAGAGCACCCACCTAAGACAGAGCCCCTCACGCATGGACGACAACCTGACAACTATGAGTTGGGTCCCATGGGAGAACCACTGTAATAAGCCGTCAAGAAGCCTCAGCTTTTCTCAACAGCAGGCCCCCAATGATCCCTTTTGGAATTGCATGCAATCCGAGGTAGCTATTCAGTGACCAACCACTTGGTTTGCCACGGCCGGACTGGCCGGGTGTATCTACTGTCGTCGGTGCGACCACCGACGGTAATGTGGTGGGAGGGCCACAGGGCAGGGCTGCTTCAATAGCCGGACATGAAGTCTGCAACTACGCCTCAAATGCTGGTTCAGTTATGCTTTAACCTCGAAGGGTCGCTATCCTTTAAATAGCTCCATTCTGTCGATACAAGAAGACCACAGTGCCTAGATCAGGATGCTCGAGAGCATCAAGCGACTATATTAAGAGACGAAGATATTCTAGCCATTATCGAGATCTCACTCTATCACGTTGCTATGTTCTAGCGTCGGACAGAAGCAATAATTCTTCCTGGGAATGTCGATTAACGGCACACTCGCGACCAAAATGCCTTTGTTCTTATACTCTACCAATTTATAACAGAAATTAGCACCACCGGTAAACTCAACACGCCAAGTCTTGTAACCAGGGGATTCAAGGCGCACCAAGATCCGAAACAATAAAGTCCGGGTACTGTACAGCGCACATCCGAGGTAGGTCCTTCTGATCTACCCCCAGGTGGAACCGGTAAAGGTGCCCTAACGCAACAACGCTAATACTTCAAATAATACTAGATATACTTGGTAATGAAGCGTTTTTTCAAATGACGAAAAAAGTCCCAGCTAAGTTAAACCCAGTTAGAAACCTTACTTCAGATCCCGTAATGTTCAGACCAATCACATCACATCCTATCAATGATCTTTTTATATTGAGTTTCGTTGTCATTGTCAAGAAGAGAAGAAGTCCTTCAAGGGTCTTGGATCCAAGAGCTTTTAAACTTCAGGTTGGCACTCATCTGAACTTATTTCAAGCCTCCCTAGATATTGCCGCACATAGTTACGATACTGGGGAGTCCATCCGTGAACATGGTATCTCTACTTAGTAAGAACAGGCCAGGTTCGGTCTGCTAAATCTTGCTGCCCATGAGCTCTTTCATCTGTTTATCATGTTGCAGAACAAACCCAATTCTGATCAGTACATACGATCTCGCCCAGCCGTACTAGATCATATTCCTATAAAGCACAAAGTGTTTCGTGGTTTTTGATATCCCGATACAGAGGGCAACCGTTCAGATAGTTACACAAAATTTTATTTCCCTCACCGCACATACATCCAACCTTTCAGGGCGGCCAACCCTAAGCACACTTCAATCTTCGGGCTACATTAGGGAAGAATCTGTGAGTTATCGACCCTTAGTGGTGAGATCCCACCGCCTCTGCAGAGTATTACCACTAACGAGATTTTTTTGTCGTCTACTGTCACAGAGGGGTCCAACATGGTGCCACCATTTCGAGCCAAAAAACAACCGACTAAGTCAACAGTGAAATCACCAAAATTTTTCCCTACCAAAAAATCAACAGGAATTTACACAAGCTCTAGGAAAGTCATTACAACTTCTTTTTTTATTGCCCAGGACTTCTCCTGTTTCTCGTACATAGATCTGCACTACGCAAAAACATTAGAAAAACCAAGGCGCGCAATCAACAATAAAACACTTGGTAAGTTATCAAAACATCTTCCTTACAGTCCAGACTTTTCCCTATATGACTTCCATATTTTTGACTTCTTAAAAAAGTCATTCGATGACTCAATTTGGAATAGACGAGGTATGCGACTAGGTGCGCAAATGGATCTTTGAGCAGCTTACCAGTTTCTTTAAGAATGGAAGCGACCGCCTCATCACACAGTGATAAAATATTCCAATTCCGTTTTGCAGTTAGGTAGAATTCCATCATTTTCCTCCTATTTCTATTTTTATTCAAATCTTCTTTTCTTTGTTTGTACATAGTTTTTATTTGGGGGTTCTTACTCTGCCTCTTTTTTCTCATTTAGATTTTTTATTCCTTTCCTTATTTTGTTGTCATTTCTTTCAGTGAGCTGTCTTATATGCTGCACTTCCAATACTTCCTATTGCTTTTTCGTAGTTTTTATATCATAATTTTGCTTCATCATTGACGGTGTTGTTTTTATTGTTTTCTGTAAGTACCCCCACCACTCCACCGCTTTCTCGCTCTCGGACTATATCAGTCATCTTTGGATGCATTTTTCTCGTTTTAAATTGATCAAAAAATGAGAATAAACGTTTTGTTCCTTTCTCACAGAAGGTTTTTTTATTTCTGCCAATCTGACCATTACACGAGCATTCAGCCTCGATAGCATATATTGTATTAAAATGTAAATCACAATTATGCTTAAACTAATTGCCCGATAATTGCAGGGTTTTGCACACATTAAGTACATATAATTACTTCCTACTTTTTGAAATATTTACGCTACGTGTCAAAAATGACAAATCTAAAAATTTTTAAAGAAAAACGCAAATATTCCACTTTTTCCGATTTTTCTCGGCAAATTATTATTCGATCAAGTCGAGTTGGTTCTCATTTATTCGTATTTTTATCCTTTTTTTATACCATTAATGTTGGTTCATTACTTTTTACTTTTCACTATTTACAAATTACATGCAGGCGGTATCCTACTATTATTTTTGTCAAAAGTTTAATTATTATTTGTTCTAGTGACTGGAGTATTATTTAATTATTGACATTTCTACCTACAATTTCATTTCATATAAAACAAAATTACTATTTCTTAAATGGAACACCCATTATACAAAGTACAAAAAAATATCAAAGACGCAGTTGTGGAGAGAAGAATAAAAACAAATTAAAAACAAAGATGCAAAGTATGAGAACAATATAGTAAATGAAACCATGTGCATGAAATGATATTCAGTTCTAACGAATATAAATCAACCCGAAGCGAACAAACGGTTGCAAATCATGCAAGGAGAATACGATGGGAAGCCCCGCTTCTTTTTTATTAAGAAGAAGTTATATGAGTTTTAATAATACTTTCAAGAATGACAGGATAAACATCTTGCTGAACATAATTTTATAGGCAAAATGTTAATATAATTGTGACGAATTTGTCTCGGCAGTGATAATCGTCCTCTAAAAACTTTTGAGTGTAATAAATCTTCTTTTCCTTTAACTTGTCTTTTAAAAAAAAAATCCTTACAGTTTTTTTTTAAATGCCAACATAGTTGAAGGTACTTTTAGTTCACTTGTACCAGTTATTGAGTTTCCAGTTTTGCAAAACCTTTTTACGGATCTAAATATTTTCTCCAATTTTGATAGGTCCAATTCATTGAATTAAAAATATGTGGCACTCGGTTTAAAACCAAAGCAAGAAGTCAACGAGTAGCGCAAAATTATGAAATCTGGCAACAGTACCAATGTCAAAAATTGTAGTATTTTCTTTTAATAAAAAATACATGAATGTATGCAAAATTAACATTATTTGTTTAAGCACCGGTCTTCCGTTGTACTCGTTGTACATTCAAAAACATTTCAACCACAAAATTCAAAATCAAGTCGAACAGCTTGTCGTCGACATCAAAAACCAGTTCAAATACACAATAGAAACAGTCGATTGGCTCGATAACAGTACAAAAAATAATGCGTTAGAAAAACTAGAATCTTTATTAATTCAAATCGGTTACCCTCAAGAACTTTTGAACGAGAAGATTGTTGAAAATTTTTATGCAAACGTAAGTACTAACTTTTAAATTACGCCATGTAAAATACTTTTTTAGTTGACAATTACCACGAGAAGCTATGTCGACGCCATGCTACAAACAAATCTTTTCCATCAGAATCTGAAATTTCAAGATTTGCAAAAACCATTCAAAAAGGATATTGGACCGAGTATGCGCCACCTACGATGGTGAATGCATATTATGTGCGTTCAGAAAATAGCATTAGTAAGTGCAATTACCTAAAATAAGAGACTGATAAATCTGGTTTCAGAAATTCCAGCTGCTCTTTTACACGACATATTTTTTGATCCAAATAGACCTCATTACATGAATTACGCAGTTTTGGGTAACGTAATAGGACATGAGCTTATTCATGGATTTGATGATAGAGGTAGTCAGTACGATAAAGATGGAAACTTAAATGATTGGTGGAGTAACCAGTCAAGAAGAGAATTTATAAACAGAATTGGATGCATAATTAATCAGTACAATAATTACTCACAAGTAAACACTAGCGTAAGTAACATCCGCGTCTTCTTTCATCACATTTTAGAAGTTACTTTTTAGATAAACGGTGTGCTAACACTAGCTGAAAATACAGCTGATAATGGTGGAATAAAACAATCATATAATGCTTATCATAATTGGACGAAACATAACAAGCCTGAGCCTAAACTTCCCGCACTGCGTTATACTCCGAAACAAATGTTTTGGATTTCTGCGGCACAATTGTGGTGTTACAAGGCACGTGTTGAAGACAGAAAAGGATTGAGTAAGATTGATGCGCACTCGTTGCCAGAATATCGAGTGATAGGCACATTCAGCAATTCCGTTAATTTTTCGAATGATTTCAATTGTCCAGTTGGCTCTCCGATGAATCCTGAAAAGAAATGTATTATTTGGTAACCTATTGAATATTTTGACTTTATTTTTTTATTTTGCAATATGAGATTTTATATTATTTTTAATTTGAACTAATATGTAAGATCCATTTCAAACAAATTTTGTAAAATAGTGCGTGTATTAAAAAGTTTTTAAATATTGTCTTGGTTGTGTTTTTAACAATACATTAACTGGTTTGTCATTCAAATCATCAGAATTCATTTTGGTGTCATTGGCACAAATTTGGTTGATTTAATTTTCATAATTACTTCGAAGACGAGTGCTTGCTGTTTTACCTTTCCGGTAGTGTTTGAACTCGGTGTCTTCGGACGCTTTTAATAAATGTTAAGATCGTCTTTAAATAGGTGCTCTGACTTGGTGAGTAGTCAATTGTTGTCTGAAAAATAACAATTTACCGTGCGGAGAAAGTTTCAGGGTTTTGTGGTTGAACGGAATGTAGGAGGGAAAGCGTAGGCGAGAAAATATACAGATCGGTGCTACAGAGGTTACCAAGACGTTCAGCCAAATCCTAACACAAAGAAAACGGAGTACGAATTTTACAGAAGAATTTGTCGTACAGAATTGTCTTGGAGGAAACTAATTGAATCACCAACACCAGATCACCATGTAATAGAGAAGGTTTTAAATCATTCAGGACGGTAATTCTTTAGAGCTCAAGGAATACTAGGAAAGTACTTCTGAAAGCAGACTGCGGAACGCAGAATCAAAGTGCTTTTTTGGGTCGCGAACAATGAATTTATAACGTTGCTTATGAACGTGGGGACAAGTCATGCATGATAAAACAGAAAAAGAGGTCACACAAATTTTATTTCGTTGAAAATCGTCAACGCCATCTACCAATGGTTTGTTACAACACGCTTCTCTTTAACTAGCAATAACAACTACCCCAGATAGTTTTGGTTTATAGATAACTGTTGTACCTATAGAGCGAAGAAACTTACATGCAATTGAAATTTAAAAAAATGGAAATTGGGAAGGTTGGTGGTAAAAGTTGAGTTTTAAAGTTCCAATAATTTGTCAGCTGATAAGTTCTAAGTCTAATACCTTCACACGCTTTCTTCTTCCTGTTTCCCGCTTAAGTATTAAGTAGGTTAATTTATGTATATATTAAATAATTTTTGTTTTTAATTTTCATCTTTATATATAAAAATGGATTGTGGTTGGTTCGGATGCTTAAAACTTAAATACAACTAGTCCAAATTGAATACTTCCTTATGCGGGTTTGTTCGTAATTGCTAAGCAAATGTTTAGAAAAAAGAAAAGTGTAACGGTTGTAGTTTACAAAATATCAAAACAAGCGACGGCTCTAGCGGTACAACCTATAAAGAAAAAGTAAGGGGATTTGGCTCGATGTAGCGCACTAAATTAGTAGAGGATAAAAATATTTACAGTAGTTAGAGCAACAGCGTCCGGCTTCGTCGGAGAGTTGCGTGGATTCCTAAAGAGCTATAAGAAATCCGACTGCTGGTCTAACAAAGCGCCACCTGCTGGGTAAAAAGAAATAAAACCGATCAACAGGAGATCAACAGGTTTTACTTTATATCTAATATGCTAAATCGAACACAAACCCGAAATAGAGTGACAAACAATACAGTATAACCAACAAATCTTAAAATAAAAAAATAGTAAAATGGTGTGACAGAAATAGAGAGACTGTCGCATATAGTTACGTGCGTTAGCAGAACGATCGCTTAAAATAAATCAGGATTTTAGTTAAGATGTCGAATTTCAGGTAAGTTTTAGTTAAACGTTTGAGGTAAGAGTTCTCATTCAAATTAAACAGAAAGAAAGCAGCTGCTATTAAGGTTCTGCGTACACATATCATTTACACACGGCTAGTTACACTACCTCTAAACAACAAAAAAATGGTAAGTACCTCCCGCAAACCCAAAAGGCCTTTTGTGTCTGCGACAACCGCTCTAAATTAAACACCCCAGCTCTTATTGAGCTGATTTAAACAAACTTACGGTTGACGAAGATACACCAAATAAAAGTTCTTAAATATTAACTATCGAACCGTTTATGTCATCTGTACTCGAGCTTCATGCGCCTTATTATTTATGAGTAAGTGATTTAAATACTAAAACTTATCTGTAATACGTCAAGTGTAGTATGAAAGTATTCTGCTAGCGACGGTATCGACAATTCGGAGAAGGTAGATCGACCCAAGGATTTCTCTAGGGGTGGCGTACGGAGAAGAACAGCACACCAGTGACTCTCTCGCTAGAAGTATGCAACACATAGTCAACCTCTAACGACGTGGTATTCACCGTTGGTCTGCGGCTTAATTACTGCAGAGCCGTGGTGTTGTCGTGCATTAATAGGGAAGATTCTTAGTTAGCTACTACAGCACTCTCGAAAGTTATTTTTTGTTATCGTATATAACAAGTATAAAATGCCGAACACAGCATTAGTAGCAATCAGAATTAAAACAAATAGAAAAGAAACCCAAATACTCACGGTGTATGTAGCCAGATTAACGTAAACGCCAATTTATATTGGAAATTGTGAAACCTACATTAAATAGTTTTTGGTGAGAATTTCACTTCAAAGAAGATGCTAAAACACCCACGTGTAACACCGAAAAAAGAGAAAATGTCCGCCGTCCGTCTCGAAAAGTTGATCGAATTAAATTTTCACCAATGGCAAATTAGCAGCGTGCGCGATAAATACGACTTTTCGTCGCACCGTACTACTTGCGACACACGTTCTAAAGCGGCTTACGATCAACGTTCTCAATACGAGAAATAAAACCGTAACAAAAGTCAAAAATTTGATGACGTTTTATCATTTAAAAGATTTTTGAGTGGAATCGCAAATGCTTGAAATTAATTCAATCAAAAAATTTATTTTGGGTAAGACAAAGTACGCCTTGTCAACAACTTAATAATACTGTAAAACTGTTTTTCTTTCCTGTGCGGATGTTAACCAACACCATATTCGCTAAATTAACTTTCAAAACCGATTTTTCATAAATGTGTGGACAAGATTGTTCCTTGTGGTTTTACCAAAAAGATTAACTACAGAAAGCTATTTACATTTATTACAAGAAGTCTTACCAGAACTTTGGGAAAATGTACACTTAGCAACTCGTGTTGTAATGCAGTCAATTCATAATGGTGCTCTTTCTTATTTTGTGCCAAATGAGCAAAATTTCTTAAATAGAAAATATCCGAATAAGTGGATTAGGAGAGGTGGTCTTGTTTTTTGAGCACTTAAATTTTTGTGATTTCTATCTTTAAGACCAAATCAAATCTTTAGTGTAAAGAATGAAAATGACCTCTATAACCAAATTGTGATTGCAAAAGAACTAATTTGAAACAACCATCTTGTACTAGAATGCGAACAGAACAGTTTAGTTTGCAGAGTCTTATGCTAGTTTGCATATAATCCCAATACAACACAAGACATTTTATTTCGTAATATACTCAAAATGTTGTCCTTAAAGTTTGTCAGGGCATTTACCTAATACCCTGTGTAATCCGATTATGTTTGTTTTGTTACTTACAATGTTTATTATTAATATTAGCATAATACCAGATTCTCTGGTTCATAAATTCGTTGCGCTCTTCCGTACCTTGTAAACCAAAGAATCTTCAAGCGGAACTCAAACACCAAAAAACTGCTTTTGAAGCTAACGGCTACACCAGGAAAGAGATCAGAAAATTAATGAGACAGAAAAAAAAACCGAAATCCGAGGGTTAATCCACTTATCTGCCATACATATTCAAAGTCACAAACCTCACAGAGAAAATTTTAAAATTAAAACTATTTCTAAACCATCCAAGAATATTCATCGTATCAACAAAGGAATTTCCAAAAGGTCTATTAAAACTAGCTTTAAAGAACATCGATCAAACTGCCGTCTTACGTAATAATGGGAATAATAAGATTATTGGCAGCTCCGAATTACTAGCAACGATTAACGGTTATTATAACAGATTGGTTGTAGGGGGTTACACTTCAGCAACCTCATAATAACCGCATAATAGCTAGAAATACTAGTTCCGAAGAATGAGGAATATAAACAAAACACCGTCAGCAGTTTTAAGTTATGTTTACAATAAATTATACAGGGTGGCCCATTAGTGCGAGGAAGGTGGATATCTCGGAAAGATTGGGGTGAGAAAAAAACTTTGGCAATGAGTTTGCAAATCAATGAGCTGCACATTTTAAATTATTTTCATTTATACAGGGTGTTCCATAAAGTGCGACATACAATTATGTTTTTTAAATGGAACCACCCATTTTTATCAAGTTTGGATTCTTTGGAAATTCTAATGTGACTTTATGCATTATACAGAGTGTCTAAAATGGAGGGTTTTCACATTATTTCACTTTTTCGGAAAAATTTATTAAATAACTCAGTTATCCTGGAATGTATCCAACTGCGATTTCGCAAGCTTTTAATATGCATTACACTTGCTAACTACAGCTGGTTGTTCACCTTTCTAACTTCGTTTAGTTTTGAGTAATCAGTTATTTAAATTGAACTCCCTAAATTCATGGATAACTTAATTTTTCAAATAGCATCACCTAATTTATTATGTGCCGTTGAAGTAGAATCTCATAAGCTTTCTAATGATAAGATTGAGGTATCTAACTCTTACTCAAAAATCCGCAAAATTCCGTAAGAGTTAGATACCTACAACCTTACTTATAGAATGCTTATAAATTCCAACGTTCAACGGCCCATAAATTAGGTAGTGCGGTTTGAAAATCAGTTAACTATGAATTTAAGGAGTTTAATTTAAATAATTGATTACTCAAAACCAACCAGATAGAAGGTGAACAACCAGCTTTAGTAGCAGATGTAATGCAATAAAACTACGAATCTCAATTGGATAAATTCCAAGGTAATTAAGTTATTTAATTTTTTCTAAACGTCAATTTTTCCGTAAAAAATGAAATAATACGAAAACCCTCTATTTTTAGACACTATATAATGCATAAAGTCACATTAAATTTCTAAAATCCAAATTTGTAATAAAAAATAGGTGGTTCCATTTAAAAAAACATAACAATAGTATGTCGCACTTATGATCACCCTGTATAAATAAAAGTAATTTTAAAATGCGCAGCTCATTTTTGCACAACTTTTTGCAAAGTTTCTAACCAATATTTTCCGAGATATCCACTCCTCACACTAATGGCCACTCTGTATAGCAATCGCCAATGGCGTATACGTCCCATCCAACTCTGCGGCTACAAAGGTGTCCATCAATTCGTTCGTCTACACTACGCCTTTAATACTACGCCCGTACGTCAACGCCAACAGTGATGTCAATCAAAAAAGACACATCCTCTAGCTCTCTTCCACCTTCACCATGACGTAACCCACATCGACTCAAACAATCCGCTAAGATGAACCGCTACAACCACTGCAACATTCACAAACACCACAAAAGGTACCTCATTTGCCAAAGCTACAACCTTTACTTCAGAAGACACACCGAACAAAGACATACCTACGACTGGAAACGACATAGCGGTCCACGATAAAACGTACACACACATATACACATATGTCTTGCTTACACGTCAGAAAGCTTGCGATCCCCGGTTCCTGACGTCCTTCGTCTGTCACATAAGTACAGGACGGGCTGTAGCAACACGCTCGCACACTCATTTGTCACGCAGCAGCCGGCCTTAAGTCTTTAAGGCACTACCTGTCGCATGTAGGTACCACAGCACAATAAGTTTTACGACATCTAGTGTCGATTTGTGTTAGCGATCACGTACGTAAATGTAATCGCATTAACCCATTAGTGCATAAAGTTTATCTGTGCTAATTTTAAAATAAAAAACAAATAAAACTTTTATTTTTAATCAAAATCAAAAAATAATTTAACAAAAAAAAATTTTTTTTGACATTTTTCCAGCAAAAATGTGCCCGTTTTAACGGACACTATACATACAGTTCCGATAATAAAGTTTATTTAAAGAAAACTAAAAACTATTTTGTATGATATATTTTAAAACACTGCTTTGGATGGAGTGCACAGTTGCATTTCTCACATAATGAAATGTGCTTTTTACCACAAAGTTTGCATCTGCGTTCGGTTTCGTTGTACACTATCAGATGGTTCCGTTCATCGTAACGTATATTCTCGCTAGGTGGTCGGACCAACTTTCCTCTTGATGATGGTGTCCCGTATGTTGTTAGTAAATCCAAGGCACTACACCTTCTGAAGATCAAAAGACTTGACACTAAATTATCATTTTGTCGAATCTTCCTCATAAGAAGCCAAGCGTTTGAAATACAAACATCTAACAAATAGACAAAAATAGGCCACCACCATTTTCTCTGTCTCATTCGGGTGCGATAAGTTGCTACTGCTTGGTCCATTTTGTCTACTCCTCTCATTCCCTGTTGTAATGGGCTATCGGTTTTGGTTGGACAACAGCAATCTTAGCCCTACTGTCGCGCGAATATCTGTTACAGGTTCCTTCTTCAACTGGATCATAATTAGTTATGCATGTAACTGTTTTATTATCTTTCCACCTCATTAGTGATATTTTATTATCAGTATCTGTTCGATAATCATAGCTACCCCGTGACTTTTTATCCATTGTTTTGACATCTGTTAGAGGACATTTGCTGGTTCGTGAATCTTGAATGGTTCCTGTTGCACAATACCCTTTTCTGAAAGATGTTTGAAAAGATCACTCGATGAAAAATAATTATCAAAAAAATCTTGAATCCTTTATGAGGAGGAATTTTTGCTGCACTGATAAGTGAAACCACCGTATCACCTCCTATGCAAAAAACTTTGTTGTCATTATTACCCTTTCCAGTGTATATATCAAAAGCTAGCAAGTACCCAAAACTCGTGCAACAAGCCCAATTTTGAAACCGAACCTTATCGGCTTTCCTCTAATATACTGCTTAGCATAATGCTTTCCATAATAGGGTATCATGCTTTCATCTATAGATATATTTTCGTCACATCCACCGTGGAGTTTAAATTTTTCATTTAGGTGTGTTATCAGTGGCCTTAGCTTGAATAAGCGATCTGTATTATCATGCTTACTATTATTATTTAGGTGAAAGTTTCGTAGAATTTCTTCAATCCTGTTTAGCCGAATACTGTTTTGTAATACAACAGGTATATCTGGAGAATTCGACCAAAAAGTCTTTTTTGGATATTTGGAATATCCAGAAAACAATAGAGCTCCAATAAAAACGTTCATTTCGTCCAGTGTCACATTCAAAATTTTATTTTTTGTCCGGCATATAAATTGGTTTGCTCTATGAAGTGTTGTAGCGTAGTATCAGTGAAAAATAATTTAAAAAAAAGAGGTGTTTTACATGCCTTTGCTGCCTCTGATGGAGGAAGACAATCAAATTTCTTCCAGGTTTTTATTTGGTATTATTGCTATTTTTTGTAGGAAGGGTATATTTTTTAAGTGGAGGATCAATATTATTTTCGTTTAACGCTTGTAGAAGTTCTTCAAGAGACAATCTGCAAGAGCATTACGTAGTTACTAAAACACATCTAACCGCACCGCATAGTGGCCGTTATAACGGACGTCACATATAAACAAGTATAAACAAATTAATTGTTATTATTAGACAAATTAGTCAGCACAGTTAATTGCGTAAACCATAAACTTTTAAAAATATGATATTTATAATATTGCAAAAATATTTTAGACAGAAAAATTTATTTATAACTTACCCGTTACTCCTGCGGGTGTAAAGTGATGGGTCCATTTTGACGAAAATCGTTCTCTAATTACACATAAATGGTAATAAAGGCATACACTATTTTTTTGTATTCAAACACATATCAGAGTAAACACTCGTGCAACTGTATATTTGTAGGTTATGTTTATTAAAGCGCACGCTACCGTTAAATGAGCGTCCGTTTAAACGGACCATACGCACTAATGGGTTAAGCAACTTTATCGATAGATATGTATCTGACATAGTTGCCAGCTGCAATAAACAACGGCGCCACAGTGCCCTATAGGGTTGTTGATGGCACGTTAGAGGTCATCGAAATTCATAACTCCCACACTCGGTAACTCTTAAGACCAACCAGACCTGGAATCCAATTTTCAAAAAGGCTCGAATATCACCTTACAAAAATCCGCGTTTGACCAGCACAAATTAAGCCCCGCTCCCTTTAAGACAGTATAAATACAATCAGCAAAGCACAAATGATCATTAACATTAGAGATTGAAGGTCTCTTTGAAGAAACTGGCCACTCGTGTTATTCTAAAATTCAGAAAGAAATTCTAATCAACGAGGTCTTTACCAACACGCCGCAAAAGCATAAACCAATTTACGGGAAAATAAATACAGGGTCATGTAAAAGTACACGGCACCATAACATCCATTTGAAAAACTTTAAAGTTACGAATTCAAAAAATATTTTTTTGCAGTGATTTTATCTAGTTTAAAACGCAGAGTCAGTCTAGTATTAGGTGATTTCTAACGTAAACTAAACAAATCTAACTAAGCATGTTCAAATAATTAATTTAGTTTGTCTTATAATAAATTGATTTTCTAAATCGCATGTACAGTAATTAAATCTTATCATCAATTTGCGTGATTACTTTAGTAGATCGAGATACCCTGCTGTATGTTCATTATACTGTGGATGACGTATGTTGAGGCATACAAGACAGCCATAGAACGAAAAGTGGAAAACAAAAGGTAGTCGACATTATTCAAGGATTAAGCTGTCCACATTTTTTGTAATATGATGATGGCTAATCTTATTTGACTCACCCCGTAAAAAAATCAAAGTAATAGGTGCTGAACTGCATATGTTTTAAGTAATTATTTTGAAACGAATCTATTTTGTAACCCTTATTATGTTTCATATTTTTTCTTCTGTTTCTTACGCAATATTATTATAGGCAACCACAAAAGACATTTTTTATTCATAATTAATTTTTTTTGTTAATATATTAAAACTTTCAACCCTAGTTATTTTGGAAATCTGAATCAACACTGACTATTAGTTTACTATAACAATATTAGAATGATTTTAATAAATTTTCTTTGCAAATAACATATTTGTTGCCCATTAAGTTTAACAAAACACACATTTACGCATTGCATAAGCAATTTTTTTCATAAAAGCTAAACCTTGATAATTAAATATATTATTCCAGAACTAATGCTCTTTTTTTATTATTATTATGTAGAATTACATGCTTATTGTTATTTATGTGGCATAATAAAAAAGTAGAAAAACGTTGGTAAAGTGGTCTGATTGTTCGACTCTTTACAAAAATATTTAGTTGACGTAATTATATAGTGCAGGTATGACCACCGTTCGTTCTCCGGATGTGTAAGTAGTAATAAATTTAAACAGCTTTAAATTAACGAAAAACCTTGGAACAAAATTTAATCAATTATCTTTAGAATTATTCAAATAAGGCAAGCTTTAGAAATGTAAGCACTTACGTATAAAAAAATGTTTGGTGGTTATCAAATAAGTCCAACATTTCGGTCACTTTATAGTACTTTATGGTACTTAGTTACCATAACCACCAAAGTAAGATGTAAATTACCATAAAAGTGAAAATAATAACTATTTATTAAACCAATGAGAAAACGCTACAAATGATAATTAAAAAGGTTTTAGATCTGCTGCAAATATGATCAGAGAAGTAAGAATTTTTACTTTTCGTAACTAATTATAAACATTCGATCGTTTTGAAAAATGTCACTGTACAATGTGATCAGTAAAATCTGCATCATATTATAAAAATTTTTTTCTATTTAGAGCTTTATTCGAAATTTGACGTTGGCATCAATTGTGCTTCGATCAAGATGATAATTAATCAAATAAATAATGGTCATATTCTACAGATATAATATAATACATGTTTTTGGGAAACAGTGATCCCCAAGGAAAAATGACACCTGTCGACCGCCATACTTTCATTTTTGTGCATGAAATATTACTGGATAACTTTCTCCAGAGCCTTGACGTGGAGCAAATCATACGACGATTTCCTTGATGATTCTCGGTTCATTTGATTGATTTTGAGCGAAAACTATAATTTTATAAGTCGAACGTAGTTTTTTCCGTTCGTTTGTCTACTAGGATTTAATGGAAATTTCATCTAAAAAATGTGACTGCTGCTATTTTTTTCAGTAAAAAAGTTGTATTATTAAATTCTAATTACATTTATGTTATTTCTAAATACATTATCTTAAATTCTAATCACTTAACCATTAGGTTTTGTCTCTTTGATGGAATTTCTACATCCTTAGATTCTACAAACCTTCCCGTTTTAGTAGATCTTTGAAATCTTCAACACCATTATCGTCTTCGTCTCCATCATTACTTATAGTCAGCATTGGTTCTTCTACCACAATTTCATCTACACCATCAATTTCCTCGTAGCTTTTTTCTTCCACTTTGGAGTATTTTTCCGAACCATGACAATTTGAGAACAAATCTGTGCACTTCAAACCATGTTTTCGGCAGCCACATTTTAAACTGCTACATCCAGTTTCACAGCTACAGCAAATAGTTTTGAGCAATATTTTTGGAATTAATTCCTTTTCTGTAAATTTGGGCATAATGCCACGTTGATGTTGTTTCCAGCCCCAATCTGTTGCTGTCAGTTCGTTACCCAGCCAAGCTTGGGCCTGATAATATGCCCTGTAACAGTGATGTTTTTCTGCACCTGAGAAGAAAGACCAAAAATTGATAATATTGCAGCGATAAGATATTTGTGTCAAATTATGGAGAATAAGTTTATAGCTGCTTATTGCCCCAGCGAGAATGTAACTATCGATGAACAGTTGGTTGGTTTTCGTAGTCGCTTTAGAGGAAAGGTTTACGTGCCTAATAAACCAAACAAGTACGGAATAAAAGTCCAAGCCATGGTGAACTCGAAAACATATTACTTGTGCAAGTTTGAAGTTTATTCTGGAAAACAACCAGATGGAGAATATCAGATTTCCAATTCTCCAGACAAGATTGTAAAATGTCTAGTTGAACCAATAAAACGCAGCCGTCGAAACATAACAACTGACAATTGGTACACAAGTAGAAAACTGGCTAAGGAGTTGCTAACGCCTTAATATAAATTGACTCTTGTTGGTACATTGAATAAAAGAAAGCCTGACATCCCAACTAAATTTTTGCCAAATAAAATAGACCAACATGTCGTTCAGTTTCCGGATTTCATAATCAAATGACTATAGTCTCATAAGTTCCCAAGCCAAAGAAAGCTGTTGTTTTACTTTCCACCATGCACAATGATAACCCCATTGACGAAACAACAGCCACAGCTCAAAAACCAGAAATAATTACTTATTACAATAGTACCAAAGGTGGTGTGGATTGTAATGACCAACTTTGCAGCAATTATAATGTTGGAAGAACAACAAAAATATGGCCTCTGGCTGTATTTTTTCATCTTGTAAATATATCTGGCATCAACGCATTTGTCGTACAGAAAGCGAATACTGATAAGAGTATCACACATACAAGACGGATTTTTTGAAGAAATTAGCAGCAGCACTTGTGGAAGATCACCAAAAAAAAAACAAAAAAAAAAATATTAAACAAAAAAAAAAAAAAAAAAAATTTATTATATAATAATAAAAAAAAAAAACAAAAAAAAAAAACAAAAAAAAACAAAATTAATTTATTTTTAAAAAAAAAAAAAAAAAAAAAAAAAAAAAAAAAAAATAAAAAATTTAAAAATTTTTTTTTTTAAAAAACATCAAGTTTTTAATGTTTATTAAAAAAAAAAAAAAAACCATAAAAAAAAATAAAAAAATTTTTTTTAATTAAACTCTACAATACAAAAAAAAAAAATTAAAAAAAAAAAATTTTTTTTTTTTTTAATTTTTTTTTTTAATTTTTTTTTATTATTTTTTTTTTTTTTTTTAAAATTTTTTTTTTTAAAAAATTTTTTTTTTTTATATAAAATAATTTAAATTTTTTTTTTTTTTTTTTTTTTTTTTTTTTTTTGGTATAATAAAAAAATTTTGGAAAGAAGGAAAATTTTTTAAAAAAAATAAATAAAAAAAAAAAAAAAAAAATTAAAAATTATTTATGGAAGAGTGTATTTAAAAAAAAAAAAAACACATTTTTTTTTCTTTTTTTTAAAATTTTTAAAAAACAAAAAAAAAAAAAAAAAAAAAAAAAAAAAAAAAAATAATATTTATAAAAAAAAAAAAAAAGAAAATATTAAAAAAATAAAAAAAGTAAATTGAGATAAAATTTTCATAATAAAAAAAATTTATTCGTGGTTTTTGTTTATAAAAAATAAAAAAAAAAAAAAAAAAAATAAAAAAAAAAAATTAAAAATTTTAAATAAACAAAAAAATTATTTTTTTTTAAAATTTTTAAAAAAAAAAAAAATTTTTTTTTTTAAATAAAAAAATTTAAAAAAAAAAAAAAATAAAATTATTAAAAAAAAAAAAAAAATTAATTTTAAAGAAAAGTGTTTTTTTTAAAAAAAAAAAAAAAAAAAAAAAAAAAAAAAATTTTTTAAATAATAAAAAAAAAAATAATTTTATAAAATATTGTAAATGTTTAATTAAAAAAATAGTAAAAAAAAAAAAAAAAAAAAAAAAAAAAAAAAAAAAAAAAAAAGGAGTATTTGAAAAAAATAAAATTATAAAAACAAAAAAATAATTTTTAAGAAAAAAAAAAAAAAAAAAAAAAAAAAAAAAAAAAAATTTAAAAAAAAGGGAAATATTTTGTGGGGGGTCGGGGGTATTTCTCACAAAAAAAAAAAAAAAAAAAAAAAAAAAAAAAAAATTTTTGGTTTTTTTTGTTTCTCCCTTTTTTTTTTTTTTTTGGGTTAATTTTGGAAAAAAAAAAAAGGGGTTTTGTAAAAAAAATTTAATCGTCTATCCGATTTGGAAAAAAAAAAGGGGGTTGCCTTTTAAAAATTTGATGTGAGGTGAGTTCCGTTAAAAAACAGAGGTAAAACTGGATTTTAAAAAAAAAAAAGATGTCCTCCTCCAAAAAAAAATTGACGAGTCTGAGTTTTTATTTAAATTATTAAAGGGGGTGCAATTAGCTCTGTTTCGTCGGCGATGGCCCACTTTGTGTAATAATTAAACAATGTTTGATGATAGACATTCATTTGAAATGTATTAAGGAGAAAGGGAAAAACCCGAAAAACTAGATCAAATCTCTTAATTTTTAACTATTTTGTTAAATATCTCAACAACAAACAAGTTTATAGGACTTACATTGTAGATCGTCGGAAGAAGAACAAAAAATAACAAAACAATAATTCTGTATCTTGAAGGAGAAGTTATCGCGAAAACATAATTTACCGCTATCTGAAGGCGCGCGAGCGGAAAAATCGAGATGTTGCACTGACTTAACGGCAATTATAATTATAAAAAAACAAAGATATCTATTTGTTTGTACAAATATTCTCTACAAGTTTTATAATAAATACGTTTGCGATAAGTATTAAAAAAAGAGAAAGACCCGAAAGACCAGATCGAAAGGGTTTGACGGATGGTGTCACTTAATAAATAAAACGATAAACTTCAATAACTATATGGCACAAAAATTGCTACGAAGTAAAAAAAATAGTTTATACCCGCCTATGACTATTTTAAGGTAAATAAATTGTCTACACATATCTTAGCAACTATCAAAAAATATTTTGACAAGATCAATCAAATAAATTTCATTTACTTAAATGTCAGTTACTTACAGTTTAGTCAAAATGACATTAATCAAAATAACAATAGCCAAATCTCTGGAAACCATCACCAAACATATTTTTGCCGGATATTTACCTAACGCCCGGGCGACAGAAAAGCAGTTCAGTTATCTTGAAGAATCTGTTACCATGAACATCGAAACGTCGAACGCAAGTTTTGACACACAACGAACCCGGAAGACGTGTGACGTTATTATTTACAAACAAACAAAAATTCGTAATTAAAAATTGATTTGTGATGCAAAATCTTCCTCTAGTATAGAGAACTGTGTTTACACTTATGCGATGGGAAAGAAACTCTTCCAATTTTGTGTTGTGAATTTTTCTAGCGACTTTTATTAACTTGAGATTGCCGGATCGGAAAAATTTTCCTATTAGGCAGTCGAAAAGACGCATTTTCCTTCTTCTTGACCTGTCTGTTAAATACGTTTTCACTTCCTGTTTGAGTGTGAGTATACTTTTACGTTTTCTGAACGTTATTCGCTATTACAGTTTTATATCAATGCTGGCGTATGGATAATATTCCAAAAATTACTTAACATAACGAAGCTAGGTCTGGATATTATTAGTGAAGGTCGTCAGCGTGGGAATTTAAATTTACAATGGAGCCCATTTTGTTGTCAAGGACACCACACAAGATAATACTGTTATTTGGTTTATTGTGAGCACATCCAGCAACTGTTATCAATTCGGAGTCCATCTTGTCTTCCCTTCTTTGCTGGAAACTAGTACTGTCTGATTTAGATACGAGAGCTGTCACACCTATCTATTAACATATTAACGTTTGAACAGCAAAAACTTTCTATGTACAAGCTAAGTTGATTCTTTTTATGCATGTTATTCTTTACTTTTGTCGCGTTTTATGTACTCGTACTACGGCTGTGAATTTAACAACATACCGATTGTGCTGTGTCAGAGAATCTCTGTAAATTTTAAAGATTTTTCGAAATATTGCTAAATCGTATTGCGCTTTGAAACTATTTAGATAGTCGGCCAAGGTCCGGTACTTCACGTAATTTGTTTTAAGTAAATTAATAACGATAATTGCCAGGCAAAATTAGTGGGTCGCTTGCAAGGAACGATCGGTTCTACGACTGTCAAAATTTTATGGTACACTACGACAGCTACCTATTCGGGTACTCATGCCTAAATTATTACTTAATTCTTAACTCGATCTCCTGAGTTATTATTATTTTGTAACTAAATATTGTGCACTTTTCTAAACCGTATTATATTTTTGTGTCTATGTATTTCTATGTGCGTTGTAATTGAAGTTTAGTCGCTATAATTATATATTTCTAACCACCTACGGTTTGTTTCTTGTGCCTACCAGTTTCTAGTGGCTCTAGAAAACCTCTTATACGCAATAGTAGGTGGCGCTTTATAAATTCTTTGTGCAGTGTAGAAGCCTTTGTTCTAACAATTCTAAATAAGCCCACGACCACTCCCGACTACTGCAGCTGCCAGCAAGGTTTTCTAACACTGTTATATCATTGTTTAGTTTGTTTATAAATAAACCGTAACTGAGGTTATTAGTAATAATAAATAATCTCTTTATATTTTTTTATTAGTGTGAATACTGTACAGTAAAAAATTGAAACTCATATGCAGAAAAAATTAAATTTAAATAATTCCGTACAAGGAATAAATGTTTTATTTAGTGTATGAACTTTACGGAAGAATCTAAGTCAAAAACAATGTAAAAACTAATAAAAACATAATATAATTTACGAAAAGCTTTATTTTAAATGATAAAGTGACCCAATTCATAAACAGATTGTGTACGTATTATTTAATTCTGTATACAAATCACGTTCGAATAAGTTTCTATGCATGTTAAAAGCCATTTTAGAAGCAATAAAATTTTGTACAATATCTCATTTTGTCAAAAAAGATTTACGAGGTTTGTATCATAATAAAATTCCTTTTTTTCAGAATTATGTCAATTCTGTTAACATTTTGTGTAGTTTATCTTTAAATAATCAATGTCGCTATAGTAACCGTAATTTAGTTATTGTCGAGCATTGGTTGCAACACCACATTCAATAGGTACATCAAATTTTAATTAAATTTTAATTAAATTATTGTGCACACAACTTTAGAAAACTTAAAATTAAAAATTGAGTTAGGTACTTCACATTATAGTTTAAAGAAATTAAAAATGACGTACGCAACTAAACGTTGAATTTTGTGTGGTATTATACTGTATATTATTTTGATTAAATACGTCTTGTTCATGTCGAACTAGTATACAAAGGAGAAAACAAAACTAAGAATAAACTTAGTTAATAATGTTATTCAGATTCAGAAAGCAAAAATTAAAAATAAACTTGGTTAATATTATTATTTCCACTTTTCAGTGTCAAAGATCTTACTATTGATTATAAAAACTTTGATCTTACTATAAAGAACAAAATCACTTCACAACAATTTTATAACTTTCGGAGCTTTTAAGATTGAAATTTAGGCTGTAACTAAGAAAAATTGTTTTCAAAAAAACCGGCTCTTTTTTTAAGGTTAAAGTACAAATCATATTTTATTTAAAATTTAACCGAAATCAATAACTGCGATTATGACAATTTCTAACGGAAACTGTTGTGAAAATAGCAACAAATTTTTATGACCAAGTTCCTTGCGGGTGAAAAGTAGTCACATGCTTCAGATAGTTATATTACGAAACCTTGTGAACGTCAGCTGCGGTTCCGTGAGTATGTCGACTGGTAAAAAAGTGCTTTTTCTCAAATAAAAATTTATACTTTATATGCTGTTGTAAATAAATAAAAACGTCAGCTGGTTGAATCTCGGCGAAAATTATTGTCAGCTGATGTCCTGACTGGGCTATATATCGGCTATTTAACATTTTTTGAAATATTACTCATATTGGCCAACATAATTGTTAATACGTCAGTGTCGGAACAACAAATCGTTAAGTTTGTGTTAAAATCTATTTGGCAAAAATTTTTGTGAAGCGGACAATGTTTTCAACCCTTTGAATTCAATATTAGTATTGTTAGCAATATACGGTGCCTTCCACCTAATTTCTTATGTATCTAAAGAATGTTGATTTACGATTATTATTATTATTAATTAACGGAAACATTAGGGAGATTTTATACCACTTCAAATAACGTACTTTGTGGTTATAAATAACGATAACGTTGAGCAATTTCAATTGTAATTTTAATTGTTTGTGACGGTTTATAATCAATTTGACAGCACATTGTGGAGTGGTGGCCCTATAACCACACCTAAACTTAATTAACATTCGCCGTACAAAGAGTTGGCGATATCGTTATAACGTTTGATCTTATTTTCCTTTTTATTGCGCATGCGCACAAATAACGATAACCGCGGAAACTATTATTTTAGGTAATCAAAAATCTCCTATTACAATAAAATTATACCTTTAAATTATTGCATCGAGTGTAAAGTTAAATTACTTGGGATACGTGGTTTCCTCTATCAATACAATCGTGTAAGCAATAAAACAAAATCAGTGGGCAATATGCTAAGGAACAATTCGTCATGCTACAGCCAACTGACATTTCTGTTTATTCAAAATAGCATATTAACTATCATAAATTCTCAATTGAGAAAAAATCACTAAACATTTTTGTATATTTTCGTGCGAAAATCTGTCGCATAATCCACCAATTTATAGTCGGCTCTTTTTTTAATTTTATTTTTTTATTTAATTATTTATTTTTATTTATTTAATTTTAATTTGATACATTTTGAACCTAGAGGAAGTGATTAAAAATTGTTTTGTTTTATGTGCGTGGGATGATACTACTGCTCAACCCAATCACGGAACTGTAGCTAACGTTCACAATGCTTTATGATGCCAATTTTAAAGCATTTTACGAGTTTTCGGCCGGGAAAAAACGATTGACAAAATTCATCGCAGGCTTTTGAACTAAAACCCTAAGGGAAAAAGGTTCAAAGTCTTTAAATCACAATGCACAGAGAAGTCTTGAATTTAAAATTGATTTAATTTGCCTCATAATTAAAAAATAGATCTTCAATAGTAAGTTTTGTATCAAACAATACACAAGGTGTTACGGTACAATTTTGGAAAATCAAAACACATAAACCAAAGTGACCTACATCTAAATGGTGGAAAAAGTACAAGTAGATTGGGGGTGAAGGTAGAAACACTCACTACCAAGCTGATTTTTTTTAACACGCGGACCAAAAAATGAGCGAAACAAAGAAAATGGTGGAAACATATTCACAAAATCTGTTAAATAGATAAAGTTTCAGCAAACACGATAAACGAGGTAATATTTACAAGAAGTAAACAAGTTAAGCATGGCAACATATATTTAGACACATTTAAACAAAGTTCTAAATATGTTCTATATTATTAGCCTTTTACATCTAGGTCCTGTAAAATGCCTTGCACAATTTAAATCATTGCACTCGTTCTAATTCAGAATTCTCCCAACTCATGCAATATAAAAAGTACAAAATAATAATAGTCAGTAAATCGTGTAAGTCAGTGTATTATACTAGAATACATTGTTTCATTTCGATTGAAAAGAGGGAATATCCCGCCCTCTTTTTTCTGCAAACCCCGCAAACGTAGTACTTCTTCGATTTGGACTGATGGACAACGCACAGCACTTTCAGAGTAGCGCGAACATTGTTTATGACACTCTACAAATTAATGTCGTACCTTCGCTGTAATATTGGTTGAGTTACTTTCCCTCCAAATAGACAATTCAACATCCATTCTTCTTCAGTTTTTTTAAGTCATCTTTGGAACTGTGCTTGTTTTAATAAAGCTTTGTGAGTTATCATTATACATGACATTAACCAACTCCGTCTGTAACAACACTTTTTTGTTAATAATTTTATTACGCTTTTGACCTTTACCCGCACAGGAGGTGTACACTTCTTATAAGCACTCTGGCATGAATCTTCATAGTAATGTGGGATTCTTTCTCAGCAAATCTACCCATTATCTCTATCAAGGTAGATTTTTTTAAATATTACTATAGTTGAAGGAGCTGCACCCATTTTTTACCTATGTCATTTTCCTTCCTGCACTTTTATTTTCTTTTTTTTTTTTTCTTTACTTCTTCCTTTTTTTTTTCTTTTTCTTTTTTTTCAAAATTTTTAACTGTTTAAATTTCTCAGAACTTCAACTTTCTTATCCGACTCTCCCATGTTATAATATACTGCTGTAGTAGATGCCTACCTACCGACTACTATTTTATCTAACTTTTGCTGCTACTCTGTCATCAGTTTTCCTTTGTTTCTTATTTTTCTGGTTGTCCTTTCCTTTCTCTACTCAGCTCTCTTATTGGTAGTACCATTAATAGGGCTTCTGTCAATACGATCCTATCCTAGCATTTCTACCACTGTTCTTCTTTGTACCTTGTCCAAAACATTCACGGATTCTTTTGAACTTTTAAAGCTAGCTTACGGAGATGATGCTTTTCTTGTACGCAGTGTTACGAATAGTTTACCAGATTTAAACATGGCCATCAAACCCCCAACAAAAAATTTTTTAAAATTTTTACAAAAAAAAATAAAAAAAGGAATAATTTCTTTTCCTTCTTTTCCCTGTCCTTTCCCTTTTTCCTTTTTTTATTTTCCCGTTTTTTCCCAAAAATCAGTTAACTTTCCTCCCAAACCTTCTCTTCCCCAATCCCCCCCCCTTCTTTTTTTTCTTATTTCCAAAATTAAAAAGATCAGGAAGGACTTTGACCTCAACTGATGACAATCACATCCCAAGAAATCACAGTGGGTTGGCAAAGGATCTCCACGCACCAAAAAAGCACGTCAGGTAGGGAGACAAAACAAAAAACCCACAAAAAAAAAAAAAAAAACCAAACACACCCACAAAACACACCCCACCACCACCCACCCCCCCCCCCCCCCCCCCCCCCTTGATTTCTTGTCATAGTGCTCACTTTTTTTATTTCAACAGGGTTGTGCATTTCCGCCCCCCGTGTGTTTGGTTTTTTCGCCCTGAAACCATTTTTCTCCATCCACTGGAGTTTTTCCTTGAGCCACTACTGCCAAATCATCATCAGCCCCCAAATCTTACTCCAAAACGCACTACTACAGTTAAGTAATCATTCACCATATTTTTAGACCGGAGTTTTCCATTCTTCTAAGATCTTTACGATGTCACTCCATCAGACGCTATTGAACGCGTTCTTAAGGTCGAAAGTTATGAGTACACACAATCTAACTTAACCAAACCTAATATAGTATATCCTAGTCTAACCCAAAAGCTAAGGTCGATCGGCAGTTTCACAACTAGACGTATTCTGCTATGAACTGAAAGGGAAAAGGTTAATTAATAAATGATACGCAAAAAACGCTTAAGAAACCGGAAAATTCGAAAAGCAAGAAGAAAAAAAGTGCGGCCGCTAAATTTAGAAGCAAAAAACACAATGGCGCTCTCATCTAATTCAACGTCTCTAAAAAATTCTGCCCATGCGCAAGGTCAATTTGTCGTTAAAAAAAAATTAAAAATTTCATGGGAAAATAAAAAATTAATAACTTTCAAACCCTGTATGCAAAAAAAATTATTGCACAAACGTGCTCAGAACATAATTTACAATGGAATGAGCTATCAAAAATTGTTTGTGCATGCGAAGAGATGTTATCTGTCGTTTAGAAAAATAATTTGAGATTCCACTAGACAAAAAGGAAAATACAAAATTCATATCTTTTGTTGCTACACCCTTAATAACTATGTTGTCACAATAGGCAAAACCATAGCTGTACATTGAGATCAAGCGTTTCTAGGGAACATTTGTGTGACTCCAAAATGTCAAATTTTTTTTAAATTTTAGACTTATCTTTGTTGAGTAACTCTCGGACTTACACTTCCACCTTTGCCCAAATTTATCTTTAAACTTGCCCGCAAATTTCTCTATTTGGTCCAAGTTCTTGAGAATTACCAATAATTAGAACAGCCAAAACTGTCATTGAATCAGTTCTCTTAAAAACTTCATATGTTCTAAGTTGAGGTATTTGCACTTTTAGATTGTCTTAGGATTTCCGCCTACACAGATTTCACTTAACTCAGTTTGTAATCCATATTTGCCAACATTTTATCGTAAATATCCATTGAGCCCATTGTTTCGTTAAGTTTCTTCTCTGACACATCTGCATCCAACAAAGCTTTTAATAAACTATTGTCAAGACCCTTGATCTCTTCTAACGTTTTCTTCATGCATGTCCATAAAACGTTGAGGTTGGGACTAGAACTACGTTTCATGCGATTCACCTTTTTAATTTTGATTTATTCCGAATATAGGATCACGTCTAATTTTAACAATAATAACTTTATTTGCACAAAGTGTCATAGTTCCCGACAAAGTAAGAGTTATCAACCGCAGCAAAGCATCGACTATAAAAAAAAAACAAAAACTAAGCACCAATCTTGAGTAGAAAAGAATCGAACATTGATTACAAAGCCAGTTTAAATAAACAAATACCTGTTGATGCTTATCAATTAATTTTAGTTTATGGCGTTTAGTGTGTTTGCTAGACGCCGCGCCGATTGGATAAGAGAAAGGACTGGAGTCGAATCGGTTTAGTTGCATTTATTTAATTTTACTTACAGTAGTCGTGATCGAATATTTACATAAATGGATAAAAATTGCGTAGGTTGTCAAGCATATTTAAAGCGTGTCCTGTGAGCGATATAAGGCGCCGCTCGTATTACATACCGTCGCGTAAATCGGTGGCCGATTAAATGTTTCTTCGTACTGTAGTGCTGACAATGGTCAGCGGCGTGAACTGGTCGATGCCAATTAAGTGTTGAATTGAACTGTACTTAAACTCAACTGCTTAACTTGACTCAATTGCCTATCGAACCTACTTCATTTTATGTGCGTTAAGCAGGTTGTTTGTTTCGTTTTCAAGGCCGTAAAAATATTTTCCTTGTGTGTCAGAGTGTTTTCAGCATTCCAATTGTAACTTCAAGTGGATGTGAATTAACAACGTCGATTACAATGAGGTTGGAGACGTCAGAGATTAAAGCAATCTACCTGAAGAAAATGAAAAGAAGCATCTTGAAGTTTAAAATTCAATAAGTTACTTCTAAAACTCCAGCAAGTGCAATTGACAATAAGCTATAGTTGAGAATAGGAAGAGAGTGGAAGGAAAAAAGAAAAAAGTTTTTTACTTAATATTTCCCATTTTCTATCCAAGTAGTTTGATAAAATTACCTATCGTTAATTTTTCTTCTACTTGTCGTGATATTTTGTTTAAAAGTTGGTGCTACCTTCGATAACCTATCACATGCATCACTTTATTTATGTTACCACAGGTATACTTCACTTTGCATTTCTTCCTTCGTTTTGAGGTAATATCTAAAACTCCAATTACCGGTCAAAGATTAGACCACTCCATTTAACTTACACCTATCGTGCTAATCACCCACCATACATTATGTTTATTTTTTAACACAAATACTCAAAGTCACCCAAGATTATTCTTAACTACCCTTCTTTGTACTTGCTTTTTTAGCACTACTGAAGAAATGGTAATTTTATTTGAGACCTCAAGCAAATGCTCCACGTAGAAAAACAAATCCATATTAATCTGCATTTACTCTACATTTCCTTTTTACAAATGATTTTTCTATTTTGCAATTTCTATAGCTTTGTTTCCATGTTGTACACGATACGGAAATAAAAGCTCTTTCCGCGCATTTATAACTTACATTAATGTAAACAAAATTGAATTTAGTATAGGCAACTATACATACATATTGCCGTTTATCTTCAATCAACTACAACATGAAAGTATAAATAAAAAATCTGTCGTGATTTGTAGCAAAGCAAATTTTAATAATAACAAATCGACATAAATCTACAATTGTAATAAATCTTGAATTTGATCACAGTGATTTTTAAGACATTTTGTACTATGAACCTTCCAAGGATAAGTTCAGTAGGGTGTTTACTCATCTATTTTACAAACTATTCTCTCGCGTAGTTCTTCAATATTATTTACTCATTGTTCAAAATTTAGATTATTTAAGTAAGGCTGTAAGAAAAAAATCAAAACTATAAAAAGTAAACATTCCGACTTCTGAGAAAGAACTTTTGGAGGTGAAGGGAACCACTTTAACAAAATGTTTTTTTTGTAAACTTTACGAGGATGTATTGATATCTAGTTAGCCTAGACCAGTTCCTGCATAAACAAAATATTGCGTTACCATAGCAACGAACAATAATTTATTAGAAGTGTCAGTGTAAAGTTTGACGTCAAAAAGGTAAACCAGAGTCACGCAATAAATTAAATAAAAAAAGATGTCCACCGAAATTGTGAAAATCGAAAAATTGGAGTATCGAGCCATCATCAAGTACCTGTATTTAAAAGGGTTAAGGGGTAAGCAGATTTACGAAGATATGCTTAATACGCTTGGTGATCAATGTCCTTCGTATGCGACCGTCAAAATTGGAATGCAAGCTTCAAAAGAGGTAAATTTTCCATTGAAGATGATGACCGATCGGGAAGGCCAGTTTCTGTGTCAGTCCCCAAAAATATATCGATGCAGTTCATGACATGATTTTATCAGACCGTCGAATTGGGCTAAAACGGATATCTGAAGCACTGAATATTTCATACGAACGCGTTCATCATATGGTTTCACGTCAATTTGGACATGAGAAAATTGCTGCAAAATGGATCCCCAAATGTTTGAATGTTGACCAAAAGCGTGCAAGGGTAGAAGCATCGTGTTCGATCTGTGCTCGATTTGAAAACGATGTAGACTTCTTAAACCGAATTGTTACTATGGATGAGACTTGGGTACATTTCTACGATCCAGAAACAAAGCAACAATCGATGGAATGGCGACACTCTGGTTCTCCAAGACATAAGAAGTTTCGTGTCCAAAAATCAGCTGGAAAAGTTCTTGCTTCAGTTTTTGGGATTGCCATGGAGTAATCATGATTGATTTTTGGATAAGGGTAGAACAATAACTGGAATTACTATCTACATCACTGACCACTCGACGGGAAAATATTAAAGAGAAATCAAGCGGAAAGCTATCCAAAGGTGTTTTGTTTTTGCAGGACAACGCCCCTGCACGAAACCTCATGTTGCTATGCAAAAAATTCGTGATTTAAAGTTTGGATTACTAGAACACCCCTTATTCACCCGATTTAGCTCCGTCCGACTACTCCACCTCTTTCCTCCAACTGAAAAGTTTAAAGTTCCTAACTCTAGGTAACTTTTAAAACGCGCAATACCGTGTGGGGTGAATTATCACCCCTCAATGTTTTTGTTGTTTTAATCTTATACTACACACAATTAATTTTCAATATGCTGTAATAAGTATTTATTTAGTCATATATAACTACAATGTTTAAAAAAATAGCAAAAGTTACAATAACAGATTTTAATTTAATTAAATTTGTTACACAATTGACATATGTTAGTACATTTACTATGTTCCAGCGCAAACGTGTTTTTACACAACGAACAAACACTCCTAATTTTTTATCTTCTTTCGTGGACAGACGACATCTTCCTTGTTTTGGTTGGTGATTTTTTCCTTTGCGATATCCTGTTCTTCGGTGTTGGTGTTATCATTAATGCTTTTCAAAATTGACATTATATCATTTATAGTCGATTTAGGAAGTTTACATTTGACTTCTGGATCTTCTACACGTCTTTGCATGTGTGGTTGAACTAGTTGCTTTGCCAAATCTAAAAGAAATAAACGTCTCTTGTCGAAATACTGATCATTCCATTCGGGATGAAGGTTAGTCCACAAAACATATGCATTAACCGCTGCTATGTCAACAATGTTCATAAATAATACGGCTGGCCACCTTTTGATTGCCTGTTGCATGTGTATTCGGCCACCATTTTATCAAGAGTATCCACAGCCCCTTTGTGGCATTGTAATGGCATATTATCTCTGGTTTTTTGTGCGGTTCATCCGAAATTTCTTTGTCACGATGTTCTGACGACAGAAGAATAACACTTTTTTTTTTTGGTACATAAGATACTAACGTCATTTCTGACTGGAAACCAAAAAGTGACGAGCAAACTGGTCGATTGGGAGATGGCAAAATTGTAAAGGAACAAAGACTTATTCTTTCTCAGAGTTCCGCATATAGTTAGGTTTTTATCTAGCAATTGTTCAGCTAAATCCAATGACGTAAAAATTGTCTGTTGTAATTCCATGCCCGGGAGGCAAAATCGAAACTAAATCCATAACGACTCTTTTTCCTTGATCACGTTCGGGAGCGTTGCCTGTCTTTCCCAGATAAACTTGAAGGTTTTTGCAGTAAGCTGTATCGACATCGGCAAGAATCCAAATTTTTATTCCATATTTTGCTGGTTTGCTCTTCATGTAAACCCTAAAAGGACATCTTCCACGAAATGGCACTAACTGTTCATCAACTGTTAGATATGAACCTGGGTTATAATGATTTTTGCAGTTACCAGCAAACAAATCAAACACATTCCGAATTGGTGCCATCCTATCCGATTGTCTGCGTTCTTGTCTGGTATCCATGTTATCAAACCTCATTTTACTCGAAATTTGAGTGAATCTGTTTCTTGACATTGTTGCCGAATAAATTGGCCGTTTGAAAGAAAAGTCGTCATTCCACAACATCCTCACAGGTTCACGATTACCCTTGCAGGCTCCAGAACATACCAATAAACCTATAAACGCATATATTTCTATGTCGTCAACATCTTTCCAATTGTTTTCGGAATTTTCCAATTCCCCTTGAACCTTTTTGATTCGTAAATTCCCACAATCATATTTACAATATTAGAGGAAATAAATAATTTGAAAATTTCAACAATGCTATTGGTCTTGGACGCTTGACGTGATACTCCTGGTGGACATTTAATTACATTTTTGACCGTGTCCGTTTTCTTATTAGAGGGTTTTTTAGCCAAAAGTTTGGTCTTTGCTAAACCACATATCTTCGATATCCATTTCCATAAATTCTTCATTATCCTCAGAATTACCATCGATCTCATCTCGTTCTTCACTAATCTCCTCCAGGTTGTCTTCCGTTTCAGAAACATCATTATCCTGACATTCGTCAACGAAATTGAATTCTTCATCTAAAAGTAATAAAATAAAAAACCATTGAAATTGGAACTTTGATTATATATAGTACCTGAATTTCGGACTTGAGTTTGAGCGAATTCCACAATCTTCCTTGTGCGGGATGATACAGCTATATTAGTTGTCTTACTCATCGTAAACTTATTGAACAAACAATCTGTCAATACATACAACTTCAACACAACTGTTTGCTATGCACTTTGTATGCATCCATTATATACCTCTACCACCCCAATGGAAAATTTGAAGGAATTAAATTAGATAATTACATAAATACGTTTACCATATTTATGCTCATTACTGTCATTGAATAGCATTTTTTTGTAAACATAAATATTAGCTAATGATATATGACCAATTGAACACGAAAAATAACTTAGGTAAATAGAAATCTAATCCATTCATTAGTTTAGCAATAATCCTAATACTCTAGTCGTTAAAAAACAAACGGTCATTATTATTAGACAAAGCAATTTCAAATAGTTTTGTAAGACACATAATACCACCGGGGTGATTTTTCACCCCACGTGCATTTTTAAGAAGTAAATGAATAATAATGTTATGATCTTTTGGATATTTATTTTTTTTAATTTATATTAAACTGAATACTTTGATTAACAATGTCACTCAATATGATAAAGATATTTTAATCGTAACATTGAAATATAAACAAAATAGACCGCTGGGGTGAGTTTTCACCCCACCTGGAGTTAGAAGGTTAAAGGTCGTACATTTTCTTCCAACAAGGAGGTAATAGAAGCTGTGGAGGTCTGGTTTGCAGAGCAAGAAGAAACATTTTTTTGAAAGGTCTAGAGACGTTACAGGTTCGCTGTAATAAATGTATCCAATTAAGAGGAAAATATGTTGAGTAATAAAATATTTTGACATTGAAATTTTGTTTGGTTCTATAGTAGGCTAACCATTTATATATATCCTCGTACATGCACGTGTTTGAGAAATTATAGAACGGTAAATGTAAAACCAAACTTCATCGATAAGGAGTCTTAAGCAAATATGTCTCTGATAAGTGTTGCAAAGCCATTGACAGTATTGAATATGTGCAGGATAATTGTCTCAATAAGTTGGTAAACTGCTTGCACACAGGTAGGATATAAATATCTTTCTTCGGTATGATGCGACAAGTCATTATATAAAGTTCAACTTGTTCGAGATGTGCTTAAGTTACATCCATGATATATCAAACATTGTCAAACGCTTTTGGTGTTGTCTTTTGTAGGTGGACCATTTTATTTTTTAAAACCAAAACTCTTTCCAAAAAAAAATTTAGTCTTCTTTGTTTTACTGTGATGAAAACTATTTTATTTCGACAAAACAATCGAAATTGAGTAATTTAATTCTCCATCAACTTGGTGAGCTTATCTTAAAATACTGTTGGCAATAAAAGACGAAACTCTCACAAAAACGTAGAAACGATGAAGTTAGGTTATAAATTTGTGGTTGTGGTGCGTTCACAATAGCATTTCTTCTCTAGAATTATTAGAGTATATAATTTTATTAAAATTACAAAAGTACGGTCGACGGAAAAGTTTTGTAACTAACTCGTGAATTAAACGGTGATTAAAAATCTCAACACATTATTTTGAAGATAGCAAACTTTCAACAGCATTTGTTGCTAACTTTATTAGGATATCAACTACTCTACCAACATAGCTTTAAACCAAAAAAAAAAACACTAGATCATATCTTAACATTTATTTCTTGAAGTAAATTTTGGGAAATAGAAAAAATAGTATAAAAAATACTTTTGTCTCACGAAGACATAGTTTGCAGATCGACCCAAGGGAGGTCTGCAATTGTCGTGTGTTATAACACTTGTTTTTCAATATACTATTGTTTTCTTGAAGTAAAGTATCTAATCCACATTAGTAGATTCATTGAAACTTTTTATGAGCATTATCCACTTACTTACTCTAAAGTTAAACTTTTCTATACCCCCATATCTGATCAGACAATTTATGATAATGGATAAATCTTGAGATTTCTTTCTTTTTCATGACTTTGAAAATATTTGACCATTAGCGTACCTTGAAAGAATTACTTCATAAAACCTAACCCTCGCACGATGTCACATGAGTAATTTTTATTATTTATTTTGGAAAGGAAACGTAGGGGACATTTTTTGTATTCACTTCCACTTAGATGGAATGTATACACCATCACTAAATTAATTGGAACTTAATAGATTGATTTTGATGACAATTGATATAATTAAATTTTAAAATATTAACCTCAAGCTTTATTAATGTTTCTGTAAAATATGTCTTTGACTCTGTTGTTACCTCTTGGATTATCATACTATATAGATTCCATTTTTTAGTGAATTATCAAAACTTACGTTTGGAAATAACCTAAACAAACGCTTACTTTTGCTAAGTATTTTTGGAATAATCACAGCCATCGCATTAGCGATAGCTTTAGGAATTGTCATATCAATTGCACAGAAGGAACCGTAAGTACTAATGAAACTAAAATAAATGTTTTGAAATCATTTTTTCAGCAAAATTTGTGTAACTCCACCATGTATACAAGCCGCCTCTGTAATTTTACACAACTTAGATCCTAGTGTAAATCCATGCGACAATTTCTATCAGTTTGCTTGTGGAAACTTGATAAAAAACACGGCAATACCAGAGGATAAAATAGGCGTCAGTCCGTTTGCAGCTGTAGCCGAAAATATATTAAATCAAGTAAAGGCAATATTCGAAGAACCGTTGCCAGCAAATGCATTAAGATCTCATGTACTTTTGAGAAAAATTTATGATTTGTGCAGTAATACCACTGCAAACGATAACGATGGAGTAAAAAACGCCCGTAAGTTTTTTAAGGAATTGGGAGGCTGGCCTTTACTTGAAGGAAGTAGTTGGAACGAGAGCTGTTTTGAGTGGTACGAAACTATCTACAAGTTAAGAGAAATTGGTGGAGCGCATGGTTTTTTTATAATGCTTTTAGTTCAATTTCAATCGTCAAACCAAACGGAGAGGAGCATAATTGTAAGTACTCAATTTTCTGTAGGGGAAGTGAGGAGGAGCATTGATACAGTTTCTTTCTAAGCATAAAATTTGTAATTTTAAACTAACTTAATAAATGCTCAAAGTAACTATGAGGTCTGTCAATTTAATTCCCGGAAAAGTGGCAACTACTGCGGCTCGTTATGCTACGGCGTTCGCGTGTCATTCGAAGAGGATTCATTTCTGCGTCAGTCTGTGCAAGTTTCGTCTCGATCGGTTGTTCAGTTCGTGTTTTACAGTACTTTGATCATCGGCGGTTTGGACCCCTTGTCGCGAAAATGTGTGATAAAAACGGAGCAAAGAGTAGTGGTCAAATTTTTGGTCAAACGTGGTACAAGTTCGCGAAATTATGAAACAGTTAACCGACGTGTACAAGGATGATTGCCTGAAAAACAGCTGTCTACGAGTGGGCTAAGCAGTTCAGGGAAGGCAGGAGTCGGTGGAGGACGATCCACGAGGGAGCTCCCTCACCTCCCGAACGGCACGAAAACGTTGATCGCCTGCGCGTCTGCTCGGAGACGCGGGTAACTCAGAATGTTGAAGACGAGGGGTATAACAAGGAAACCATTCGACAGATGCTACACGAAGATTTAGGATGCTATCACGACAACGCTCAGCCCACTCCTCATTTGCAGTTCGCGATTTTTGACTAAAAACGGCATTCCAACGCTTCCACACCCTACAGCCCGATGGCCCCTCGACTTTCATCTCTTCCACAATTGAATCCTCACCTCAAGGGCAACCGATACGACGGCAAGAGGTGCAAAGTGTCAGATACGGGTGCTGAGGACCTATCTTCAGGGGCTTCAGGGGTGCTTCCAATCGTGATCCAACGGTGGCGCCGGTGCATCGAGCTAGAGGGAGACTACTGCGAAGGATTATAACTTAATTTTAAGAATTTATGTATATTCGGACTGTCCGCACTTTCCGGGAATATAATTGACAGACCTCGTATACTATACATGTAATTTGAAAGACATTTATTAACTTCCTATTATAGTAACGCAGTTAAACGGTACTTTAGTTTTTTTCGTAACAGCCGTTTGCATCAAAGTGCCCATATATGGGGTGCAATGATACAGAACAAGGAGCAGTTTGATACATGGTGGGGTTAAATAAACTACTTAACAATGAAGCCTAAATAATAACATTTATTTGAATGAAAACAAAAAACCCGTTAAGATGAATCTTAAATTGTTAGTTACAAGTTTCAAAACTTATTGTAAATTATAAGAATTAAGATTAAATGAAAAAGAAAACATAGAAGCCCGAACTGTTCTTTCTTTAATGTTTGGACAGGAGTAATTTTACGACAATATCAGAAAATGGAAGCGATGCTTCATCTCTGACGTCTGGGAAGACAAAAGCTCAAGAAGCAGGTTTCTTTCTTAGAAACCAGATTTGGTAATCGGAAGTACAGTACCTAGAGATAACCTGTCCAAACTGCTTCAAACTCTTCTTCAGTACTTTCTGAGTAGTCTTTCTTTTAGGTTTTGATTTAATACTGACGGGATTTTGTCTTGTTTCGTCCAAAGCTACAAGGTTTCTTGCAGTTTTCAACTTTTTAGCACGTTGTCGTCGATTTTTTAAAATCTCTTCTTGTTCTATTATGTCGTGCAACTTCTGAAGTCGTTTTTTTTCAGGAGGGTCCGTGTAGATTCTTGATTTACCACGTTCTCTTGTCTTTCGTTTTGATGTTTTTGTCACTTTTGGAAATGGTCTTATAGATGCACCAGCAGAGATGGGAGGTTTTTGTTGTAACTTCTGAGGTGTACTGTTTTGAAGAAGCTGTATTTCAAATATTGTGGAAGAGTGTGAGGGTCTTGGTTGATCAATTGATAATATTGCTGTTTCTGGCAAAACAACTTGTTCAGTAGCAGGAGGCTGTTGATCATGGTAAATACTGCATGGGGCAAAGTCTTCATCAGAGATAGCCAATCTGTTTATAAGATAAATGCCTGGTTTAGTAAAACCGCTAATGATATTTTTTACTGTAAAAGCTTTGAGATAAGCAAGCTTAGCTAACATTGGAATATCATAAATTGATAACGCCTGTCCTGGATGATTTAAATGCCAATCATTAAATGATACCTTTAGTTTGAATTTAAATGGTCCGAATACTCCCATGTCTAAGGGTTGTAATTTGTGGGAAGTATGTGGTGGAACAGACAGATAAACTATTACATTGTCTCGGCAATAATCAACAACTTCAACTGAGACATGTGATTCATGATTATCGCAAAACAATAATACAGGATTTTCGATTGAAGTATTCATATGTTTTTTAGTGTATTTTAGGGCCTCCTTATACATATCGCAATTCAGCCATCCCGTTTTAATTGCCATGCCCAAGCTACCTTCCGGAGCTCCAGTCATGAAATGGTTCTTATAATTCACTCTCGGGAATATAAAAATTGAGGGAAAGAAATTCCCGACAGCTGTTATTATGTCACAAAAAGTAACAAGTTCTCCTCTTTCTTTTGAAACTATTTGAGCAACCTGCTTTTGTTTTTTCTCCGCTAATACTTTAACCGTGTTCAAAACGGTTGTGATTCCCGACTCATCAAAATTTATTATACGATCAGCGCTAAAATTTTATTTATCAAGAACCTTCTTATAGTTACTAAAAAATTCCTCTACCGCCGTCTTGCTAAATCCGAAGGATCTTGCAACATTAGTATTTTTTGGTTTTTGTAAACTAATGTTACCATTTCACTGGTAGATTTATTTATTCCTAGGCCTAAAGAAGGAATAAATAAATCTACCTGTGTTAATAAAAAAATGTTAGAGAAGTTAATCATTAACGAAATTCGTTAATATTTTGTTTCCGAAATCCGGAAAGCCAATCCATTCCTGCTTGTTGAGTTTTATCCCATTTTTTAGGATACTTGCAATTATGTTTTTTTCCAAATTCATACGCAAAACGTCTTAACTGCAATAAAGTAAGCTCAAAATGGATCTTGCTGCATTTAACAACATATTAATTTAATTGTCTTTCTTGTTCAATGGTCAAAACTTACATTGAACAATATTTTGAATAATAATTTTTTTCAGGAATATTTTGTTTTAATTTCTTAAGCTTATGTTGCAATGTGGCCGCTTTTAAATTATTTCTATCAGCTGCTTTTCGTATAGACATATTTTCTTCACAAACAGCTTTAATTGCTAACGCCATGACAGTTTCCTCCACAATTGCTCTATCGGTTTTTCTTTTATAGGTTCTAACCATGTCGTCTGAAATCAAAACAACGCTACTAAGTTAAGAGAGAAAAATCAAACTGCCCTCATTGATAATCAAACTCTCCCAAAATGGCGTCTTGGTAATTAACCTCTTGATAGATTTACAGAAAAACCATAAGACTTTACTTCAAATAAAATGTATATACCGTTTATAATAACTGCCTCCACCTTTAAATATAATTTCGTACAGATTGGATTGTTATATTGTTAATAATATAATCTTAAACTTTATCCTCGGAATTTAGTTAACACATTAAAAACACGTACACTCCCACAAACGGCTTATCTTAGACTACTCGGTCTCGAGATTTGTTTGGGTGATAACACTACTAACGCTATCATTCGACTAACGGAGAAACTATTTATACATTTAGGGTATGAATGCAAGCGGGTGTATCAAAGTGTATCTTTCCAATTCTTATTCTGTGATACTGTTTCTTACTATTTTTACTTAAGTGGTTCTTTAAGGTCTCCTAATACATTGCACATTTCAAAAAGGTATTTAAATCTTTGCACTGATCTCATCTTACAAAATTATTACTGGTTCTTCCAATTCTGTTCTCAATTTATGAGAGATTTTAAGACTTTCACTTTGGTTACGCGCGTTTGCTTTGGATGTTTCAAATCATGCTTATAGAACGTGCGCATAAAACGTAAGATTGAGTACGTTTCATAGTAACGTTTTCTTTGAACGTCCATTGGAAATGTAAAATGTAGAACGCCGTAAAGAAATCATTTTTGTTATACGATTTGAAATGTTTTATGTATCCAATAGATTCTGTAGCTAATGCTTTTATATGACAAATGACAAATAGATAAACAATTAAAATGCTCGAGAAAACGGAACAGATACATTTTTAAGATCAGACAGAATAACATAGTGTAAAATGAATCATTTATGTAGTATTTATTTCAATAATTGCATTTTCAAACAAAATATACAACAATACATGCAGTTGCATCAAAATTACATCCTATTTATTGTTGTTCATCCTACTAATTCATTACAATAAAACCACCTGCAACAACTTTTTGATTTTATTGGAAATGCTCGGTATGGTGTGTGGCATGTTTTAAACGCAATCCCTTTCTACTTGAAAAACAGAGTGAAACCTTTTTATAGATAGTCATCCGTCAGGCCTCAATACAAACAAAAAGATGAACTTGCCTTTCACTTTCCAAATTCTTACAAATTAATTTCCCGCTCAAATATGTAAGAGCTGATCTGTCAGTTACTCCGGGAATTAACTTCTGATTATCTTTATTCTAATTGCAATTAACATTAAATAGAGGTTCTAAAAAAACTGTTGTTTTTAATGAGTACTTGAATACAATAAATTGAGAACAAATCAACACCAACTGTTCGGTATATTTCAATTTAACTCCTTCCTACCTCTACAAAGAAGGGTCCTAAATGGCCATTTTGGTTTAAGAATTTAATTTTTGGAGGAATACTTACCAGAACAATTTATATTACTTGTGACTTTGAAGCAATTAATAATTTCTAAAAGGATCGCAGATGAACATACTCTAACAAAACAAAAGAGAATGTTTATTATTCAAAAAGAAATGTTGCGGCAACTTTTTAAATTTTAAAGAAATGGATGAAATAATGACACAATGCGTCCTTTAACGTCCAAAAAACAGCATATTTTTATAAAACCAGCATTTATTACTTGAATGACAAATAAGTTGATGTAGTCGAATCGAAAGTTTACAATCACTGTCATATTACAGGGGAATGTAGGGGTCATGCGCACAATCAATAAAATTAAATTAGGTACATAAAAAATATTATAATATATATATATATATATATATATATATATATATATATATCCGTTAGTACTTGCATTTTAAATCTTGGCAGTTTCAACTTCAATCAATAGTCAATGTTTACTATGCTTAATGTTGACGTCAAATGTTCAATGAAAACCAATCGAATGCTGAGATGGTGACAAAATCTTGAGGTGGGATTACCATTAGCATGAGAAGTGTCGTTTCTATTCCAAGTGTTTACACTGAAATTACCGTTGTTAAAGATAAACCGATTGAATAGACTGGCAGGTTTGTCAACCATGACCCAATGTCTTGCAGAATAAAAATCAGTCTAGCCTCAAGTTTTATGATAGGTAGCAAATGTCAGTAGGATGTGATAGTATTTGGCAGAAATCAAATTAGTAGCAGAAAGAAGTAATTTTTTGCTGCGATATAATTAATAGACTAAGAAACTTAAAAAAAATTAATTGATTCTGAGTATCACTGGTTACGTGGCATTACGTTCAACATGCATACGGTTATTTGTTTTGCGATTACTTTGCCTATCTTTTCTCGTTGCTTAAGTGGTCGATTTTTCTGTAATGACTGATTGTTAGTCATCCTGTAGGGCGATGATTCTGTTTATTCTGTTGGTAATGACGTAAGTTGTTAATTTGTCTTGGGAACATTTATGCCTCTGGTATTTTTAAACTTAAGGTGTTCTCCTCCAAATTTCAATAACTCATTTGTTACATCGTCTTGGCCAGGACCTTCTCTACTTCTGAACAGATGGAGAGCTTTGTGTACTTTTGTTCTTGTACTACTACTTGGTCATTAACTTTATTTGGTCATTTAGGGTTTATTTTGTTCCATTATAAAGAATGTTTTTAAAGTTCACAATTTGAAATTAAAATAAAATAAAGAAACTTTAAAAAATTGTTTTTCGTATGTGCGTCTGCCATACGTAATTTTGGGAAAAGAACGGAATAAACGCAAGGTATCGCATCTCTAACTACATTGGTGTGTTCTATACATATTTCGAACTAAGTTAAGTTGTTTTGGGATTAGACCAAGGCAATTTGGTAATTTGTAAATGTTGTAAAGTAAACTGTTGGTCTAATCCCAAACAACTTAGATTATTCTCAATAAGGTCAATTACTCGTTCAACTTCTTACATATTTCAAATTTTCATACAGCCGTTTGGACGCCTTTTAGATTTATTGGGTAAACTAGTTTATGTCATGAATGCTTGAATATGGTTTCGGCCATGTGGCGCAATCTGAATGTCCAATTTTTATACACTTTTGGCAACAATTTCGCTAATAAGCTGTACAAGGGATCAATCGTCTCTGATTTAATGGTGTAGACAAGTGACTTAATATATCTCAAAAAAAAAAAAATTTAATTAGATTATACGATGTAGGTGGCCGATTAACATAGCCATTAAAAGTAAAAAAATGTGTCTGTGCTATTCATCTTCAACGGCAACATTCTGTCCAGAATAGTTTTTGAAGATATATGAATCAATGATTTCACCAGCACGTAAAGCGTACACAACAGTAATTTTTTTCTAAATGTAAGGATATTTCGGCAAAAGCTTCATCGCTAAACAAAATTTTGTTTAGGAAATTAAAATTAATGTCAATTTGTGTTTCAGTTTATTGGCCAAATTGGTGGGGTGCGGTAGCCAAGATCCTTAGATAAGTTCTTCCATAAATATATACATCTTCAGTTGTTGAAAACAGTTTGGAACGATTTTTATAAATTTACCATATAATTACCAAATTACCCACACTGACGAACGGATTATGACGACTGTAAAATAAAATAATGCACGATGAGTTTGGCGAACAAAACCATTATTTTGGTAAAAATTTCAATAACATGCCAGCGTTGCTCCGAGTAAGTTTATTCATTATGAAATGGAAAATTACACTAATGACTCAGCAACTGTCAACTGTCAAATCGGTTGTCAAATAAAACAGTGCTGCCAAATTAAAGATTTGTACCTCTTGCTTGCTCTATTATTTCTTGAGATATTTCATCATGAACCAAGTGTTGTTTAGATTCGGGTTTAAAAGCCGTCATTGATTAATTTCTTTCTAACGTTTTGCTAATGCAAGTGGTTTCTTCAAAGGTTTCTCCATTTCCAATGTTGGATGTAGACTGATGATTTTTGCTTTGCAAGTTGTATTTATATTAACTCAAAAGGGTCGGGGTTTGCATCACGGTGGTAAAATCTCGTTTTTTGTAAAGTACCGTTTGAATTGGATTCTTGATCTGATTGAGTCTTAGATTTATGGATCTTGATGGCTTCCCTTTTATGATGACCGTTAGACTCTGCTAGTAACTTGAAGTTTTCGAACAGAATCTCGTGGTCCCCATTCCTAAACGCATGTTTGGCTACCGCTGACTTTTCGGTATCTTTCTGAACCAGTTTGCTTGATGTTCTTTAAACCTTGTTACCATAGATCGCTTACTGGTTCCAATATATACTTTATTCCATCTAAATTTCTTTTATAATATAATTTCTTTGCCATATTGATTTCTGGGGTACATAGAAGTGCTTTTGCATTATTTTCATATATTTTGTAAACTATGCTATTTTTAGTTGGAAGAAACTTCTCTTAAAATAAAGGAAAACTTATTAAAAGGATTTAATGATTCAATGGTACAAGCATATTATAAGTATTTGGTAGACATAGCCGTAATGTTTGGTGCCGACAATAACACTGCTTCAAAAGAAGTACAAGATGTACTAGAATTTAAAATCAAGCTTGCAAAGGTAACAGAAAAAAATGTTTTGTTGTATTAATCCCTTAACTCTTCTGACGCAGATATTGCAAGAAACTAGAAACATTTCAAAGTCAACCACTTTCCGTACCATAAAAGAACTTCAAAAAGATTTTCAAAAAATTAATTGGTTGCAGTTTATACAAAGAGTGTTGAATGTGCCTGATTTTAATGTTACAGAAAATGAAAAAATACTATTACGAGTGCCCCATTATCTCAAAGATTTACTGGCACTGTTAGAGAAGACTCCTAAAAGGTTTGAATTTGTTAGTTTGTAACGCCGTATTTCTAATATTGCTTTTTTTAGAGTTCAAGCAAACTATATGATGGCTGAACATGCTGACTATATCATACCATTCCTTAGCGATAACCTTAAAATAAGACAGACGTCTTACTATAAGCTACTTAATGGAGATTGCAGCTCAAAGTCTATTTCTACCACCTGTTTGGGAATAAGTCACATAAGGTAGGTACCAAAATTCTCTACCTTATCTTCTTACAATGCACCATTTATGTTTCAGCATGGGACTACAAATTGATCATTTATATGTCACAAAATATTTTAATAAAACTGTTAAAGATAAAGCCGAACAACTTGTCACCGATATTCGGAAACAATTCGTAGATAGTTTGAAGAAAGTCGATTGGCTTGATAATGACACAAGAGCTCATGCGATAGAAAAAGTAATTGCAATGCAGCAACATGTTGGATATCCAAGCGAATTATTGGATCCAAAAAACGTCGACTCATATTATCAAAAGTTAAAAATAAATTCGACAAATTATTTAGCGGCGATATTGTCTGCTAAGAAATTTCATCAAGATATTGATTATTCCCGTTTACGCCAGCCTCGAAACAAAACGGACTGGATTTCTCACGTCACTCCTTTAACTGTGAATGCCTTTTATTCTTTAACGGAAAATAGTATAAGTAAGTAATTTTAAAGTAATGTTTAATTGTTGCTTTAGATTTTCCAGCCGGTATTTTGCAAGGTGTATTTTACAATAAAGACAGACCTAATTATATGAACTACGGAATTCTTGGATTTATTATTGGCCACGAAATAACTCATGGGTTTGATAACAGAGGAAGGTTAATCGACAAAGATGGAAAGCTTAAGAACTGGTGGAGCAACAATACCAAAATGTCGTTTATGAACAAATCACAATGTGTCATAGACCAGTATAATGACTACACATACAAGCAATTTAATTTAAGTGTAGGTTCCATTGCGTATTCACACCAAACTTAAAAGAAGTTTTTTTTTAGATTAATGGAACAGTAACTCAAGGTGAAAGCATTGCTGATAACGGTGCGGTAAAACAATCTTACAATGCCTACAATACATGGATTAAGAAAAACGGACCCGAACCACAACTTCCCGGTTTAAATTACACGGCAAAGCAATTATTTTGGATATCGTCGGCTCAACTGTGGTGTTCCAAATACTCCAATGAATATCTGAAGCGCATTTTGAAAGAAGACCCACATCCTCCACCGGAATTCAGAGTGATAGGTGCATTTAGTAATTCGGAAAGTTTTGTTAAAGACTTCAATTGTCCATTGGGATCATATATGAATCGGAAAAATAAATGTTCTGTTTGGTAAATTAGAGCGAAGTACATATTTTGTTAATAAAGTTACGTCAACATAGTATTACTACATATTGAAAAATGATTACAGCTCGAATTATGTACTATGCTTTTTCTAAGCCCAGGAATAAACAATAAGAACAAAAACAAATCTATTTATCAAAAGTCGGTAGATTTGTAACAATATTATTAATTGTCGATCTTAAGCTTACCTATATTTCACACACATCTGCATATTTTACGAGCAAGGTAAAAAAGTTCCTATACTGTTTCTTGTTTCCAACAATCAGTAATCACATACACTACAAAATCGTATATATGTTTACCTATGGATATGATAACATGTGTATACACACACATACGGAAAGCAAACCTGCAAATACAAACTAAAAATTACTGTCAAAGTGAGTTAAAACACCTAGCTCACTTAAGTCACTACTCATACCGGCTACAAATGTTTATGGATTAAACATTTTGGCCGTGTAGTTCAACTTCTATCACAATTGTTAAAAAAAATCATACGTTTCGTTGGTGCACCGAACAGAAAGAAGCATTTCAATATTTTAAAAATGCCCCGACTTCTACCCTTATATTGCTTGTCCCGACTTTACCGCCCGTTTCGCACAGCATACCGATACCAACACCATTGATATAGGGGCGATGTTAATCCAAATTAAAATTGGTAAAGAACGAGTCATTGCCTACGCCAGTCTAGCGCTTAACGCCGCGGAGAAGAATTATACTACTGTAGAGCAAGAATGCTTAGGCGTCCTTTGGAGAATAAATAAGTTGAATAGATACCTAGAAGAATATCACGTTACGGTAATTAGCAATCACTAAAATTTTAAATGGTTACGTAACCTGGTAAATCCTTCTTTGTATCTCAAAAGGTAGATCATAAAGTTACAAATTACGATTTTGAGGTTCAATTCCGAGGCGTTGTTTAAAATCATGTAATTAACGAGTTCAAAAATGAGATTAATTTAAATCCCAAAATATCCGTCAACTAATCACCCGTCTTCTCCGTATTTGAACCCTTGGAAGCAAAATTTAGTAGAAAACCTTACTTGGTATCTAGGCAACAAAATGATAAATGGTAATGTTTTTTAAAAATTTCCAAATTCTTCCGCCTCCGTCGCCGAAGGTGTGAATAATGTGTACCTAAGTACCTGAGGCTAGATGTGTTAGAACAGTGCCATGACCGACCTAATACAGGTCATTTGAGAGTAGCTAAGACGGTTTCTCAAATCTAACAACAGTGTTACTAGCCTCGGATTTTTCGTGACGTAAATACTCACAATTGCCAGGTCTGCTCTAGGTATAAATTCTGGACCGACCAGAATTTAAGAGCAATGCACTTTTTCGAAACCACCGCATTCTGGGGAACTGTAAGTATAGATTTAATTGGCCCCTTTCACCGCCCAATCCGTAGACATACCCATGTGTTGATGTCTTAAAAAATTGAAAGAAGATAGTTCATGACGTTCTTGTAGAGGATTACTTAAAACGGTCATATTATTGTTCTTCCAACGTAGGATATTTGATTATTAAAGGGCGCCTTATGTTACATCAAGAATAAAGTCATGTACGGTTTACAACAACTTTCCTGAAGGACATGTACTTAAAGGAATCTAATTGTTTCAAGGATTGAAACGATTTTGCACAATCGATTGAGTCATAGTAGCAAAACACTTTAATAATTTTCTGGAAAGGGTTCTTAATTCAAAGTTCTATACAAGTAGGTACGACTGTACGTTAAGTGTAAGTAAGTGTTAAGAGTGGTACTTAATAAGAAACTAAATTCGAAGTCTCATATTGTAAAAATGGTTCAGCCCTGCTTTACTCTTGTCGGCTGGCGGAAAGAGGTAGGGACTAAATCCCCGTTTCTCCTTTTGGCTGTATAGTACAGGGATTAACTTCCTTTGACTTGTTTGTGGTATTGTAGAAAGGAAGACAGTGCAAAGTATCACTGCGGCGCTACGTTAAATGTTGAGATGGAGGTTCCTTCGCGTTTTCTTGTAGTATAGAAGAAGAACTCAATGTAAGTAAGGTAGGTGGAATATATCTATGTGAAACATCTTGGAATATTGCAACAATTAAGGATAACATAAGACCGGGGCGCTACTGTGGGGTACCAAACAGCCTTTCCAATTGGCTGAGTGGAAGCTAACTAGAAAGGGAGTGGAGAGAATTTAATACTCAGATCAATACAATCTAAAATTTGTTAATCTCTAAAATAACAGAGACCTATCACTACTATTGATTAGAAGAAGAAGTGACCAAAGACTATTTGTAGACCTTATCACAGGACATTGCTCCTTGAGGTGTCTTCTCAAACATCTGAAAATTTGGCAAACGAGAAAACGTGTTGTTTCTGTTTAGAGAAAAAAGAGACAGCAGAACAACTTTGCTGATGCCTAGTAAAAATGCCACCAGTTTATAGAGTTGGGAAAATTTTTAGATCCTTTATCAAACTTTTTCTCTTAAAGTAAAATAAAACTACCCGGTCACGATGCGGAAGCTCTGCAAAGCTTTAACCTAAAACCTAAGTTAATAAGAAAACAAACGTAACCTCATAGAACAGGACGTGTCAGCGGTATTTTCCTGATTACCCTAGAAAATAATTTATCAGTTTTCCAACAAGGTCAATCCAGCTGAGTTTGATGAATATACAGGTAATGTACAATTCTAGAAAGCGGGTAAACCTTGATCGTGTTAATATTGTAGCAGTGTGGTGAAACAATGCAGCCTTCTGTCCATTGAAGCGGATCAAATCCTAAGTTCTAATCAAATTTAAAACTTGCATTAATGCCTTCAAGTTCTTTTCTATAAATATAAAAAAGACATACAGTTAGACTCATTACATTTCCGTCGTTCTTTGGAGATTTTTGTAAGTTTAGAGTAAGAAATCTCTCGTGCCTTTTCAGACTGGTTGGTAGGTACAGATAGTTTATTCGACAAAATGTCCCAAAGACACTCTTGAAAAAATTCCGACTAGTCAGCGAGAAGTAGAACTTGGGACACAAGTACTAACGGTTTTGACTGGATATGGCGAGGTTTCTTTGAATACAATGCAGATACTACCACTAACTAAAACTAAAAATGACTTTAAGGAAATAATTGTCAACTATGACCAGGGAAACAAAAATGTGATAAAAAATTAGAAAGTAATGCACTGACTTTTATAGAAAGTAAACCATTTCCCTTGGTTGTTAAGGTGACAAGATATTTACAATCCCATTTTTTGTGAAAAGACTTTCACGCGTCTAAAGCTTACAATGGAACTACCTATAGACTTTCACTAAGAAAATGTCTAGGAGCAAGATAATCGACATGATTACAACCAGTGTACAAACGACTTAGGGGTCTAGTATTAAACATTGCTTCTACGAAGCAGAAAAAAGTTTCTTTAATTACTCGTTTTATTAAGATTTATTACAAGCTTTCCGAACTCTACAAAAATTTGTGGGATTGGAGGATTAAATTTCGAGGATACACCTTATTAAACAAAATAATAATAAAATTTGGTATGACTAGACTTAATAAAGGCGTTCATTTGAATATCTAAAAACTGTTTGAACATACTTTAGAAAAATTATTCCGAACTCATTTTTGTGGTACGTTATCAAACCTAAAATCTAAAGCGTTTAAACGTTAGGTTCCAGCCAACTTTAGGCGGTTTCCACTAAACGGTTAAAAATTTCCACAACGAAAAAAATGGTAGATCGTTATGTTGTTACACTATTAAACCCTCAAATTAAAGTTGTTTTGCCGACTTGGCTATAGTCGTTAAAGGGTGAGTTTTAAAAATTGTTTCTCACTTAACTTGGGTTCAGGAAGGTGAAATGTAGTAGGAATCTAATAATCGAGTTGCTCAGTTACGCCATCTTTTTTCAAGTTATTTGCGTAGAACTGGCAACAAACAGCGTCAGTCAGAGTAGGACAGCAACTAACTGAAGCAATAGACTTAAAAAGTGGCGTACGTCAAGGGTGCATACTGTCACCTCTTCTATTTAATTTATACTCCAAAGAGCTATTCAAAGAGGCACTACATGATGTAAAAGAGGGAATCATAGTAAATGGGAAAACGGTAAATAATATTAAATATGCCGATGACACCTTGATCGTAGCAAGTAGCAAGATCTGCAGATACTCATGAATAGGATCGCTAGAACCTGTACAGAATACGGCTTAAAACTGAATACATCAAAAACCAAACACATGATAATAAGTAAGAACCAATTATTGCAGAACAATGGCATTCAAATAAACGGAGTACAACTAGATAGAGTAGAAAAAGCAATATATCTGGGATGCAGCATCAATGAAGAATGAGATCCCTCCATAGAGGTAAAAAGACGCATCGAATGTGCCCGAGCTGTATTCTTACGTATGAAGAAAGCCCTTGTAGTCACGATATAAACCTGACTCTCCGAATCGAATGGTGAGAACATACGTTTTATAGTACTGTATTACGGAGCAGAAAGCTGGACATCAACAATAGAATTAATTAAACGGCTAAAAACCCTTGAGATGTGGGTCTACCGAAGACTGCTTAGAATCTCTTGGACAGACAGGATCACAAACGATGAAGTATTAAGAAGAATCAATAAAGAAATGGAGGTCGTTAAAACTGTGAAAAAAGGAAACTGGAATATTTTGCTCATATTATAAAACTTCAAGAAAAGTATGATATACCACACCTCATAATACAAAGGAAAATGCAAAAAAGGTCCTGGTAGACGAAAAAACCGCATGGTTAAAAATCTGAGACAGTGGTACAGGCAATCCACAGTGCAACTTTTTAAAGCAGCGGTGGACAAAATAAAAATAACAAATATGGTAGCCAACATGATCGCCAACGATCGATAACGGTCAAGGCACTTAAAGAAGAAGATTTGAAAAGTGCCTAAGAAAAGTAGGAAAATAGAACTCTTTGGGATTGATTCGAAATTAAAGACAAAAATTGAGAATTTCTGTAAAATTTAAGTTTAAAATTAAAAACCTAATTGCAAATCGGACAGCGATATTTACGTACTAAACTTGCACAAAAAAATAACACAAACCATCCGCACGTTAATTTTCCTAAAAACTGCTACAATTGTAACACAAACAATAAACAACAAATACGGTTGAATTTTACTATGTGATGGTTATGTATTTGACTTCTCAATATGACTTAATTCAATAAGGCGTATTACACTTTTTTCTATTCAACTTATTCGGTAACTTAAAAATTGACGAAAATGCATCATTCCGATAAAAATTTTGACGTTTAATGTGTTCACGGCAAAACACATTTTTAAAGTTTTTCGCAATTGAGAATATCACGTCTGCACAAGCGTTTTGCTGAATCGTATTACTTCAACTAAAAGTTTTAAAATAATTTTCATTTCTCTTACATTGTGCCACTAAATACTAGCACGTAATTGTTTGGTGAGACGGAAGATAATCGATCGATCACAATATAAACATACAATCCTCCGCTTAGTTGTGGGTTTAACTTAAGCAGATTCAGATCCTCCTGAATTCGATATTTACAAACTTAATTTAAATAAAAACTTTTAGATCAGTAATTGAACACTATCGGGATAGATCTAAAGACAAATCTTTTTTTACTCTTCACATATCTGACCTACTAGCCGTATAAAAACACTATTTTTCAGCTTATGAAATTGAATTTTAAAAGCTGCAATAAAAGCTTATGTGGTTTTTTATTCTACCAAAAGAACTTTCTTTAATTTAAGTCATACCTTGTGTTCTAGGATATTTAGGCTACATTTAGAGGTGTGGAGTACCAGTGTACCCTATAAATTAGGAAGCTCTAGTAGTCGTAGAGTGATCGTAGGCGTACTTAATAATAATTAAATCAAAGACTTTACAATGCAGAGATAAATAATAAGGGCGCCACCTAGTAGAACTTATAGTAAATCTTCCAGAACAACTAAAAACTAAAAGACAAAAAAAGGTGGATGAAATATTATTAGTATGAAACGACTAGGCCTCAATCACAACGACAACATAAATAACCACAAATAGACAATAATATGATGTAGAGAAAAGGACAATACAAATTAATTAAATAATAGTTAAATAGAACAATTTGTTCTAATAGTAATACAGGCAAACTCCCCAAATATATATTAGCGCACTGATAGCTACGCCATTGAAAAAGGGCATGGACGCAGTCAAAAATTTTACGGTTGATTCTACAAACAGCTGACTGAATGCTACACACCAATACTTGTAGCAATTAATGAAGTCAAATTGAATCTAGCTAATTACATAAGGCACCGGCACTCAACAATAAATCTAAAATACTTTAAAAGCGCAGCACATTAAACGATTTTTAAAACATCTTCTAAATTACAGTAATCAACTAACAATACGCAATAGTTAGGTTGTTAAATGCATTGCGGTTTACAGGTACGTTCTCGCGTAAAATATGAAACTAATATAGAAAAGCATGTAATAGAGGTTTGACTTCTAACAGCAGGTAGTCTCAGCAGGGGTTATCTTATAGAAGGATTGTAGAATGAATCATTACACTAAGCACGTTTCAAAAATAGGTAATTTACGTTTTTACTAAATTTTTCTTCAAAGAATATATATTTGAAGGTATCGTTAATTAATTTGTTTACAATAATACATTGTGCGCAATTGGATACGAGAAAATAACTTGGAGCTGTTACCCTGGCCAGCAAAAGCCCAGATTTTAACATTATCGAAAATGTTTGGGCTCGAATACTTGCTGTTATCCGAAGACAACAAGGGCCAAATTTTATACCAGTAAACCGTAATGCACTAATTGCAGCCATTGATACCGCATGGGAAACGATTAATATTAATTATATTGATACCTTGATAGCGTCAATGAGCAGACGCCTCCAAGAATGTATCAATAATAATGGAGGTCACACCCATTATTGATTTCTTATATTTATTTATATAGTAATACCTTTATTTAAAAAAAAGTTTTCATTTAATTTTAAACTATAACTTGGTATCTTAATTATAATTATGTAATAAATTCTTGTCAAAAACTAAATATATACGTTGACAATAAGAATTGCCTTAGTTTTTATTTTCACTTTTATATTAACTACAGAAAAAAATGAAACGTCATAAAATATACATTTTGTAAGGACTAAATATTATGAATAGAGAGTTTAATGATTTTTTTAATAACTTACAATAATTAGTAGGTTAGATTTATTTAAAAATAAGTAATAATCAGTCAACCCAAATAACCATGTTTAGTTTTTGATTTAATTTAAAAGTTATTGCTTGTAGACGTTTTTAAATCAAAATTATTTCTAATTTTATTTTGTAAACATTTCCTAAACAAAATTTTGATTCGATAATTAATCGAGCTATGGTGTTTAATTAGCGATACCTTCAAATATATTCTTTAAAGAAAAAATTAAGTAAGCAACGTAAATTACCTATTTTCTAAAACGTGCTTAGTGTAATGATTCATTCTACAGTCCTTCTATAAGATAACCCCTGCTGAGACTACCTGCTGTTAGAATTGTAAATGATACCCTTAAGCCCGCTTCACAATGTGCAAACTTTTGTTTACAGAAATTGTGGTGTCCAAGTTTTAAATTTCATGAGTGTACATTTGTCAATTCTGACAGATTTAATTTCAATTTTTTAATTAATAACTTCAGATGACTTCAATAGTTCAATATGTACTTTGGTAGGTCCAACACATCCAGTTTTATGTATTTAGAATAGACGTACGTGAATTTTTTCATAGTCCACTTTATAGAAAAAATTTTGAATCACGCGTTACCTCACATATTAGTTATTATTACCTACTTAACGATATTAAAACCATTTCAGTACGTTGTAATTTGTAACAATAAATGAATTTAGTTGTTGACATTAATAACAAGAATTAGTAGTGTTCAATCATCATCTTGTTTGAATCAATCTTTATAATAAATAAATATTTATGGTGATCCAGAAAGAACCGATTGGGATAGTGTCCTTAAATGAATGTTCGAAATGCTGTCCGTTTTGTACTAGACAGTAGCATAGCATTATTGTAAAACTGCATACGAACGTTTGCTTGTAATTGTTTTGTAGGTAGATACAAAAATTAGAAATTACGTTTACGTGATTAATGAAGCATTTGAACAATAAACAAAACGTAAGGCGGTCGGTCGAAAAACAATGGTACATCAGAATACATTTTGTACTTTGTGTCAAGATTTCCTTGTTCGTTTCTTAAATAATTGTTTGAGTTTTGCGATTAGTTTGTTATACATTTGTATAAATAATGGAGAATTTAACATTGGAGCAGCGAATATTCGTTATTCGTTTGCATTTTAGTGGAAGTAGTTGCCGTGAAATACAACAGAATTTTCTAGGAATGCTTGAAGAAGTAATGAGTTATTCTACGTTTCAAAGAATTATAGATAAGTTTATAACAACTGGGTCTGTTAGAATACGTAGTGATGATATTCCCAAACCACCGCAGGAGTTGGAATTGAGAAACACCGAAGTTGTCCTAGCTGCAGTTTCTGTTACAAATAAAACATCAGTGCGTTACTATTCAGGTAGAAACAGGGTTTCGGAATCAATGGTACAACGCATTCTTCGAAAAACAACGATACAACCCCTACAAACTTCGAAGATGCCAGGAGTTGCGAGCTGGCGATGATAACTCCAGAGTAGAGTTTTCCGAGTAATGCAGGAGACCTGCAACAACAACAGGATTTCTTGAGAAACGTTGTTTTCACTGATGAGAGCACATTCACTTTGCACAATAAACCTAACGCAGTCAAAACTGCAGAATCTGGGCGCGTGAAAACCCTAACATGGCGGTGGCGGTGCGAACCCAGTATCCTTTAAAGGTGAATGTGTGGGCTGGATTGTTCCGCGACAGAATTCTCGGTCCTTTATCGAAAGCAATCTTAACGGAATGTCCTACTTAGAATTGCTCCAGAACAGAGTAGTACCAGCATTACGAGAAACAGTGGAAGATCTGCAACAAAAGTTTAGTTTCAACAGAATGGCTGTCCAGCACACAACTCGGTGATAGTTCGACAATATTTAGCAAATACCTTCCATGGTGTTACTTGGTTTACGGGGACAAATTCAGTGGCCGCCACGATCTCCTGATCTGTCACCTTGTGATTTTTCCTGTGGGGTCATCTTAAAAACAGGATTTATCAAAACCGACCCAATTCGTTAGACGATTTGAAAATCGCAATCCGCAAAGAATGTCAGCAAATCAATGCTCGACAGTTATCAAATGTGCGTCGGGAGTTTTATAGGCTAGGAGTTACTGTTTGGTACAAAATGGAGACATTTTTGAACATTTGCTTTAAGCAAACCATTATAATCGGTTCTTTTCAGAACCACCATGAATATTTAGTTAAAGTATTTATTTAAACACGACGATGATTGTGCACTAGTCGCTTGTTGTTAATATGTCAACAACAAAATTCATATATTGTTACAATTAAAACGTACCAAAATCATTTTAATTTCGTTAGTTAGGCCCAGTTGTACAACTGATCCTTAGTTATCATTCCATTGCGTGTCCGTTTACACCAATACCGCTTAAACTAGGCCGTATGCACCAACACAACTTAAATTCAAGCAATGCTTAAAAACTTAAACACAGTTGTTAAAACCACAGCAACGATTGTTTTAAGTCTCGCTTAAGTTTAAGCTGTGTGGGTGCAAACGGCACTAAATGTTTAATAATGAATCATATTCTACTAAGGACCAGTTTTAACATTTGTATCCAAAGTTTTTAAACATTGCTTAAGTTTCAATTGTATTTGTGCAACCGGTTATGAATCTATTGCCAGTTCAAATAAAAAAATTTAAACTAATATCTTGTTATTGACCTAAATTAAATGGTGATCATTTAAAATAATAACCCAACTTAAAAGAAAGGAATCGGACTGGGGATTTGAACCTTCGTTAGAACCGGTGATAAATTAGTGGTAATCCATTAAGACAACTGAGCCACGCCGAACATCAATCGCAGCTCTTACTTGTTTATTTAAATAAAGATTTTATCACGCGATACATTTTGGAAATATTTTTAATATGTTTTGTTGAATTTATAAATTTTACAAAAAACGTTTTCTGGTACACAATAATAATGTGTTCTGATATTGGAAATATCCTAAAAAACACTTTGGGGACATATAAATCGGTTTTTTCAAATTCCCCATGTTAAACCTTTAGATTTGCTGGGACACACGGTATAATGACCTACAGATATATGAAATACGGTACGAAAACTACCACCTTATGTCATTACTATAAAAGTGGCATGAAATTTTTTTTTTGTATATTGTTTGTGTACGGACCAATCCAAAAACACTGAATAAAACAAATAACTAAATTTAGTTAAAACATTGTTTACATTTTTCTAGAGAATATATAGAATTTGTCACACAAAATATGTGAGAATATATTTCTAACACGACAAAACATAATTACTTAAAACTGTATTTCAAACATAAAAATGTGAGTATCTAGACATTTCAGATAAAATTATGACAAAAGAATTCGTCCATAATCGATTACAAGGCAATATAAAAAATTATATTTTATTAAATCACATTTTAATAAACATTTAAGTACTATCAGGCAAAAATTAAAAGTAGTAACTAAATTTATTAAGATATTGTTATAAGTACTTTTCTAGGTGATATAACTTCTCATAGTGGTTTACAATTTCACACAAAATATGTGAGAAGAATGTTACTAACTGACAAAACATAATTACCAAAAAATTGTAATTTTTAGATATAAAAATGTGAGATTCAAATTTAACACTTAACACGCCATATTTTTTGATATTCATTTTGAAATAGATAAGTTTATTTAGTTTTACGCTTATAGTATTTAGAGATAAGCAACTCTGTTGCAAATGTTATAGCTGAAACACTACATCCTATAGTAAAAACAATTAATAAATGATAAAAAATGTTGTAATGATAATTCTTGAAACAAATTGTAGTGTTCGCTCTCATAAAACGTTACATTCGTAACCCGAACGCTTGTTCTACCAAGTACAGGTTCTACATTAAATTTGTGGTATATTCCTGACTCGAAGAAGAATGTTAGAACTTTATTTAAACTTTCACGAAAATAATGACCTACATATATATGAAATACGGTACGAAAACTACCACCTAAGTCATTACTATAAAAGTGGTCGCGAAATTTTTTTTTAGTTTGTTTGTGTACGGACCAATCTACAAAAAACTCTGACCTAAGTCCAATAACAAAATAATTTTTATAATGGTAATTTTGTACTTGTTGGTAATTAGCTATAGTAATAAACTTTTTTTTAAGTTTGTAACAAATGTTTGAACAATTTTTGTCGTTTTTAAGCAACATATGATATAAGATTTCCGGAACAAAAATTGGAATATCAGAGTTAGCTAAAGCTTCAAGATCAAGAATTTGGTCATCAAATTTGGGCACAACCAAAGTATTAATTATGTCCGATGTGTACGCTGTATGCATATGGATAATGTAGACCAAGTAACATATTATTAGTAGTTTTAAGGATGCAACGTTTGGAATTGTAGATATTGAAACAGCAAACATCAAACTTACTGCACGAGAAAAGATTTGAAAAAGGTTTACATAACTTGAAGAAGTTTCAATCAAAACCGATGTAATTATAAACCAAAGAAATGTAACACAAATTAGAACCAATAAAATCATCATCCATACACCGTTTGTAAATGGAGCAAACATAATTTTAAAAGGCGATCTTAACTCTGGCTCTGTTCCTATCCACACATAATCATCTTCGAAGAATATCTGACTGTCATCAATATGGGCACCATATAGTACGTCATACGCAAATATCCTAAAATGCTGTGAAATAACATTTAATGAAGTTGCAGGAAAGTACTTATAATCTACCGTTGCATTTAAAGTATTACTAACTTGGTTTATAATTGCCATTAAGACATTGCGGAACTTAGTGTTAACTACTTCTTTTGAAATAACTTCTTTAGATGATGCACCAAACATAATAGGGCATCCGTTATAGTTGGAAATTGCTTGTGGGAACTCAATTGACGTTACAGCATCACAATCTTGCAATAAAACTAAGTTAGCACGACTACCACAACCATTCTCAAACGCCATAGGATCACTTTTGTACACATTCAATATAAAATTGTTGGTCTCATCTCTTTCGTATTGAAGAACTATAATTTTTATTAGGTGTACATTCCAAGTATATTGTATGAAAGTAAAAATATCCTTTTTATCTGTTATTATAAGCATCTTACCCCTTGGAGAATGAGACCGATTCCATAACTTTGTTTTATTTATGCTTCTCATAATTTCGAGAAAGTTGCTATAACTTTTAGTGTGAATTACATAATTGTAACTGTACGTTCGTAGTAGATTTCGAAAAACAAAATTAGTATTTACTCTTACTTGAGGAACATCAATTTCTCCAAATAAGTCTTCATGATCGTTAAAAAGAAAAGTGAGAGTGTGTTCATTACGAAACATCAATCGAATTATACGTGTTGCACATTTTATTAATGAGTTGGTTTCGTTTATTTCAATTTTTGCAGATATTGTAGCAAGAGCACTTAATATTAACAGTAAATATATAGACACTTTCATGGTGACAATTTAATCGGTATTAAGTATTTTAACATTGAATATTGATTTATAAGAACGTTAAAGTACTTTTGAAACTACACGTAGTCAGAAAGAACTTTTTATTGATTTTATTTTTTTTTAATTGTGTTTGAAATACGAACGTATATCGTAGTGTAAAAGATTTCAATTTTGTGTGTTGCTGTAAACTGCATATTCTCGTAAGCATTTACGGTTTCTTGTAAATCTTTACAGATAGACCTTAAAAAATTTGACAGAGCTACAGAATTGCAAATAATACCGATCGGTAAAATGTTATGCTATGATCAGAACATAAGATACGATCTTCGGATTTTACGATATTACGATTTTTAGTACAGAATGGCAGTATTAGTTTGTTTTTAATTAACTGATTACATAACTTTTTATCAAACTAAGCAATGCCAACAGACAACTGTAATTTAAAATTATCGCTTAGGTAATGACGCGCATTTAAAACATTCATCCGTTGTTATAGTTATCTGTTGACATTGCTTAGTTTGTTACTAGTCATACGTGTCCCTGATTACACGAGATGTCGTTAGACACAAATTTCACTTATAACTTTTTATGTTATAATTAAGGCAAAAAAAAAAGAAAATTTGCAAGGACTTGTATACCAACTGTGTACCGTTGCAAACAATGAACGTAAGGCTATTAGCAATTTAAAAATAAAATTTCATGGTGGTATAAAAAACTGTGACCCCGACGTGATATATGTATACATACATTAAAATGGCTCGATTTGAATTTAAATTTTACGCGGTAGTTTCTTTTGTTTTGTGTATATTACTTTTGCACCATCCTGTATATGTTATTAGTTTGTATTTTGCGCGCACGGTTTAGAGTAAAGTACTAGAATGTGAAGAGATGGTTAGGGGTTAATCGCGAAACGAGGCATCTTGTTCCCGTTGTTAGTGATGCTAACAACGTTTTTTTATGACAAAGTTATTAAATTGTGGGGTAATCTCTTAGTAATGTAAGATTAGTAATAAGTTTTTTTCTTTGCTTCCTATTTTTATGTAATAAATCATATACAGATAATGATGCATGTATGCATAGTTTGACCACGTGTTTAGGATAGCTGCTTTTGTCTTTGTGTAAGTAGTAAGGATCCCAAGTAGCGGTGTAACTAACTTAAATAATTGCAAAACATGATCGTTCACGAATGTAAACGTTAATCACTTTTTTGTTGTTGTTTTGGAGTGTTTTGTTTGAGTTGGGAATAATGAGAATCCAGATGTGAGAGTCGGTTTCGTTGAATTACTAATATTTTATAACCTAAGGGATGAAGATTGGAGAGAGGATACAACAGCCATTGCCTCTTGACCTATACTCATTTGATTTTTGTGTAAGTGAAACTGAATCTTTATAATTAGAGTTACAATGGCTGAAATGTGTACTTCTCATTCTGATGCTTTTCAGGTTCTTAAGAACATTTGCAGTGCGAACCCGAAAAATAAGGCCACTGTCGAGCCACTTTGCAAACCAACAGGTTTGACACTATAACGTTCTTCAGTTTTAATCACTTTTTGTGTAAAAATGGGCTGGATTACATTATTCTTAATTAACAATACCCCTGTAGTTTTAGTTTTATACTTGTGACCTCTAATTTTTCAAATAGGTCGATCAAATTGAAAATTCGATCTCGAACCCGATGGACCCTTACTAGTATGATTCTTTTTTGTTTGTGTTATGTCGGACTTAACCCGAGGTTTTCAAACCTCTCTTTCCTCGGGTCGTCTAGGCTGATAGGTGCCCCCCTTTTTTTTTTGTTTTGACTTACATATTCATTCCAAATTTATTTTTGCTACCATTTTAATAAATTTGTGGGGTCACCACTGTGGTGTTTAGAGTAATACACCCCTAAACACCACAGTGGTGACCCCCGACGTGATTAAATCAGAGAAGGACAAACATTCAACGAGGAGCAACACGGCAACAACATCAGGTATAATTGCAATTTTTTTTTACCTACGCTACGTCATGAACGGGAAAACAACCTCCACTGGGCCCGCTACGCTCGCTGCCGCCCCAACCGCCGCCCGACAACATGCCCGTCACATCAAGCCTGCCATGACGACACCCGCCAACACAACACGTGCCATCGCTGCGTCCGCCATGGACATCATCGGCACCGCCCTTCACCTCATTCAATGATGTAATGCACATCACTTTGGGCTAATAGACCAGAAACGAAGACAACACCATCGCCCAAGAAAAACCACCAAGATGAAACGCAACAACAACTGCAGCAACCACTAACCGCTGCAACAGCCCCAAACACAACAACCGCTGCAACAACCACAAACGCCACGACCGCTGTTTCAGAGGAACGAACAATCACGACGCGCACTACGAGCATAGCCGTCAACGGTCAACGGATTGCATTCGCGCTGGAGCCGCATGCTCGCCCACACACGTCACGAAGTTTGGACGACTGGTTCTGACGCTCATTCGCCTGTCGCACACAGGACGCGCAGAGCAACGAGCTCACGCACACAAACTGTCGAATACAGCACACACAACGCACAAATTCGCCTCTGGAGCAGCAAAAGCAACAAAACCAAATGCAGATCCACAAAAGCGCCAACGAGAGCGCACCAAATGCAGCATCTACAACAGCGCCAACAAGAGCCCCCCACAACGCAACAAGAAGACAACCGCAAAACAATTTTTTTTTGTCTATCTTCGCGTAACAATCATCGACACTCTTTATCGTGGATCAATCCACTAAGGAGAGACCCCTGTGGGGTTGACATTGCAACCCCATTCTAACCAATTCTACATCCGAGTATTACGTATGTAGTAAACGCGGAAACAATAACAAACAATTGCAAGTAAGCAAATGCAAACTCAGCTTTCGTAACGGCCTTGTTTATTAAGCACACTAACCTACTTCGCATGTATAAAACGAAATAGGTACAACAACACAATTCAGTTCGACAGTTCGACAGTTCGGCAGTTCGGCAGTTCGGCAGTTCGGCAGTTCGGCAGTTTGGCAGTTCGGCAGTTCGGCAAAGCAGTACGGTTCATCAGTTCGTCTCATCAGTTCAGTTCGGTACTCACTTCGGTGCAGTTCCAACCGAATAATGAGGGCAACCGAAACAACAACAAGTCACCGAGCCATCATCAAGTGAAGACCGGCCGAAGCTCGAGTCCATCGGCGCAACTCATTCCGGACCATCGTCTTCCGCAAGACTCACGACGCCGGAAGATCAGGTGATATCGCATAGCACGTAGTACGCCGAATACTACGTGCTGACAACAACGTTTCCATTCATTAGAATTAGTATAGTTCGACTACGCTATGTACAATAATAAATGCTGCTAATTCTAATCCAAACGCAACCCTTTCTCTGATTCCAAACCGGTGTTTAGAGTAAAACACCCTAAACGCCACAAATTCATTAATCTCCACGTTTGCGTTTTATTTAATTTGTCTGTCTACTGCAACGTTACAACATGATCATCGAGTAAACTAGCGGGAAGTGTTATATTCTAAATTAAATATCGTAGAACTTTTCACTTGTGACCGGCCAATTGATGCAATTGATCGCTCCTCTAATAAAGCTAAGAAAGTGTGGAAGTTATAAATAAGTCAGTTACAATCACTAT